>MU275180.1:112118-198058 GCA_022160315.1 Panus rudis PR-1116 ss-1 | reverse complement strand
TGGAAACCCTTGGGGAACTCGAGGTTGATCTGAGTCTGGGAGACACGTCCCTTGCCAAGAAGGAAGTCGCTGATCGCCTTGAAGCGACGATGGTAGTTGCCGAGCTCTGTCTTAGAGAATATGCCTTTCTCCCTGAACTCCTGGGTAAGATGATCGAGATTGCCATACGAGTACTTCCGATCCTCGGACGCTTCCGGATACAGTGCGATGACGGCTTCCTTCCACTGGTCCCAAGTGGTCGCAGCGGCAATGTTGGCTCCGATCCAGGACTCAGCGTTCAACGGGTCGGCATACCTTTTGGCGTGGTAGACGCGGGTGGGAAGGTCAAAGATCTGGGCACCTCGAAGCAACTCTTCTATGTCCTCGAAGTACCTCTTGAGCTGCCTGCCATCGCCATTGAACCTTGGCGCTGAGGGATGAGTGCGTGCGGGCATAGGTTGTGGCTGGCCTCCGATTGGTCCTTGGGCAGCGACCACTGGCAGTCCTTGACCTGGGGGTCCTCCTCCTCCTCCTCCTCCTCCTCCTGGGTTACCTCCAGCTGGGCCTCCGGGCGGTCCTCCTTGACCTCCCGGCTGTCCACCGGGGCCTCCCCCTCCTAGTCCTCCTGGTCCTCCTGGTCCTCTTGGTCCTCCTGGTCCTCCTCCTCCTGATCCTCCTCCTCCTGGTCCTCCTCCTCCTGGTCCTCCTCCTTGGGGCGGTACTGGGTTAGACATAGCATCTGGGTCTTCCTTTGAAGTTTTGTTAGCGACCATCGACTGATGAGGTGTGACTTGGTCGGGTAGTGAGCGGGTTGGGGACGATGACGCGTCCGATGACGGCGGGGTGACTGGACGCGACGATAAGGTCTCTGTGTCTGGAAGCGGCGGCTCGATGGGTTCCTCGACTGGACTTGGTACTGATGACAGGGACGATGGGGTGCTGAATGGTAGCGACCGATCTGACTCAGATAGCGGAGTCAAGGGTGAGCCAAATAAGAGACTGGATGACCGAAGCGAGCTCGCTGGACTATGGCTGTTCGAATCGTCGAATCGATTTTCTAGGTCGTCTACGATGAACTGAGGCAACTGGTAGGCAACTGGGGGCTGTAGCTGATTGGCGATTTGCTCGGGTGACGATGGGGATGGACTATGAGCTGGAGTGGTTGATCGACCGGTGCGAGTGCACGTCGTGTTGAGATAGGGATGGGGTGGAAGAAGTGATGAAGGCAGGACTGGAAAACCCCCCTTGCAGTGGGCTCCAATTTTTGTAGACTCTGAGTCTGGTAAGGCAGGAATATCCAAAGGATAGTCCTAGCGAGTGAACTGTCGTCCAACTGTTCAAGAGGAGGGAGTCTAGTCCTGACGATGGATGAAGATAGCCAAGTCACAGAGGACGAGGCAGAGACAAGGGGGAAAGGGGTAGGGGATGACGCTTGAGACTCGAGTGATAGTGGACGTGACCCTGATCTGATACTGCCAGTGACCGCAGTTGGGTCGCTACTGACTGTCAGCTGTAAGAGAAGAGGACACGACCAGACTCAACAGGGCTCTGGAGCTTTTGCTGTGAGATGTGGGATGTATTCTGGTTCGATATAGAGAGTAGGAGACGATAAAACTGATGAGGAATGGAAAACTCTATACTGATACTGTCTGCTGTTCTGAACTGGTGGACGCGACCTCGATGTCGCGGTCGCTGAGAAACTGAAAATCGAAACTTGGGGGAACTTGAAAACTTAAACTACTCTGTCCTGTCGTCCTGCACCTCCTGCCGGCGCCTGCCACGTCCGATCACCTATACAGTTCCATCGACCCCAAAAGCGCCCGCCAGCGTCCGCCTCTGATCGCCAGCGACCGCGCTTCCCGGTCGCTGCCGCCTGACCTTCCCAATCCAGCTGTTCCTTTGTCCTTCTTACAACATGGCTGATCTCCTCGACGGCCTTAGCGAGGCTAGAAGGCACCTATTGTTTGAATTCCAGGCACTGATTGGAGTATTCATCCGGGAGCTTGGGACTCGTCCATCTGATCCTGGTCATGACCGCCTTCCAGTAGTCCAGGTGAGGTCTTCTTCGAGATCAGCGTCCGCTGCCTCCTGCTAAGCATTTCTAGCCCTTGATCCAGAGTGTGTACCATGACCTTATGCTCCTATCTGAGCCCTATGGAATGCGGTCGCGCCATGATGCTCTGCTGTTCTGTCTTCATGAGGTATCGACCACCTTCGTTCGTGAGGTTGAAGGATTTAGCATCGGTAGCGGGTCGCTAGATGGGTTTGCTTTCTAGGGGAAGGATACGTCTGACCGGTATCCAGGTGAATGCCTCGGTGATGTCTTGCTCCAACTATGCGATGGGTTGATGCTCGGCCCTGACCCCAACACTGTTCTTGCCGGTCGTGCCCCAGCCGAGGACCATCGAGTCGCTATGCCTGACCTGGATAGAGTCGAGTCCCAATTGCGTCACTTGGAAGCTAGCATCGACTCATGCCACCGAATGCTGACAAGTCTCGAGGATATGTTTGTGCGCGAGGAGAGGACGGCTCGTCCCCCACAGTTTGTGAGCGTGTATATTGGAGACGAATGTTCTGAGGTTGCGCGTCGGGTGGGGGTCCGGGGACGAGGCAACGCGCGCGGCGGTCGAGGGTCTGTTCGAGGAGTGAGGAGAAGGAACTGAGGGTCGCTGGGGAGTGAACTGAGCGTTAGAGGTACTTGGAGATCTGCTTAATGATAGCGTATGCCACTGGAATACATAATGGATTGTCCTGTTACATCGGGCCAAGTGAGCGACCGCTGATTTGGGGCGTGGTTGTGAGGTCCATCGGTCGTGTCCAGCTGAGGAGGGTTGAGCTCGGTCGTGTCCGTGTTGTACGCAGCTGTTATGTGAGGCAGCCTTACAGCGTTTTTGCTGATTGTACGGGGAATGAGGCAGGGAGGCTCTCGGTCTACTTCGATGCCTGGGAGAATGGTATGGCCTGACGCATTGCCTGATTCCAAGCTGTCCGTTGTGATCTTACGTGAGTGTCGTTCGTACAAAATACAACGTGGTGCTCATCTATGTGCAGGGCTGCGCATCGTTGATGTCACACCAGCCTGAAGCTGGAGTGTCCTGGAGTGTCCAACCAAATGCAGATGGACAACTGAATTCGATCAAAGGCGTGCACTTTGTCTGTGATATCGAGCCACTACATATCGTTTTATGCCTTTTCAAGGAAAATAGTTTATAAACTTTGTGAAAGAAGATTATTTCAATACGAAGTGCTGAATCCTCTATCAAGATGTTCAGTGGCACAAAGCATGTTTGAGACAATGAGCAGCTAGGTACGGCGGTTCCACGCAAAGGAGTGGCGGGCAAGAGCTGAGAGACGTCCAAAGACAGTACATATTCAACGGTAAGAAGTGTTTCAGTGGCTGAGATCTCTCCCAAACAGTTCGTCTCCTGAGGCAAGGAGTGGCCCAATGGCTGAGGAAGCATCAAAAGCAGGAGATGTCTAACCCAGGAGGAAAACAATGGGACGTAGGCTTGCTTTGTGCGACTCAACATATAAGGGGGATGTAAATTTCGATTAAACTACCTAACTCTAACTCGCTTACCACTACCCTACGTCTTTTACAAATATCAACCTCACACAACATGGCCCGTCCCGTGCCCAGAAAACAAATCGCGTAACCTCCACCAGTTGTTAACAACGTAAGTGGCCCATATGACGTGCATGGTCACACTGTAACTAAAGAACGACATTAGCGACTGAATGCAACGATCTCACATAGCCGTGCTATGTTAGCAGCGTTACTGATGATAGAGTTATCAGATGAGTCTGCCAATTTGAGTATATCCATTAGGAAAAACCTTATTTTTCAAATCTTACCAATTGTAGATAATTTAGATATGATAAGATATAATTGACATTTTTGTCTTAGTTTTCTCCAAAAAGCTCCAATTATCCAGACTATTCTTATTCTGGACTCCATTTATCTAATTTGGCAGAAATTTTTATCTTCAATTTAGAGAGAATTGTCTATAAATAACTACAATTTTCTTCTAACACTTCTCATTGATTAATTTCAATATATCATTGACTTTGGTTATAAAGCATGATAATATAATTTACTAGTATTCAAATTAATAATGAACACCATTACAATTTAATTAAATATGCAAAAGTAATCATAAAATAAAATGAAATATATAGCTGATACCATCAAGGATTGAACCCAGTGTCTCCTGAATGCACTGTCAAGCAGAACTCTAGCCACTAGGCCACCAGGCCATATAGTATTGGCATAAGTGATACACAGAGGTTGTTCGCCTATCTCTGCGAAGTCCTCACAAACTTCAACTGGCATGGCTTCCAACTCAGGCAGCGATAAAGCCTATAGCATCTTGAAGTGCAGACTGAGGCTCCAGAACATTGCAGCCTTCTTCATTGCAAAAGCAACAGCATCCTTTCATGTAATAGGACACCTCACAGTTCATTTTGTCACTGAAGTCCTTTCACTTCATGCCAATGCATATCTGTTTAACAACATCAGTGTACGGTGTAAGGCCTGGATTACATCCAGCCTTACATAACGTCTGCATACAACATGGACACGACTGAGCTCAACTCACCTTCCGCTCTTCATCTGGACATGACCAATAGATCTTACAGCCACACCCCAACTCAGCGGTCGTTCACTCAGTTCGATGTACCAGGTCGATTCATATATTCCCCAGCAACCTTCAGTTCCCTCCCCTTCCTCCACGACCAGACCCTCGACTGCCGTGCAACAACAGACCCCTCGTCTCCATTGTACACACTCTGGAGCAGCAGCTGGTAGCGGTCAGCAAGTGGTGGTGGACGCTGGACTTAGAGGATTCCACCTGGACTACAGGAAGGCGCTCACGACCAGGATCAAATGGACGAGTCCAAAGCTCCCAGATGAATACTTCAATCAGTGCCTGGAATTTGAACAACAGATGCCTCCTAGCCTCAGCAAGACCGTTGAGGAGATCAGCTATGTCGTAAGGAGGACAAAGGGACAGCTGGATTGGGAAGGTCAGGCGGCAGCGACCGGGAAGCGCGGTCGCTGGCGATCAGAGGCGGACGCTGGCGGGCGCTTTTGGGGTCGATGGAACTGTATAGGTGATCGGACGTGGCAGGCGCCGGCAGGAGGTGCAGGACGACAGGACAGAGTAGTTTTAGTTTTTCAGTTTCCCTCAGTTTCGATTTTCAGTTTCTCAGCGACCGCGACATCGAGGTCGCGTCCACCAGTTCAGAACAGCAGACAGTATCAGTACAGAGTTTTTCCATTCCTCATCTGTTTTATCATCTCCTACTCTCTATATCGAACCAGAATACATCCTGACCATGGAGGAAATCCTGACAATGGAAAATCCACCAGTGCATATGTGCTCAAAGTGGGTACTGGAGCTGTCTCCTGGAGCTCGAAGCTGCAATCCATAGTTGCACTGTCCACTACAGAAGCAGAGTATGTCTCTGCTGTATCCTGTGGGCAGGAAATAGTCTGGATGCGAAATCTGCTGGGAGAGATGGGTTACAAACAGCATGCACCATCCACGCTGAACATGGACAACCAGAGTGCAATTCAAGTTGCAAAGAACCCAGAACACCATGGCAGAATGAAGCACCTGGACTTGCGCTTCTATTGGCTCTGAGATGAAGTAGAAAAGGGTACCCTGGATATCAAGTATGTACCTACAGCTGAAATGGCTGCAGACATTCTCATGAAGTCTCTGCCAAAGCCAAAGGTGGATGAATGCTGCACCATGCTTGGACTGCAGAGACATGCCTGATCAGGTGGGAGTGTTAAGTGTGTGTGTGATGGACAGCATGTCACTGAGCCACTGCTAAGGTTAGCCACTTGACATCATCAGGGTTAATCAGTGGCTCATGCAGTGAGCCACTGCTGTGGTTATCCACTTGACATCATTAGGGTCAGCCACTCACAGAGTGGCTCATATCATGGTGGCTCATATCAGATCTTATTGTTCTCAATCTTATTGTCTCTCAGTGGCAAGTAGCCACTGCTCCCTGTATTTAAGAACCATGTACCGATAGTGACAATACATTCTGTTTTCCCCCTTCTCAAGTCGAGTTCTTGTGAGTCTAACAATGAGAACCACCAAAGGAACCTAGCTTATTCATGTCATTGCCTATATATTCATGTTACTACTATATATCTTTATCAATAATGATTGTGAACGTACGGGACTTATGAAGTTGAGAAAGAGCTATATTCAATTGTGCGGCAGGACAATATTTATTATTTGAGGTGTCAATGCGTGGAACATTGAGAGCATCGGTTAGGTGATCTAGACCTTATCACATCTTCAGAGGGGCTTCTTGAAAACCTTCATCAAACATTTTCACCGCAGCCTAAGAAAGAATTAATAATTAGTCAATATTAGACATTGGCACATACATTCAGGACCTTGAAACGCATCTGAGTAGCGTTACCAGCTTTTCCATCACGTATCCTTGCATTGCAGTTGGGTACACTTAGTTTGGTTTGGCATTCTGAAGTTATATCGAGTGAATAGCAATGATTCTCGGGCTTAACAGGTGTGATCTTGCGTGTGCCCTCATCATTCAACTCAATGGGAAGACAGATGACATCTCGAGTTTCTTCTGCCCCCAGAGCCATAGCACGTGCGGCTTGTACACCAGCAATAGTTTCTGCAGAAATTGTTCCTCTTGAAAAATATGAGATATAATTCACAAATTTACAGTAACACGATGTACTTCATTGGGATGAAAACTTTTACAATATCATCTATGGCTGAACCAATGCCATGAAGATCGCAAGCCATGATCCAATCACCACACGTCACTCGGAACAAATCTATAATTTTATTAGATAACTGTTGTTCAAGACAAATAGATACGCACCGTGATTGTCCATCTCAGAGAGCGGGCCTTGAGGAACTTCATCTACCTCCTCAAACTTCTTGGCCCTCTGGATACCTTCAGGAGAAGAGTAATAGATATAAATATATGTTTCATAAATAGCGCCAGGCTGCTGAGTAAAGTGGCGGAGAGGATGTACCTCATTGGCACTGACGTGGCGATACAACCGAGGGAGATGGGGAGGACGAGATGGTATCTGAACCTCTTGAAGATCATGGAAGATGTGCACATATCGAGGGTCTGCGTGCCAGTCAGGAAAACCGATCGCAATCTCAGGGTCTTCGGTTGAAGGCCCTGGAGTATCTTGGCAAGTTTTACGCCTCTCTGAGATATAGAGAATGATTTCAGTGTGAATAGAATAGATATGAACAGAATACGTACTGTTACGGCAAGCAAGGTCAGCTACAATCACAATCTGATGAGAGAGATTTATGTCAGAGATAAGAAGCACGTACCATTGTACTCATTAATGACCTCTTCAACTGATGGGGACCTACAAGGGCCTGACTCAGGGTTGGAACCTACAATGAAGATTTTGATTGACAAGGAGGTGGGATCGAAGACCCTGACAGATTCCTGTGAGATGGTCCTTGATCAATGGTTACCGGATTTCAATCAATGAACAGGACATGCTTATCGGTGATTTGATGACTATCTATCTTGCAACGATTGCCTACGTAAAAAGCCTTTGGTAAAACACAAGTTGCCCAGTTGGAAATGCTACTGCAACGAGTGAGCAGAGACTTCAGGAACACCAAAATGTATCATAATCATAGGCACATACCAAGATTGCAAGAAATCTGTGGGGGACAGTGAAGCAAGAGAAGAGGGTCAGAACAAGGCAGAGGCAACTCCGTACCCCTCAGCGCACGGACCATAATAGCTTATGTAAGGCAAAACTCTATTTTAGAATACTAAACTTAACCCTAAAAGGACACAATGCCCTTTTTGTTCGCCCCTGTAGCATATCAAAACCATGGTATTGAGGTTGCATAGCATTACATGAATCTACCTACGTGAATGCAGCTACTCTGAGTGAAAGGTGAACAGAGAACGACCCAGCCATGCACTCTTAGTGCACGGCTAGGGCCGTGGAGAAAGGAGGAGGGATAGGAGAAAGAAAAAAAAGGAAATGACCCCTATCGAATACGATGGGGTTGGGGAAAAAGGTAAAACACAGGGAGGAACTTACCTTGGTCCCTCAATTCTTCTCCCATCTCCGAGCGAATGTGAGCAGTCAGGACCCGTTGGAGTGCTGATTCCACCTGAGTGAGTGACTTGTTTAGTGAGGAATTTCTTACCTTCTCTGGAACCCAAGATGGGCTCCAGAGTCTTGCGATCCAGGGAGGGTGAGCTGCGTTGAGCAGCTGGTAACGAGGGGGGGAGGTGACCGTCAGTAGTGGTCGCGAGTCCGGCGGTGAGGAATGAGGGGGATGTTGAGCAAGAGGGATAACCTGTTGAACTCACAAGAACTCGACTTGAGAAGGGGGAAAACAGAATGTATTGCCACTATCGGTACACAGTTCTTAAATATAGGAAGCAGTGGCTACTTGCCACTGAGAGACAATAAGATTGAAAACAATAAGATCTGATATGAGCCACCATGATAAGAGCTACTCTGTGAGTGGCTGACCCTAATGATGTCAAGTGGCTAACCACAGCAGTGGTTCACTGCATGAGCCACTGATTAACCCTGATAATGTCAAGTGGCTAATCTTAGCAGTGGCTTAGTGACATGCTGTCCATCATACACACACACTTTAACAGCTAACTTGAGGTGCCATGCGTGCTGGGCGGCGCCATAAATGCAGTACATGCGACATTTCTCTCCTTACAGGAGAGAAAAGCGGCTTCTGTTGTGGTCCCAATAGATCCCGTTTCTCAGATGCTCCACCTTTACCTCCACTTTCATCCTCTTTCTCAACATTGATTTCTTATCCCAACATCTCTTAAGATTTTCAAAAATTGAACCTTCTTTTCTCTTTCGTGTCTTTGGAGACAACAGCTACTTTCCTCCAATTTCAATCAGGTGCTCTCTCCTTTCTTGCAGTGCAGGGCCATGTATTCCATTATATCCGCCCATCACATACCAATTCTGGAATCCGTTGGTTTCTCTATGATGGGTTTATGAGGCAATCTGTGCCATTTTCAGAGATAGCAGCTAAATTACCTTTTAAGTGGTTGCAAATTGTTTCGAATGCATTGCTCGCTATCAACCCATTTGCTACTCAGCTTCATTCCCTTAGTCAGCTACTCATGGAAGTCTGTCCACACGCTTCGATAATCTTAGAAGACACTGAGATGTCACCCAAGATTGCCACTGTAATGTCATATAAAAATACAACACAATTTCAGATTCATTCATGTCATCTGACCATTTCTCGTTTAAACTCAGAGAATTAATCGATTGCAACCATCAGTCGTCTTTGAAAAGCACTTGCATATCCTCTTCTCTTTTCATCTGGTACTCTCGGATGGGGTATCACAATAACCTCTGACATGACTGATGATGAAGCAGATGTTAGAATCACACAAGGGACTTGTGGGAAAAATCCTCAACTTGCATTGATCAGAGTACCTACAGTTATATACTACAGGGACAATGGGGAAAAGAACAATGCACACTAGAACAATAGAACTATAGACAATAGGCTAATTATAGGACAATAGACAATAGAATCCCATTGTGCTGACTAAGCACAATGGTGGTGCTTTATGCTGACTAAACACAATGACTGTCCTTTGTGCTGACTATCTATCATGTACCTAATATAGAAGACAATAGAGTTCCTTTGTTCTCCACAAACAATAACCTTTCTTTTGTTGATGCAGGCTATTATCCAACTTCAACACTCCCACCTAATCGGCTGCATCTACAAGTCCCAGCATAGACAGCCTCTCAATAATCCTAGTCTTGTTCAATGGTTTTGTCATAATGTCTGCGACCATTGAGTTTGTGGGAACATACTTGATGCCAAGTGTTCCCTTCTCCACTTCATCCCTGAGCCAGTAGAAGCGCAAGTCCAGATGCTTCATCCTGCCATTGTGCTCTGGGTTCTTGGCTACCTGCATTGCACTTTGATTGTCCATATGAAGTGTGCTAGGTCCAGGTAGCTCATACCCAAGCTCATGTAGCAAGTTGCGCATCCAAATGATCTCTGTGCCACATGAGACTGCAGAAACATATTCAGCTTCAGTGGTGGACAGTGCCACTATGGACTGCTGCTTCGAACTCCAAGAGACTGCGCCTGTACCAACTTTCACCACATAGCCACTGGTGCTCTTTCCGCTGTCTGGGTTGCCTCCATGATCAGCATCAGAGTATGCCATGAAAGGGCTCAGAGTCATCAGTTGGAGAGTATGTGAGCTTGTGGTTGAGGGTGCCCTTGAGGTATCTGAAGAGGTGTTTGACAGCTTTCCAGTGCTCTGGGCCAGGGTTGGAGTTGAAGCGGCATAGTACAGAGACTATGTAGGCAATGTCCGGGCGCGTTGCAGTGGCCAGATACATCAGAGCTTTCACCGCATTCATGTAGGGTACAGAGTGCATCTCAAGCTTCGCTTGCTCAGTTTGGGGTGCCATATCTTTGGTGAGCTTCAAGCCACACTCCATGGGTGTTCCAACCGGTTTGCAGTCTGTCATGTTGAACCTCTCAAGTAGGTCGAGGATATACTGCTTCTGAGACAGCTGCAAGGTCCGTTTGGGGCGATCTCTGGTGATTTCCACTCCAAGGAGGAACGATGTGGGACCTAGGTCCCTGAGTTTGAAGTGCTTCAGCAGTGTGGCCTTGATATCGGCAATGGCATCCTTTGACTTGGAGACAAGTGTGCAGTCATCTACAAAGACTGGTAGAATCACTTTTACTGTCCCATTGTCGAGGATGTACACACTGGAGTCACTTTTGAGCAGTTCAAAGCCCATCTCCTGGAGTGTAGAAACCAGCTTCTTGTACCAGAGTCGTCCTGACTGTTTGAGCCCATAGAGTCCTTTCACCAATTTGCACACCCAGTTGTCGCCTTTCTCACTGAAGCCCTCTGGCTGCTTCATATAGACCTCTTTGTCGAGTTCTCCATTTAGATATGCAGTGGAGAAGTCAATAGACTCAACTTCGAGGTCCTCAATGGCTGCAATAGCTAAGATGGTGCGCAGGGTTGACCACTTAAGAGTAGAGGCAAATGTCTCATCATACTCAAGTCCAGGTCTTTGGCTAAATCCCTTAGCAACCAGTCTTGCCTTGTACCGCTCTATAGACCCATCAGCATTGCGCTTGATCTTGAACACCCAGCGACATCCAATAGCTTTGCGACCTGGAGGAAGCTGAACTAACTCCCAGGTGCCATTTTCAAGGTGGGAGCTGATTTCATCCTGGGCTGCTTTGAGCCATTGTGGATGGTCTGGGCGTTGCAGAGCTTCCTTGAACGTCTGGGGCTCTTCAGGAGTAGCAGCAGTGCGTGTATTGAATGCATACTCCAGAGCAGACTCGAATGGAAGGGAAGGTGCATATGGTCTGGGTACATAAAGTCTAAGCCAGAGGTCAACAGTGCCAGTTCGTCATCACTACTCTCCTCAGCTGGTGCTGGTGCTGCCTCCTGCTCCTGTTCTTCATCTGAAGACTCTATCACAGGTTCCTGGTCTCGCACTTTGTAGATCTTGTTTGGATCTACTTTCCACCATTGTCCAGGACGTCTAGATGGTCGTTTAGATCGTCTGGTGGGCTCAGAGGCGTTAGACAGTCCTCTTTTGCGTCGTGTTGGTGCTGGAGGTGGTGTTGGAGATGCAGAGCGATTAGGTTCAGGCATAGGGGCAGGTTCTGGAGAGGGTGATGGAGGTACAGCAGGCTCTTCTCCCAGTTGGGGCTGTGGACCCTCATCTGGTGGAGCTGGAGCAGGCTCATCTCGAGCTGGGGCTTGGTGATGGTCTCCCACCGCATCTAGCTCATCTGGATCTTCAACAGGGAGTGCCACATGGCGAGGAGGAGTGATCACCTGACCTGGGCGAGCTCATGTGACACCTGCCTAATCATGGTGGGCTGTTGGATGTTGCTTAGTCACGTGTCACAGAGTCGATCAGTGTGACTCAGGTAGCCAATATGAGTGCATAATTCCTTCAAGCATGAAGCACTCAAAGTAGTGCCATGTGAGGGTCACATGATCTGCCTTAGGGATGACTAGTAAGGTACGTCCTGCTAGTACTGAACTCAGGCCTGATGGCTCAGTGGTTAAAGCGCTACCTATATATGCTGGAGGTCCTGGGTTCGATTCCCAGTCAGGTCACTCTTTTCGCTCTGCCTTCCTTTAACACCCGGTAGACTATACTACATAGTAAAGACTGAGCATGCTCGATGGTATCCTCCTCCAAACTCTCGTCCAAAGATCTTGAGAGGGCTGACAAATGATTAGATCATCCATTGTTTCTGCACCCAGCCAAAGACAGTGTAGCACAGAAACAATGCGCGTCAAACCGTAAGGGCTTGATCCAGGAATGGATGAGTTGTGACAGTACTGGTACAACACAGGAGTAGTCGGATTGTGTAAAAATATGAAATACACAGTGGGATTATTGTTCAACGAATGAATTAATCCAACAGCGTGCAAATGTGAGCTATACATAGACAAATGGGAACTAAGTGGAATCACTATCCGCGACACAGAACGGAGAAGATAAGTACACTTCAGACGAGGACGGTCTAGAAAAAAGATTTGCAGTCCAAAGATCAGTACAAACACGCATGTCCTGAATGGAGAAATGGACATACAGGGGTGAGTATGCATGATACTTATCTCCATGGACATGACAGAACACGCTCATGAAGAGTGAGCCTTTGAGCTTTAATTCTGGCGCGAGTCATGCATTTGAGGTCGTGTTCGTGGCAGAGGGCGCGTTGAGGTTCGTACTCAAGTGGTGAAGTCAACTTGCCGTGAGTAAATATCACTGACAATAGGAACAACTGGTCAGGGGAGTGAAAAGTGAGTAGTAACTGCAAAGTGCTCCGTGCAGCCTGCCACGGTCAGAAGGAAAAGAGGCATTCCAGCATCCGGTTTATCTCTCAGCTGAGTCAACCCGAGTTCAAGCAAGCATTAACAACGCCCAAACAAACCACAACGCGTCAATCAGTTGCATCCGAGCTTGGCTCAAACCACCGTGAGTACTGGCATGTTCCCTAACGGAGCACACACCACACTTACGTCAAGCATGCTGGCACCAATCGCATAAGCCTGACTTTACAGATTTCTCTCACAACATCTTTCCACACAAATTCGAACTGTTTGCTATCCGTCCGTCTTTCAAGTTCCGTGGGCCAGTGAACTCAAGTCAACTTCAACTCGCAGTCAAGTGACGATGACAAGTCTCTTTGTACAACTTCAGGCCTCAATTTCACCAGATAGACTTTGTCTGAAATTTTAGTGCTGGTTGTTTGCTTGAGCTCAGAGGAACTTGAAGCTGGTACCTACGATGGGAAGTTGGAACGCCAAGACAACGCGGTCACGTGTGCTTGGGAGAGCATCGCACTCTAAAAGCTACCCCTTTGCCTTCGCTCTCAAGCGTTGCAACGTGCATACTGTGTCGTCAATTTAATTATGGTAATTTTGTGACATTCTTCGTACTATGGACCAGTTTTCAACTAGTTAGAAGGTTGCAATCATTGCTTATTTCATTGGTGGGACTATGGATGCATATTCAATTGGATTCAAAACTCCTTTGAAAGGAATGACCCAAGGACTTAGTCAGAAATTAAAGGTATTCACCTTGACCTACGAAGTGTGAACGGCCCTGGCTGTGAAGTTTTCTAGGCGGTTTGAGGCTTTGACAAACGCAAATACTACCTCGCCGTAAGAAAATCATTTTAAGGAGGTGCCACTGGCGCACCCGGCCGCATCAAAACACTCGACGTCACAGGTGATTACCAAGCAGCACAATTACAACCCCGCCACATTGATGCTCTTCCAGGTAGCGGTCTCCTCCTTTAAGTTTTCGACGTTGCCAGTGCTTGATAGTCTTGTCATAATCACGTTTGCAAGAGCATATTTGGCCGCCACCACGTAGTTGGGTCATGAAATACCCTTGGCGTATTGAAACTGGCCTCTATCCAATCCATGATGACATCTGCCTTCTGACCAATCGCAACTACTGGGACTCCTCTAGTGATTGCTGGGAGAACAGTGCCTTCTACTCCGACCTATTCGGACAGCTATCGGAACAACAGGAGTACATACTAATCAATAGTCAGCTTCATTGCGGCATGCGCTAACAAGCATCTCTTCCAGCGACTCGTATCTCGACCATGCTTCCTCTTCCATGAACAACCATGGAGATTCTACCGACTTGAGCGTATTTGAACTCCAGTACTTAGTCGAAAATCAGGGGTTGGAGCTAGTAAGCATTCTCGAGTCAATCGACCTTGCTTCATGCTGACAATCGCTGATTTTGTTACTAGTACTGAAATTGCAGGAGTCATCCAACAAGCATGCAAGCCACAGAGCTTGCTGAAGATTTTCAGGCAGAACGCTGTGCTGCTGTAGTTGAACCAAATCTTCCACAATGATATGGGAAGTACTCTGCCGTCTCCCAAAAGCACCCTTTCCCAGACCCAAAAAGGTGCCCTCATGACGGCACGTTCTACAACAACAAGGGGCTCCATACCGGTATTCGTGACACCCTCCGCTTGGACCCATCCTTGTCCTGTCCTCTCAACGTGTCTATCTCTCCTGCATGTCTCGAGGGGTCTAGCGAAACCATTCCCAGTTCAAGTTCTGATACAGTCGCATCCTCTGCATCATCACCTAGGTCAGTGGGGTCCGCCGCCCCACTCTTGTCTGTGCACAGCTTGCCCACCACTACACAAGATGTCCTGAACTGCTCTGCTGGACGCTATTCGTCTCCCCCCTCAGACGGGGCATCTGTCCAGCAAGGGGAGGAGCCAAACTACCACAAGCTGTGCAACCATCCGGCTCTTGCCATGCCTAAGATGAAAAGCACAGCACCTTATGCCTCGCCTGAAGCTTCTGTATCTTCCGACGGGAACGGCTGGGACTCACTTGGACTTTTACCCAGCGTTCCAGCCACATCTCCTGGGAGGTCTCGACCTCGTACACGGTTCACTGAACAGGCGACCTTGTCGCCACTGTATAGGCCCTATAAATGCCCAAATCCAGAGTGCATTAAATCGTACACGCAGACAAAAGGCCTCATGCGCCACCTCCAGCGACGCTGGTGTAACTCTTGGTGTTCAGAAGAGTTGCGCCAATTCGAAGATACCTGGCTCAACAACAAACTGTATGCATGTTGCATTGAGGATTGCGCAAGTCGTTACGGGGGCTCAAGAAGTCTGAGTAAGTTTATGTTAATCTTTGTGAACCTCTTATTTCTGTTCTGACTTATCTTTGTCGCTTTAGAGTGTCATTATGTGACTTGCCATGGTGCACTAGGGCGCACATTGATGGCTACGTGCCAGTATGAGTCACATCACTTGAGAGATGATAGAGATCAGTGAATGGGAGGTACTTCCAGCCACAGTAAATGTCAGCAATACTGATGTCTGTGCTCTTGTACACTTATTCCGACCACTGTTGTCCCGTTGCGTGCATCGCGAGCTCAGATATGGCATTAACAGTCGGATCAGCATTGATCACGGACTTAGACCACCAGAGCGAGAGAGAGTCTACCAGATGCGGACGAAAGGGGTATTGGATTAGAAAGGTCAGCAATGACCATGCCAACAACAGATTCTTGTACAGCTTTCAATAAAGTAACTCCTCTCGTAAGACTTCTCTGATGCAAAATAGCTTGCTTGGGACAAAATGTAATGAATGTCCTCAGGAGAACACCTGGAAGATCTCCTTGCTGACCCTCATACTCCACTCTCTGAATTCGATGAATGAAACCATCGCAAGTAAGGAACAACCTCAGTTATAGTTTCCCGAGGCAATGTATATCTGTATAGATTAAAAAATGAATTGCCTCGTGTTACTATAAGCTGACGAGAGAGACAAAGGAAGCATATGATGGGCAAAGTGTCTTGAAACTCGCTAGATAGAGATGCAATGCAAGCAGTGGCCAGGGGCGTCCCCTCGCACAGCATACACCCTGGGTCTAACACATCTTGTCATGTAGCGATCTAGCGATCAGTTCACTTGTTGCGGTTGAAGGTGTCAAAGGCACAAATAGAAGCAACATCAATTCAAGCAACGGCTTGGAGTAGTCAGTGTAGACACTGTTGTTAGTATAACTTAGCATGCAGCCAATGGAAAGGTCTGCTTCGGTCGTTCAACGCTCAGAGTCTGCATGAAAAACAGTCCAACATTGCATAAACTCTGGCATCTATATATGTATCCATTCAATACAACTGCACGTAATCATGCTGCAGGAAGCAAGACACTATTGGGGCACTTGATTGAGGCGGTTGGCTCCATACAACCAATAGTGGTTATCACCTGTCTTAGATGATGCTTGAGTGGGAACATTGATGTGCAGAAGCATCCCAATGAGGCTCCTAGCTGAATATTGAATGATCAATCTGCATTGAATTCATCATTCAATCGCGTTACAACTAAGACTTACCGTCGTCAGTAATCGCTCCAATGAGGTGCCATCTGATATTATACATTTGGATGGTTACGGGCCCAAAGCTGACATCAAAGGGCAATGAGAAGGAGAGTCTGTTGATTTGATGTGAGGGATGGATTTAATCGGACTAGAAAAAACCCTCACAGAAAGAACATCATCACCCCTAATGACCACATGTCAATCTTGGTGTTATAGTTTCTAAGGCCGCTATGTAGCTCTGGGGCCATATACGACAGGGTACCGCAGCGGGTCTGGCAATCCCAGTCAGTTCAACAGAGCAACACAATCAAGGAATGTGTCTTACAGTCCGGGCATCTGGATCAATTCTTTCCGTCACTTCAGCGAGGCCGAAGTCAGTGAGCTTGACCACCATCTTGGGCTTCACCTTGAAACAGAAAACGTTCTGCGAGGATTCCATGAACATGAGTACTGTCCAGCATGAATACTTATTTGTTGGTATGATTGACCTCAGGTTTGATATCCCTGTGTGCTACACCCCGTGCATGAAGGTATAATAGAGCAGAGTTTACTTGTGCAATAATATCTCGACTGGTATCCTCTCCTGGCGAAACAAACTAGCATTAGGTCTTGGTCCAGCAGAGGAAGCATTCAACTATGTACCGGGCGATATCGAGGTTTCCTTGAGGTAGAGGGACAGCGACCCTATAGGCACCAGCTCCATGGCGATATCTGTCCGTGACAATCTTGGACTTCGCCATAGATGGAAAACCAAGCTCACGAAGTGCTTACGAACGAGGTTGGCAGTTTCAAATGCCCCAAAAATGCCAACAATGTGGGGCTGAAGGTTCATTACGCATGAGTAAAAGGTTTGACATTACAGATTGGATGCACGGCATACATGTTTGGACTTGGCGATGATATTTGCTTCCTTCTCAGGAGTTGGTGTTTGCCATGTACGCTGGATGGCTTTCACAACGCAGAGCTGGCCGGTTGCCCGTTGCCTCGCTATGTAAACCTTACCATAACCTCCTTGACCGAACCTATGGTGAATCAACTTGTAGCTGAAGGCATATGAGAAGGCCTACTGAACTCACTTGGCAGCAAACTCGAATTTTGTATATACCTGTTCGAGTAGTTAGCACTGTAGTAAATATGACTACAACGTATCTTACGGAGTCCGGCTCATAGAGGAAAACGCTCAAACCTGATGATGAAAATAATCAGTAGGGGGCAGTGAGAGCGATTCCAGGCGATCATACTGTATTCCTTTAGGTCGGGGGAGTTGACGTTGACAGCAATGATCGCGTCATGCGTGAGGGCAACAACTTCTCCTTACTGCACTCTGGTGATCTGAAATGTCTCTGAACCCATCTTCAGATCAAATATCTACTCCCATGAATTCAAGAACCATCAAGTTATAGAACGGTGAGGCACGAACGATTATATCGTGTTTGCTCAAATGTTCCAAGAAGACCATGAAGTGCTTCCTTCCCTTGTGATCAGTGATATGAGACGGCGTCGACCAGACCTTGAAGTGCCTCTACAATGGTGGGCCCTACTGAGATGGATAGTAGGATTTCAGCGTAAGAGCTGTTGGGTCTCTTGATGCGAAGCAACCCAAAAATATCAGCCCCTGGAGCTGTGGGATGGAATGTCTTGAGGATGGTAGAGAGGGATTCTATAGCCATGGCTATCTGGGTTGGTGGTTCTAGTGGTAGATGGTAGTGGGCACTTTCATGACCCGAATGAGCATTCGGCCGTCCTTCTACGTTTGAAGCTTGTTCTCACTAATCCTGTGTCGTACCGCTTCGTCATGAAGGGCTGCGTAGAACTGGAAAGTACATCGAGCAACTATTGAGCACTCAAGTGGAGGGGAAAGGCGGAGTGTCGAATAACTATCGAGCACTCGGCGTTGGCAATGGAGGACGAAGTCAAGTCCAAGACAAGTGTTGCACGTTGAAACACTTCGGGTCTGCCCCCATGGGCGTCCAGACACACCCGGACTCCAGAAGCTCTTGCTTTATTAGGGCAATACGTTTCAGATTGGCAACGGCATCATAGAATTGTACTTATTATTATTACAATGGCTTAAGGCTTTGAAGCAAGATGACAGTCAATCAATCGGGAAGGGCTTGTACTAGAGACATTGAAGCAAGCGAAGTTATCTCAGCAAAGCTACGCATGCAGTATGTCAGTGTCTCGTATACAGATAGAACGCAAAAGGACACTCACACCTCCATCGCTGCATTCGAGAAGATAAGGGAACTTGCAACTTGAACTTGTCCTGTTCAATAACGATGAGAAGCAGTTGCAGACGCCCTACTAGTAATGCAGGCATACCCGATGCTCGCTCCTGGACGAGGGAGGTCAGACATAGTGGTCAAGGTCTTCACAAGCAGTGCTTGCAGCGTGGGGCCTTCACTGCGCAACTGAAGGTCTTCCTTAAAGAGTCTTGAAGATTCTTGGAGCACTAGTCCTCTTCCGAGTCGCATTTGCAGAGCCAATCAGAACTTCAGCCTTACATTCCTACTTTTTGATCAGTGCCATGAAGAACATTACAGCGGTATGCGGTCGATGCGACGCGACTTCATCGGTCAGGTTAGGTGCGTTGACTTGTTAACGCGTCGCGAAGTTAAGGCCTAAGGTGTTGCACCGTGCACGTTTGCAGTCAGCATCCAAAGGCCATGTGAACCTTTCCACATTAAGTAACTCTGGTTTGCACGGTTGCAGGCAAGTCACAATCTACAACCAGCTACAAAGCATCAAGACTCCATAAACGACCCAACGTTATCCGTAAGCTGCAGGATGCGTCTATGACTCTCTGTGTTAGTTACTCCCCCTCCGTCCTGGAAGCCATCTTGCGCCAAGCACGTTGTACGCACTTGAATGGCCGCCTTAGGCCTCAACGGCCTCCGTTAAGAATGCCCCCTATCTGTCCGGTAGGCATCTGTCTATCTATCTTCCCGTCTTACTATCGCCTCAGTGATTGTCAGGCCATAGACAAAGCCTCGATACGAACTCAACCATAATGCCAAGCATCTGTCATGGAATTGCGACTTTGCCTTTACAAGTACATGCCAACAGCTACAAGGCGTAAAAGTCTCTGTTCCTCGGAAGCAGGCCAAAGTTGGTCGTCTGGCTCTCCCATTCCTGTCGAAGCTCTGTTTGAGCTTGGAGGAGGGGTTCATGCAGAATAGGAGGTATGTACGAGACGTTGGTGATCTCGCTGTCAGGGAATTCCAGGATGTCTATCAAACCTGCGATGAAGAAGGAAGGGATGTGACACTCAAGGCCAACTTTGAGTTGTAGCAACGGATTATGTCTGAATGTGCAATTTCTCCAAAGTCTTGTGACTGCAAAGTCCACCTCATAGTTGATGTCGTACATGTCGGATGTCTTCAAGAGGTCCACCATTGCATCCAGTGTGCTTGCAAGGTGAAGGGAGTGTTTGGTGAGAAGGCTGGTGCTTCATTGCATCACTCGTTAATCAACAAGTAAGCAGGCCACGTACAAAAATCTCCCACAGACGAAGTCCAACACACACAAGAATTCTCTCTTTGTGATGTGAGGAATCAGGATAGGGCATTCGACAGTTCCTTCCAGGTAGTTGGAGTCTTGCAGAAATGAAAGCATATTAGCGAAGGTGGTACTCCAGGTTTTCAACACGTAAGCCGGAAAGCAATAGGTTCGGTTTTTGACCTAAGCAAAGTTGCAATTGAGCTTTACTACAGGGTTGAAAGGGTTCAGCAGATCACCTGAAAGTAGACATTCTGTGGAGGCGCAGTGTACTTCATGAGAGATTTGATGTGAATTTGCTGGTTAGCTGTGGAATTGCTGGATAACTTGTAGAAGTTCCTATTCAAGCTGAAGGGTTGAGTGGCGAATCCAATGAAGCCAATATAAATGATTCTTTGTTCTATAATTCAGCCGGTACTGAGGCGGCTTTGCAAAAATCACGTGAGACAGCGGCGCGATCGAGATGGAGTGAAGAAAGATCTTTCATTGTATGTACCATGGTACTGGAATGGTCTGAAGCTGCGTAGAGTCCAGGAGTTTCACCGTATGATTGAATGGCCGAGTACTCAGATGTCCCAGTCCGAGAGTGTGTGTTCTTACGCGGACAAGATAAGCTAAACATTATGGGAACCTCGTATGGGAGCTTGAGCAGAAGCATTACGATTCCTGAGGTACGAAGAGAATCATCTACTAAGACCGAAAATTTGGGGGGTTTTGGGCACATAATTTTTTTACTATGACCATGGGAAACTCAAAGTATTACAACCATTTGAAGTAAATTTGTAGCATTTTTATAAGAGTCAATAATTCAGTTGTAGTGTTTTGTAATCTGATTACAACCAAATGTAGAAATCCGCACGTCGGCTAATAAGCGCCCGTAAGCGCCCAGAACGTGATGCCATCATTTTCAACTTCGAATATATTTAATCATTTATAATGATCTTAAATATTGATTATTTCTGACCTTTGTCAATCTTTTTGGTTGAAGTGGTGTGTGGGTCGAGCTCATTAGTCAAAAATGATTATGAGTGTACTTGACACTGTGCCATTCATGATGGTCATCTTTTTTATGTAAGCAGTTTATGTTGGTAGAGACATACCAATTATGACATTTTCTTCAAATCTCATGGTTCTGATATCACTCTGATTCTCTTGAGCTCGGGATTTCAATATGTTATGAAGAAATACCCAGTGTAGTATGTTTGGAGGGTATACTATGTAAGACAATTTCACAGAATTATACTGTCTTGGTGCCGTGGGAACCCAAGGACACTTCAAAACCTTATGTGAGTGTTGTATGCCTATGAGCTCCATTTTTCAAGGCGAATCCAGTGGTGAAGTCCATTTTTTGATACGGTCTTGATGACAATGACTGTGGGAACCCAAAGAGGCTTCTGAAACCTCATGTGAGTGTTGTATACCTACAAGCTCCATTTTTGAAGGGGAATCCAGTGGTGGAGTCTGTTTTTTGATGCAGTCTTGATAACAATGACCGTGGGAACCTGAGGAGGCTTCGGAAACCTGATGTGAGTGTTGTATGCCTATGAGCTCCATTTTTCAAGGTGAATTCACTGGTGAAGTCTGTTTCTCTATATGAACCCAACCATGAGAACCCAAGGAGACTTCAGAAACTTTATGTGAGTGTTGTATACCTACAAGCTTTATTTTTGAAGGCAAATTCAGTGGTACATGCCATTTTCTGAAGATGGTGACTTTTTAATATGTCAGTCTCCATTTTAGTGACAACTGGCATTGTGACTACCTTGCAATTTCTATTGTCTTAAGAATGACTGCTCTTGTTCCCACTGCGTCTCCTCCCTTACGGGAGGATCCACTGGGAACGAGAGCAGAATATGTACTGTACAATATAGTAGTGTAGGAGATGTAAGCACTATTATTCTAGGAATCATTCTTGCCATGCTCGCAGTGGCCCACTTGGCCAAGTTAGGTCAAATCAGCAACGATAGCATCTAGATGAGTACAATGGTTGCTACATTCTCTGGTGCCAGATGAAGCCAGGCATCCGACCTATTGACCTTCAAGCTGTTGTCATTGTCCCTTACCTTTACCACTTCCCCGCCTGACTTCGCCAAGGAAGATTTTTTCCCATTGTCCTCACCCTCACCTGTCCTTAGGTAACCTTTAAAGTATGGCGAGGCCCTTTTTCCATTGGTGGGGACCTCATCAGAGAAGTCGGTGACAATGTAGTTTGGTGAGGGCCCAGGACGGCTGCTCGCCTTCGATATTCCACAGAATGCTGCAAGAAATTAGCCAATGACATATTAGTTGTTTTGTATGCTCACACCTAGCTGATGTGTTACTAGTTTGTCCTATTTTCAGCCCCATAAGAATAAAGTCTTGAATAGGGGAGCAATAGGTCTTGCGCTTTCTCCGTACATGACCCTAGCATAGTCGTCGTTAGAGTCTTGATCAAAGTCTTGATTGGCATCCGTTCACCGCACCCCAGTGACGCGAAAGGTTCGCCATTACCCGTGCGAGTGTCTATGTCTGTGGACGCCTATCAGCGGACGGCATTGAAGTATCACCAACAAGCTCATCCGTCTTTGAAACCACTTACGCGTAAGGCTTACGTCAAGTGATTTTGCAGATTTGCATGCCCATTGGAGGTTGGTGAGTGACAGAGTGGAGGGGAAAAGCACTGTCTGAATGGTGTAAGTGGAAGATAGTCAACGAAAGTTTAGGCACAAGGATCGCCAGACTGAGGGCACATGGGCATCAGAAGACGGCGAAACACCATCTCAGATCAAGTGACAATGCAAATATACTGGCGTACGACCATCCTTGGCCGAGAAGAAGCCGCGATCAGCAGCTCTGATCCTCGACATCAGCCATTCAGAAGTGGAAGGATATGGTACTCACCAGCAGTGACATTTTTATCTCCTGAACCTGGAAAAGAACGGCCAGCCGTGGCAAATCAAAATTACAAAGTTTGACCTTCGAGCGTCAAGAAGCATTTTGACATACCCTCCTTGAGAGACTGAACGAACTTTGCGCTGCATTTGCGCGAGCTTCAAGTGTCATGATATGGTATGACGCGGTCGCTTATCCTAGATGTGAGATGAGTGCAGCTCATGTATCCCCCCTGGACGCAGTGCTGTTAATATGCTGAACACCTCAGCATGCATAGCCCGGGTAGCGAGAACTCATCTCACATACCGTTGCCTGTAACCTCGTCCGTCACAAACGCTACAGCGGCATGGTGATCGACATCAGTGTCTTGCGCATCGGATTGGCTATCCACGACAGTAACTTACCTGCAAATCCTCATTAATGCATCCGGACATGCTTGTGGAACCTGATAATTTGACAGTTGGTGTTGAAGTTGAGAACATCACATTTGCTATGAGCCAGGCACCAAAGTCACATACCAATCATTGCCGCACCATCTGAGCAAAACATGCGAATGACCACGCAGTGGTTGAACGCGCAGGTAGACGAATATTATCAGGCCGCACCATCTCCGTTACAACAGATTATGAAGCCACTACTAGAGGGCACGTACCTCAGATTGATCCGTCGTTGACAAGCCGTCGTCGACAAAGCCAGAGTCAGAGCTTGTTTCAAGAATTACGTCCACCGCATGAGGTTAGGTGGCATGTGTGAAACAAGACATTGGACAAAGAGAAACTTAGATAAACCCACTAGAGTTGAAGTTCGTTGGGAATTGCCGACCAACTGGAACAGGACGAGTATCCAGTGCCACCCGACCCAGTCTCCTCAAACAGCCTCTTCAATCAACCTCCTCAGCAACAAGTGATATGGATTACTCCTAACCGACGGACACCCTCTACTTCCTGGTATACACTTCCTTTGACGTTGTTATAATTAATTGAATTGAACAATCTGTCTTCTCAGGTGGAAGGCCAGATCTTTTGCTTTCCAGGTGGCGCGCTGGGTACCTGGAGCACAGTATTTCAGAAGAAGCTAGCGGGCAAGCAAAACGTGCAGAACGGGCTGAGTAAGACACGCCCTATCCAACTTGGCTAAGTGGGCCACTGCAAGCATAGCAAGAATGATTCCTATGATACCTTACATAGTCAAGCATTTATCTCATTCTTCCAACATGATCAGAAGCAGATCTCACTCTCCTCTATGCAATTTTACCATTTAACATCTCATTCCCAACCGATCCTCCCGGTAGGGAGGAGCGGTAGTGGGAATGAAATTGATAAGAGAGCTTAGCGCTTGAGTTATCTCATACAGTAAGAGTTCATTGGCTAAGATTTTTACAGTGTGTTTGAGACCCATAGCAATCACCTTTGAATTCACCGCAAAAATGTGCTCATAGGCATACAACATCAAATTAAGGTTTTCGGAGCACCCAGGGTTCCCACGGCACTAAGACACTATGATTCTGCAAAATTACCTTATATGGTATATCCTCCAGACATATATAAACTCTGTTTCCGAGACATTCAGAACAAGCCCCAACTTATCAGATTCAGAAAATATGACACATTTGGTATGTTTCTGCCACTTATGTTTGTGCTTGCTCACTGTTCAAGGGGTCGAGCTCACTGTTATAACGTAGCGATATTAGCGCCGCCCCGTAATTGCGGGAGGGCGCCTAAATCGCTATGTCATAGCAGTGAGCAAATATTTTCGCTATTTTCGAAGATTTTTCAAAAAACCATTAAACAAATGAATTAAAAATATTAAAAATATCCAGCCCAGACCAGTTGCCGGGTCCAAGCGCTTGGTGGGCGCCTATACTAAGCGACGCGCGGAATTGATGGCATCACTGCAAAGTTGTAGGTTTGCTACAAAAGCTTCTGATCGAGCTACAATATCTGTTGTAATGTGTTACAACCATACCTACAATTGGTTGTATAGCTTAGAGGTTCCCACGGTTTAAGGAAAACTGGGTTTACGACAATCTGCACTGAAATTTCAAAACTTAGTAGACAATTCTCTTCGTACCTCAGGAATCGTAACTCAACGAAGTAAAGACGATCGAGTTTATTCACATGTTAGACTTTGTGTCTGGGCTATTCTTGTATGTTATGGATACGTTCATTCTCTGAGTCTTTGAGCTAACTTCGAATCAAACCTAGCGGCAAAATGTCTATCGGTGTCGACCCTTTGGTGGACGTCTTGAAAATGTCCCTCAAATATGAGATCCCGTATGGCATCAAATTTGCGAAAACCCATCTGTGGGATGAACCTGCCTTCGGATACCCATCACTATGCCTCAAAATCGGTCCAGACTGCTGCATCGCAGAGTTCTTTCTCAACGCATTGCTCGACGTCTTGGACCTGTCTGAACAGGACTTCACCCAGGCGATGCATAACATAACAAAGCCTCTGGACGAAGAAATATACGTCGTCCAGACCTCGATTCGCATACGCCAACGGAACTTTGTTGCTCAGTACAAAGATGTTCGGTTCGATCAATCCTCAGAATGTATAGGCGATGAGAATGCGTGCGAGAGCGCCTGGCCCACCTTCTGATGGAATAGCATAGTCGTGAAGTTTCTCCAATCTGTAGTCCGTCCAGGTCGCGATATCTTTCTCCAAGCGTGTGAAAGCGATCCTCTAGCAATCTGCAATAACTGCTTTAAGGCCTGGATGACAGAGGTGCAGAACTTGATTATGGCTGAGGACACCTTGTTATTTGAGGAGTTGGTAGAAATTGCAAAGAATAGGGGCTTCTGTGAAGAGAGCATTGGCAAGGCATTGAACATAACGGAGGAGGATTGGAGAGCTAGAGAGGAAAAGTTTATACCACTAGACAGGTGGTTGCTCAATTATCCCTATTCGTACTAGTAATGCTTTGATTTGATTGTCTTTGATAGGTGTGGCCGTTGGCATATAGTTTTACAACGCGGATATTGAGAGATTTTTGCCTTTGAATGCAGGGGGTTAGTGATTTTTTGTTGACACGGATGTTTTGCAACGCAGCATTCGCACCGCAAAAAGACAGGAACATACAGCGGTCCACAAACTAGCACCATCATCGCTGAGAGACTTATGGATGTTTCTACGAACTTAGTGTAAAAGTGTTGGTCATTTCCACACAATTGCGAGTGAAGAAGCGTGGTTTTCATTGTGGCACCCTTGTCCCAACTAAGAGAGTTGAGCTAAGCCACAGATCTATTCGAAAATGTTCGTTAGATGGAGAGACTCCGACAATTCCAAGGCAGGGAAGTCGAAGTGGAAAGTTGACGCGAGGAGTGGCATTGATAATTTTGAAGCACTCACTGTTGATAATGGGTCCTCTGTCTGCATCTGGAGCACCACTGGACAACAAGATGCTGGAACACTGGGCATAAGCTGCGACAACGGAGTCAAGCCATGCCTTTGCCTACACTTCAGAACCTAAACGCTTGGGAGGCTCCATGGTAATGCCTAAGAGGAGAACGATGTGAGTTGGCAAGGGATCAATGTTGAAACCACCAGGTATCTTGCCACCGCAAAGACACGAGAGGATCCGGACATTTATTTATCGAGATTTCCAGAGTGGCCGACACCAAGCGCAGAACCAAGTGACTGGAGAGGGAGCTCCTCACTCTTCTCAGGCACAAAAGATAACTGGAGCTACAGGTGATTCAGGATTCCGTTTCCATGGTGGACTCACTGACAGACTTCAACAAGGGGACCTCTTCAACCTTCTTCCACCTCTTCGTTTCTGAGCGTAAAGGATATCAACAAGTTTGATGGGCACATTCTCGACACTAGCGGCAGGGCCCATGTGATCAATGAATGACCTTGCATTACAGAGCAAATGATACCACAAACTTTAGCAATATCGACCTTCTCGACCTTGAGGTAATTGAGAGCATTCATGAGGGTCTAAAGAACGACGAGCTCTCTAACGCACAACGTATTGCTGACTCGCCGTTTGCGAGTGGATATTGTGTCCAGAGGGCGGTGTTATTGAAGGCTTGGAGATCCAGCTGAGATTGACAGCGCACATGGCGTGATTGAAGAGGTTCCGCAAGTCACGTCCGACGACAGGCTGCTCTGTGATTTCACGGTAGAACATGACACCAACAAAGGAGGAGAGAGGAAGGACGTCAGCGATGGAGATGAGAGCAGAGTATTCTCCGAACGAGTGACCAGCGAGAGCGGAATCCTTCTAGACGAAGCCTTCGAACGCGGCGCGCTCAGTCACAACAAGGGCAACTTGGGCGAACCGTGTGGCAAAAAGCAAGCCGTTCGGAAGGCAGCATGCACGGAGGCGACTGTCTACAGAGCAATAAGGATGTGTGCAGGGTTGTCATAGTGTGTATTAGAATAATTACCTTTTTGTTGAGAGACTTCGGTACTTACCTGTTTGCTGAGTATTGCAGACTTGTTGGAGCTTATGTCAATGCCTGCTAATGCACAGAACTTGCCTTAGGCTAACGGTAGCAAGCCAAGCACTTTTGTATCGTTCAAGAATGGGGAATCGCTGGCACATCTATGCGGAGGTGTTGCATATACTGTAAGTAAAGTGGAACATATACAGAGAGAGAAAAAATGTTTACCTATCTTCGAAACTCTTGCATTGCAGCAGGGTCTTGTTTCTCATAATTGAGACGATGATCAGTACTGAGGCGAGTGGGCTTGTTTCGTGATGGGGACTTGAAGGCTTGCTCAAGGTATTCACTGAAAGTAAGATGCCGTCTATCTAAGACAGGGTTCAAGGAACCTGTCTATTTGTGCTCCTGACACGCAGTTGGTTTATTGGGGCTCAAAATATTAGAATAGAAGTAGGGGAGGGCATCATGGGTGCCGTCAAAGGTTAGGATGCCTTCAATGGTGGTGGAGGATTGAAGGCAAGAAGGGACCGAGAACAGAGTACGTTCTCTCAATAGGGAATGGGCGCCAACGAGTCGTTGCTCTCTGCTTCCAAATTGGGGCTATTACTCCTTAAGGCCGCTGACTAAACAGAAGTGACAGCCTCGTTTTGGTCCTTCAAAACTCCTGGAGGCATGGGGAGGTTTATTAGTAGCTTACATACTCGAGCTTCTTCATGACGCTGCAACTGGTTCGTTACACAGTCACCGACAACATAGAGGAATGAAGGTAGCGAACGAGACGGTTGCTAACTAGTACTGTCACTCGCAGACTCAATGTACAAGTTCGTTTGCATTGCCCCTGTTGTGTTTTCACCCATATGGCACCCCTTCTTACTGGCGTTGAATCGTGGTTTTGGTCTCAAGGTAGAATGATCCTTTTAGTTTGTTTGTTTATTCTCTGCCAGTGTGCTCGTGACTTACATGTCGCTTGTCCTCCCGGGGAGGACTCCGACTCAGGCTCTTGGGTTCAGGATATGCTTTACATGTTCATGATATCATGGTCTACCTCACATGAGACCAATAAGAAGAGCCCGAACAACCGGAGGTTCTCACAGGCATAAGTCGACAGACCTCAAAAACAAAGAAGGCAGACTCGGCAACCCGCACGCCGCGACGTGAATGGCATCTTCTTCCAGGCCTGGGCCCTGCTAACGTCCTCAAACCAAACCAGTATATAAGCCATTCTCCTCCTTCTTCCCACGCAACTTCGATATTCCTTGCCACTGGGTCGGTCGACTAACAATGTGCCAGCTATTTTCGCTCGCAGAAATGTTTGCCGCCTCAGCCAACTTGATCGTGACTGACAAATCAAAAGTCAGTTCTGTGCCTCTGTCCCAAACTGGTCACCCATATGCTTTTCACCCTCCTGTGCGACCCACAGTGTGGCGGGCGAACATTATGATGGTCAGAGATCCTGTGTCCGTATTTGTGAAGCTAGGCACGGTGGTTCGAATCATATCATTCAGGCAAATTCCTCCACATCCTGCTACTCCTTTCGTCTATTCTGACAAGACAATTTACCGCCGATCCCCGGAAAGCTCCAGCGTGGCCATAGGTATCACCGACCATGCCTAATTGCTTCCTTCCAGCGGTACAGTCCTGGTTCATGTTCAGACATGTACCGACAAATGTTGCGACACCCATGAAGTTATTCTCATCATGCAGCGCGAAAATTTTGATCAATTCTGCTTGGAGGCTGAGTCGCTTCTCCTTGCTTCATCAGAAAAACCTCATTTTCCTAATCTTGCTAATTGTACATAATTTAAATATAATGAGATATAATTGGTATTTTTGTCTTGGTTTTCTTTAATAGGCTCCAATATTCTAGACCCCCCTAATTCTGGACTTTATTTCTTTAATTTGGAGAATACAATTAGTGTCAATTCAGAGAAAATTGTCTATAAATGACTACAATTTTCCTCCAATACTATTCCTTAATTGATTTCAATATTGTATTGATCTTTGTTACAAGACATCACAATATAAATTAATAGTATTCAAATCAATAATGAACATCATTACAATTTATTTTAATACACAAAAACAATCATAAATAAAATAAAACATTGCTGGCACCATCAGGAATTGAACCCAGGGTCTCCAGACTACACTGTCAAGTAGAGCTCTAACCACTAGATCACCAGGCCATATAGTATCTCTGAAGCAATATGCCATATATACCATCTCTGCTGACATATCTCATAAATAGCTAAGACTTATGCATTTTTTTGACGACTCTCTATCACACTGAGACTAGATATCTTTTATGAGCATTAGCACTAGGTTATACATATAGTGATATCAATTAGATATTTTTAGCATCATTAGATGTCAGTTAGTGTCAACATCCATAAGTATAAAGTATATCAAAAATATTCAAATCATGTTGGAGTTAGATTGAAGTTAAATTAGCATTACATTTCTATTGAGCTAGACTTGAACTCAAAATTATCAAAAGTTAGCTCAATTGGAGCTAACTTAGTCAGACCTCATCTGATACATCAAAGTTTATAAACATTGAGATCTTGTTATCTGAAAATTAGATAGCTATTTGATCAATAGTCATTTTTAACTTATATTTGCTTTCAATTGCATCGGATTAGCTATATTAGAAAAAAGAGGTTTTTTCTGATGTCAAGTTTCAGCAAGGACTTTCCACCTGGTTTCAAATGTCAATACTCACTATGGTAAATACTGTGATAGTATGTTGGTTTATGAAACTAATCTTTTGGAGTCACAGCATATTCATTTCAAGAAGGCCAACATGTACTCGAGGCAACTTGACCGCAAGGGGTGAATTCTTAAATGGATGAAGAGGCAGGAGTATCCTCAGTGGGTATCCCGAGTTATCATAATGTAAGCTATCATTTACGATGATTTTACTACTCTCACAAGCTATTACAACTCAACAATACATTGCGGCTCTTGGCTGGACTTTCCCAATTTCGATCACCGTCCCCACCTCACTATTGTGTATCTTGATACACAGTCTCGCGAAGTCCACCACCTGGAAGTGCCCAAATAGCTCTAGACGATCTAGGTAAGTATGAAATATTGAGTTTTTGATACGACGTCTGGTTGACTTACATCAATAGAGCCTAATACCACAACAATTTGTATGCCTTAGGTAATACTCGCGTTTTTCTTCCTTTTTCTTGGTCGCTGTTCTGTCTTGTTGTTTTTGTATGCTTCTCTGATTGTGAATACCTTCTCATGTATCTCAATTGTGTTTTCGTTCCTGCTTTGCATGTGTTGAATTTGCATGTACAAGTATCCCCGTCCTTTGAAAGTAGTATCGTAATGCTATTCTGTGTATATAATGTACATATCTTATTTATCACAATACTTCAGTCGTGCTATGAGAACTTTCCTTGCTCCCATGTGTCCGTATGCGTCGGTTGGAGGTCCCGATATGTCTGTACCCATGTCAGTCCATGTGTCCGCAAGTGTCTGAGTATGTCCTGTTTTGTCCCTGCTTGTCCCGATATGGTTCGCCCTGGTCCACCAGAGTTGTAGCTGGGCATGTCCGGTTCGTTCAATCCGTAACCGGATCAAATTATATTCTAGTTAAGTCTCAATTATCCTCCGCCACATATTGATATATATTACATTTGATTATATTGCATGGAATAAGTTGAACAAATGTGGAAGAAAATGTGATCTTAATAATATATCTTCGATTATCATTTAAGAATATTCTCAATAACTTCTAATTATTTCGTGTCTGATATTATAAGTTTGTTCTACTTATGAATCACGTTATTCTTTAAAAAATATTTACGATTCCTGAGGTACAAAGAGAATCGTCTACTAAGACCGAAAATTTGGAGGGTTTTGGACACGTAATTTTTTTACTATGACTGTGGAAAACTTAAAAGAATACAACCATTTGAAGTAATTTTATAGCATTTTTATTAAAGTCAATAATCAAGTTATAGTGTTTTGTAGTCAGATTACAACCAAATATAGAAATTCGCGCGTCGGCTAATAAGCACCCGTAAGCGCTCAAAATGTAATGCCATCATTTTCAACTTCAAATATATTTAATCATTTGCTAATTAATTTAAATATTGATTATTTCCCACCTTTCTGATTGAAGTGGTGTGTGAGTCGAGCTCATTAGTCAAAAATTATTACAAGTGTATTTGACACTATGCCATTCATGATGGTCATCTTTTTTGTATAAGCAGTTTATATTATAGAGATATACTAATTATAGTATTTTCTCCAAATCTTATGGTTCTGATATCATTCTGACTCTCTTGAGCTCGGGATTTCAATATGTTGTGAAGAAATACCCAGTGTAGTATGTTTGGAGGGTATACTATATAAGGCAATTTCATAGAATTATACTGTTTTAGTGCTGTGGAAATCCGAAGAGGCTTCAAAAACTTTATGTGAGTGTTGTATATCAATGAGCTCTGTTTTTCAAGGCGAATTCACTGGTGAAGTCCGTTTTTTGATATAGTCTTGATAACAGTGACTGTGAGAACTCGAGGAGGCTTCAAAAACCTTATGTGAGTATTGTATACCAATGAGCTCTGTTTTTTTAAGACGAATTCAGTAGAATACACCATTTTTGAAGACCTGCACTGTTTGTTATGTCAGTCTCCATTTTAGTGATGACTGGCATTGTGATTATCTTGCAATTTCTATTGCCTCATGAATGACTGGTCTCGTTCCCAGCGAATCCTTCCGTTAGGAAGGAGCTGCAGTGGGAACAAGAGCAGAATACTTATAATACAATGTTGTAGGTAATATACACACCAGTATCCCAGAAATTGTTCTTGCCATGCTTGCAGTGGCCCACTTCGCCAAGTCAAATATTCGTCAAAAATCTAATGCCGAATAATGTGATATTTTGTTTACATTATCACGCGCCGAATAATTGAAACTTATTTGATAAGAAATTCCCATTATTTCTTCAATATATACCGTTGAATAATTGAAATTCGGACCTGTGTGAGTTTCATGAGTATTTGAGAAGAAAGCATTGGAATGAATGTCTCTATGAAAACCATAAGATCACGCTATTGAGTTGAAACTGAATTTCATACCAAAGAAAGCCAAAGTCTATCCTGTTTCTCCACAAGAGCAGAAAGAGATTGACAAATTCCTCAATGATCAGTTGGCTAAAGAGTACATTCATCCTTTCAAATCCCCTCAAACATCTCTCATCTTTTTTGTTCCTCAGAAAGATGGAAAGAAACGCATAGTGCAGAACTATCAATATCTCAATCAGGATACTATATGCAACAATTACCCATTACCCTTGATCTCAGACCTGATCAATAAGCTTAACAATGCCAAGTGTATCAACAAGATGAATTTCTGTTGGAGATGTAACAATGTACAGCCCAAGGAAGGAGACAAATGGAAAGCTGCCTTTACCACTAATCAAAGAGCCTTTAAACCACTGGTCATGTTCTTTGGTCTCTGCAATAGTCCTGCCACGTTCCAGACCATGATGAATGACATATTTCAAGATTTCATTGACAAACACGTAGTAATCATCTATATAGATAACATTCTGATATTCACAGAAACCAAGGAAGAGAATGAGAGAATTGTCTGAGAGGTTCTCAAATATCTCAAAGAAAATGATCTCTTCCTGAAACCAGAAAAATGCTCATTCTACATCAATGAAGTAGAGTTTTTTAGATTAATCATCAGTCAAAGACAAGTGAAAATGGATAAGGAGAAAGTGAAAGGCATGATGGAATAGCCTATACTAAAAACAGTGAAGCAAGTCATTGTTTCTAGGTCTGGCCAATTTCTATCGTTGCTTCATCAAGAACTTTGCAAAGATAGTCAAATCCTTGCATGCATTAACTCGAAAAGATGAAAAGTGGCATTGGGGAACAGAGGAACAAAAAGTGTTTGACACACTCAAGAAACAATTTTGTGAAGAATCAATCCTCTGCAATCCAGACTCCGATAAACCACTTTGAGTTGAAACAGATGCATCAGATTATGCAACAGGGGCAGTATTATCTATGCAATGCAACAATGGAAAATGGAGATTATGTGCTTTCCATTCTAAGGGGCTAAACAATGTTGTAGACTCTAAGTCTGGTAAGGCAGGAATATCCAAAGGATAGTCCTAGCGAGTGAACTGTCATCCGACTGTTCAAGAGGAGGGAGTCTAGTCCTGACAATGGATGAAGATAGCCAAGTCACAGAGGACGAGGCAGAGACAAGGGGGAAAGGGATAGGGGACGACGCTTGAGACTCGAGTGATAGTGGACGTGACTCTGATCTGATACTGCCAGCGACCGCAGTTGGGTCGCTACTGACTGTTAGCTGTAGGAGAAGAGGATACGACCGGACTCAACAGGGCTCTGGAGCTTTTGCTGTGAGATGTGGGATGTATTCTGGTTCGATATAGAGGGTAGAAGACGATAAAACTGATGAGGAATGGAAAACTCTGTACTGATACTGTCTGCTGTTCTGAACTGGTGGACGCGACCTTGATGTTGCGGTCGCTGAGAAAACTGAAAATCGAAAACTGAGGGAAACTGAAAAACCAAACTACTCTGTCCTGTTGTCCTGCACCTCCTGCCGGCGCCTGTCACATCCGATCACCTATACAGTTCCATCAACCCCAAAGCGCTCGCCAGCATCCGCCTCTGATCGCCAGCAACCGCGCTTCCCAGTTGCTGACACCTGACCTTCTCAATCCAGCTGTTCCTTTGTCCTTCTTACGACATGGCTGATCTCCTCGACGGCCTTGGTGAGGCTACGAGGCATCTGTTGTTCGAATTCCAGGCACTGATTGGAGTATTTGTCTGGGAGCTTGGGACTCGTCCATCTGATCCTGGTCATGAGCGCCTTCCTGTAGTCCAGGTGGAATCCTCTAAGTCCAGCGTCCGCCACCACTTGCTGACCGCTACCAGCTGCTGCTCCAGAGTGTGTACAATGGAGACCAGGGGTCTGTTGTTGCACGGCAGTCAAGGGTCTGGTCGTGGAGGAAGGGGAGGGAACTGAAGGTTGCTGGGGAATATATGAATCGACCTGGTACATTGAACTGAGTGAGCGACCGCTGAGTTGGGGTGTGGCTGTAAGATCTATTGGTCACATCCAGTTGAAGAGCGGAAGGTGAGTTGAGCTCGGTCATGTCCATGTTGTACACAGATGTTATGTAAGGCTGGATGTAATCCAGGCCTTACAATGTGGAAAGGCCATCAGAAAAAACCTCATTTTTCTAATCTTGTCAATTGTAGATAACATAGATTACAATTCCTGAGGTACGAAGAGAATCGTCTACTAAGTTCTGAAAAAAATAGCAATTTTGTTCGTAACTGTTTTTGCCCACATTGTGGGAAACTCATCTGCATACAGTTATTTGTAGTCTGGTTTGAAGACTTTATAGAAAAATTGAAGGATTGACTACAACCAAATGTAGTAACTACATCAATTTGTAGAAATCCGCGTGTCGCTTAGTTAAGCGCCCACTAAGCGCCCATATTTGATGGAAGCCCAGTATGGAATTAGATGCTTAACTTCCAATTTAGGAAGGTATGACATAAACGCAATTATCAATAACCATGTGCACTTCAACTGAGATGAGAAAAGTCAACAGTAAGCAAGTATTATCAGCAAAAATAAAACTATAATATTTTGAGATAGTGTACCATATAAGGTAATCCCTTATAATTATACTGTGTTAGTGCTCTGATAAGGCTTTGAATGGTCTAGTAGAGTGTTATATACCAATGAGCTCCATTTTTCAAGGTGAATTCAGTGATGATCTCTCTTTTCTGATATAATCTCAGTGATAGTGACTGTTGCAATCTGACTTACAGAAGTACTGTAGTTTTTCGACCAAATGTTTGTAATTTCCATATTTTTTGGAGGTCACCCCTCATTGATAGACCTCGATTGCTAATCGAAGACCATCAGCGGTGTCCCTGAAAATCAAGTGTTATGCATTATGAACATTTGGTCGAAAAAGTACAGTAGTTAGGAAAGACATCTTTCTGAGAATATATAGACTCTCCTTGGCAGATCAACTTTATCATATCAATGAGAGAATAGACTTAAACTTACTATGATACAATGGTTAATGTTATGTATAATTTATACTTATTATGGACTGCCTAGAAATTAGATTGAGATTCATAGTATATGCACCCACCTGGGCTTATTCCCAGCGGATCCTCCCGCCAGGGAGGAGCCGCAGTGGGAACAAGCCCAGGACAATGTTGGAAAAAGTTTTACATAATGTTCATCACATCTGAATAGAATATATAAAGAGCAGTGAAGTATCAACAGCGCATTATAGCAGGAATCGTTCTTGCCATGCTTGCGGTGGCCCTCTTGGCCAAGTATGATAAGATATAATTAGCATCTTTGTCTTAGTTTTCTTCAAAAAGCTCTGATTATCCAGAGTATCCTTATTCTGGACTATATTTTTCTAATTTAACAGAAATCTTTATCTCCAATTTAGAGAGAATTATCTACAAATAACTGCAATTTTTCTCTAACACTTTTCATTGATTAATTTCAATATTACATTGATCTCTGTTACGAAACATCACAATATCAATTAATAGTATTCAAATCAATGATAAGCAGCATTATAATTTATTTTAGTATACAAACACAATCATGAAATAAAATAAAATCTATAGCTAAGACCATTAAGGATTGAACTCAGTGTCTCCAGAATGACCTATTAAGCAGAGCTCTAGCCACTATGCCACCAGGCCATATGGTATCTCTGAAGCAATAGGTCATATATACCATCTCTACTGACACATGTTATATACAGCTGAGACTTATGCACTTTTTGAATGGCTCTCTATCACCCAGAGACTAGATACTCTTTATAAGCATTAGCACTAGGTTATATAGATAGTGACATCAATATGATATTTTTAGCATCATTAGATGTCACTTAGTGTCAACATCAATGAGTATACAATACATCAAAAACATTTAAATCATGTTGAAGTTAGATTGGAGTAAGATTAGCATTGCATTTTTATTGAGCTAAACTTGGAATCAAAATTATCCAAAGTTAGCCCAATTGAAGTTGACCTTGTCACACCACATCTGACACATTAAAGTTCATAAACTATTGGATATTGTTATCCGAACATTAGATTGCTATTTGATAGATAGTCATTTGTAGCTTATATTTGCTTTCAATTGCATCAGATTAGCTATATTGGGAAAATGAGGTTTTTTCTGATGAGGAATTATGACATCCATGTCAAAGAAATGTTGGCAATCATCTGAGCCTTGGAAGCTTGGCAACACCACCTCGAAGGAGCTAAGCATCCGTTTGAGATTTGATCAGACCACCAGAATCTACAATACTTCGTGACGGCCAAAAAACTCAATAGATGACAAGCTTGATGGTCACTATTCCTTTCTCAATTCAACTTTACCCTTGTACATAAGCCTGGTTCTACAATGGGCAAACCGGATGCCCTCTCGAGATGCAAGGATCATAAGGAAGGGATAAACGAGGATAATAAAGATGTCGTACTTCTAAAGCCAGAATTTTTCCACATCAATGCCCTCCGACAAGGACACTGTTGATTGAAAAAGTGAAGGATCATTGCTGAGAAGGATAAGGAAGCGCAAGGAAAGAGATGAAGCAGTAGTATGAGCTGTAGAAGAGTTGAAGAGATCACCAGCAAAGAAGTTGGAAGGAGATGAATAAGCAGAGAAACAAGGTCTAATCCTGTTCAGAGGCAAAGTGTATGTTCCCAAAGACATCAAGCTCAGAAGGAAAATCATTCAACTCCACCATGACACTCCTATTGCGGGACATCCAGGACGATGGAAAATGCAGGAGCTAGTCGCCAGAAAATATTGGTGGCTTGGAATGACTAGATTCATTACAACCTATGTACAAGGATGCAATCAATGTGCACGAATGAAGTCTTTCCCAGAGAAACCTGCAGGCAAGCTAATGTCAAACAAAATTCCTTCTATGCCATGGGAAGATATCACAGCAGATCTGATCACAGAGCTACCAGAGTCCAATGGGAAAATGGCAATTCTCACTATATGCAATCGCCTTCTGAAATAAATACATGTCATACCCACAGTCAACGAGGTATCTACTCTAGATGTAGCCAAGCTCTATTGAGACAATGTATGGAAACTTCATGGAACCCCAAAGTCTGTACTCTCAGACAGAGGTCCACAATTTGCAGCAGAATTCATGAAAGAGCTAAACCGGCTTTTGGGTATTGAAACCAAGTTGTCCACAGTGTATCACCCTCAAACTGATGGATAGACTGAACAGGCAAATCAGGAGATTGAACAGTACCTTCGTATGTTCGTTAATGAAAGGCAAACAGACTGGGCAGAATGGTTAGCACTTGCAGAATTTGCATACAACAATAAAGTGCAAGCCAGCACCACCGTCTCCCCATTCTATGCTGCATACAGATACCATCCTCGCATGACAGTAGAACTGCACTGTATTACAAAGGTTCAATCAGTAACTGATTTCGTGACCAAGATCAAGAAACTACAAAAGAAAGTATAAGCAGCATAGTCAAGGCTCAGGCAGAGATGAAACAATATGCAGATCAAAAGCAAGCAGAAGTCCCTGAATACAAAGTAGGGGACCAAGTATAGTTGAGCACAAAAGATTATGATTCCTGAGGTATGAAGAGAATTGTTTACTAAGTGTTGGTGGAAAAGGAAGGGATCTGTAAACTTTTGATTCCCCTAGCCTTATATGGTAGGTGATTGAAAATCAAGTGCTCAGTTACCATATTAGGTAGTTGATCAGGTGTCAAGCACCACATTACTATATTCAGTAACTGATCAAAAATTAAGCACTCATTACCATATTTAGTAGTTGATCAGAATTTAAGCACTCATATTTATAGCTAGGTTGCTTTTCTCTCTCACTACATTCCCCAACCTTGATGAGCTGGCATACATCTCTCAAAATGCAGATCTCTCTTCTAAAGACTCTTATACTCTATAGCTCTTTCATTGTCTTGACATTATATTCCTGCACTTTCTGGCCTTCTGCACATAGTGGTAGTCCCACAAGGCTATGATTTAGGTGAGTACACTTTATATAACATTCAACTGAATCTCATTCTTTCCTAGAATACGTTTGACAATCTCCAATATAGTATCACTGCAAATAATACTTGCAAGTCTATGATAGACATTGTTGCTCCTCTCTTTAAGCATACACAGACTACAAAGTCTATGTTTTGTCAGGTATGGGTTGCATATAGCTTTTCTATAACACAGTACTCATATTTTTATAAGAAGTATGCTACCATCAATAATACCATTCCACTTCAGAGTGATAGGACTGTGAAGAAGGTCCTTGATAAAAAATCTGACAAGACTTTGGCAGAGGTCTTTTATAAAAGATCTGACTATATATATGTGACTCTAGCAGAGGTCCTCAGTAAAAAATCTGGCTTTACAAGTGTGACTTTGGCAGAGATCCTGATTAAAAAATCTAGCATAATCAATATAATGGATAGGGCTCTGGCAGAGGTCCTTAATAAAAATTCTGATCAAATGAATATAATGGGCGGAACTCTGGCAGAGGTTCTTGATAAAAGTTCTGATCAAATGGAAATAATGAATATGATCACAATAATGAACTTAAAATATAACTCTAATCTTATGATTACAACTCTGATAAAGATTATGGACAATAAGTTTGATTTTCCAAATACATCTTGGATCTTGAATATACTTTGCATTTCAGATATAGATATTAATTCTTTCTTAAGAATATGCTGGACTTCAAAGATATCCTATATTGCTTTGATATACAATATGCCTATTTCATCTATTGCTTCAGTGACTAAAAGAATACAGTTAAAATTAAAGCAGAACTTCTATCATAGATATGACTTTGCTGTATTGGTTCCGATATCTTCGCAACAGACATTCTGAGAATGTCGATTTCTGTGGCCAAGAAATGCATCACAAGAATTCTGCACTGATGATTTGATAATCAAGACATTCTGAGTTTCTTGACTCTTTCACTGGATGCAAAATTGTACATGAGATTCTGATTTTCTTGAGCAATATATGTCAACCCAAAAAACATTGAGAAAGTATGAAGATCTCTTACATTTTCTCAAGCATGTCTGCGTGGAAGATTCCCTGTCCCTGAGCCTGTGTTTCAAAGAGCAAACCATAGATTCTAGCCTTGAAAAATGGATCTTATCAAAGTCTTTGAAAGAGAAATCTGCATTTTGAGAGATGTATGCCAGCTCATCAAGGTTGAGGAATGAAAAGAAAGAGAAAAGCAACTTAGCTATGCATATAAGTGCATAAGTTATGATCAACTACCAAATATGGTAATATAGTAATCAGGAGCTTGACACATGATTAGCTACCTAATATAGTAACTGGATGCTTAATTTTCAATCACTTACCATATAAGGCTAGGGGAATCAAAAGTTTACAGATCCCTCCCTTTTTCATCAACACTTAGTAAATGATTCTCTTCGTACCTCAGGAATTGTAATATTGATAAAAAAACAGTTGCTTAGTCTATGACACAGATCTTCAGAGAAGCTTTACACAATCTAGCCCTGAATCCTCACTATTGAATGTTTGATTCTCTGCACAAATTCCTGGACAAAGAAATGACAACATATCTTTAGAACCTTAATATGCACAGATTTGGCTGTTGAATTTTTGTAGCTCTTCACCATATCCATTACCAAATCAATAGTGTTCTCTATATGGATAAGGTCCCAGCAATGTACATATACTGCTGGTGATTAGCCCACTTTGACAAAGAGTCTTATCTTATTGAAACCTCCAAATACTCTCAAAAGTTACATATACATACTGTATTACATTGTAGGGCAACTAGTTAGAATATAGCACTCAAATGTTTTACTTCAAAAAATAGAGGGTTACTTATGATATGAGTAGTACTTCACTTCTAACCCTTAGTATCACACAGAATGCAATCGTACTGTAATGTTTCCACACCAGGACCACATTGCTTCACTATTGCATAATCTCACCATAAGTAGCCCCTTCACATTCTTGCTCATATTGCCTGTCTCATTTGTAGCACAGGATTCCATATGTTCCTTGTCAGATTGAACCAATTGATGATATCCAGGACAATAATGCAAAAGGTATGTACAGAGAGGTGACTTGAAGTACTGGAAGTGAACATCGAAACCTGAAGAAATGTTCCTCACATTATCAAGCAGCAGGAGTTTTGCTGTATAGCACATAAATCACCAGAGAATGCTTGAGACTGAAACCCTGCTCACCTTCTTTGCAGTCTTATAAAACATCTTGCTCTGCGCAGACAGAGCGTTGGAACGGTCTACAAGATCATTGATCTTCTCTCCACGCTGCAGAACAGACTCGATCGTCTTATGCTAGTTTGTGAAACCATTATGACGTCAGATTGTTATGAGGGGAAACGGCCAAGTCACGTACCAGTACGATCTTAGTCTCATCTAGTTCTTGTTGCACTTTCATAATCGCATCCGCTTGACGAGGATCCTGATACTTCTGTAGATAGGTGTTGATCTCTGGGAAACTGATGGCAGAAGGCGTCGCATAAGAAGACTGGGGCACTTTGGCCGTGAAATCATCCAAGAGCTTTGTAAGGAGTGAAAAGGCGGGACGGATGGGGTATTCCTGATCAGTGATAATAACGCCTGCATTTCGGTTGAAATTCAAAGAGACGATCGGAACGCGAAGAGTGACACTATGAGTTGGGCCTCATGCGTGGTACATACACAGTTGAGACACACCTGCGAGTTGCTCTGCTCCTCCTCTATTGTAGACGTGCGCGGTATAATTGTTCTCCTGAACACTCTGTCGTTGCCCTTGGGGCGTTCTCTCCGAGATTGTCTTGGTGAAGAACGACATGAATTCGGCGACGGAGCCTCGCTGATAGAATGAGAAGGATGACAGATCAGAAGCGGATGAGAGGATGGTGGATGTCTGGCTGGGGGGAGCCAGTACGACAGCTATCGAGAAGATCTTCATGATGGCTTGAGGGTATGAGGGAAGCTGAGACTGACAGAAGGACGAGAGAGAGAATCCGCGTCGTAACTTGTACCAGCTGTGCAACGGAGCTGCCGAGCTGCCACCTGCTGCAACGGGTGGATTACGTGATTACGTAAAGGCTTCCTCGACTAAAGTTCATGGTTCGACTCAATTGTGTTGACCCTGCAATCTTTTACAGAGTCTGAGTAGCTGGAGTCCTGGACTCGGACGTGCGTGTTTGAGCAAGGTGCACCTATGCCTGTGGTATTCCCATGTATTCTCGTGTTCCTCCTCGTAATTGTTCACTGGTACCGCAGGTCGAAGCGTCCAAACAGCTTGCTCCCGCTGTTCTTGCTCGCCCGAGAATCTCGCAGGCCCTCTACTTTGACATGGTCCAATATTAAGGTCGAGACGTCGAGATTCAACCAGCCACATGCATTGCTTTCCAATCATGTCGCCGCACCCCGACACTTACTACTCCGTCAGGTCTTTACTGCAACATATAATATAGGCATTGTCGTTGCAGTCCTCGGCCAATGCGCGACTCTGGTCATGCTGGCGTGGATTTCAGTGTCTCTCTTCGTTTCCATGCTTCCATTGTCACCTTCGGAGACGGACGCCGCCGAAAACATCCATGCTTCAATTGCTCAAGTCCGCTCACTACATAACCCAACAACGTCTGCTTCGTTTAGCCACTCTTCGTTTCACCTTCTAGTGAGCTAGAGAGCTGTTTTGCTGTTTGCGTCCGTTCATAACGCTCAAGGAACTAATATCTTATATTTTGCGTTGTAGATCCCCGGCTTGACGGTGCCATTTTCACATATCCTACCGTTAGTTCTGGCATTATTTTGCAACCAAGTGGTACACGAAGCGGGACATGCTCTCGCCGCAGCACTGTAGGATTACATCACGCTTTGCAGGTCCGTGTACTGATTCCTCGCTTTACATCAGTGAATCTGTTCCTCTCCTCTCGTGTGGAGTTTCGCTAGCATTCTTCATCCCTGCAGCGTTCGTTTCTTTGCCTCATCATACGGTCCAAGCTCTACCCCCACTTGGACGCTTGAGGATTCTAGCAGCAGGCCCTTTCCACAATGTTCTACTATGGCTGTTGGTCTACATTGTCTCCACATCCGGACTTCGAGACGTTGTATGGTCACTTCTTGGCTACGACAATGTCGGAAAGTATGGTCGAGTGGTCATGGACGTACATGCGGTAAGGTCAAGAACTAAAGCTGGTGATCGGTCTTGTATATGTCTTTCTAGGAGTCGCCTCTGTCAACCTACATACCTATCGGTTCCGTAATCACAAAGCTCAATGACCAACAAGTACATGCCTTCAATACCACTATCGATGTTTGGGACCGATATCTCAATCTCCCTCCCGACATGCGCGAACAAGATACCCTCGGTTGGTGTACAAATGAAAATCAGTATATGAGTACGTAGTATCTTTAGTATTGTACCATTCAAATTTGACTTAGCTTTCGCAGACTTGGACACATCTTGTTGTTCTCCGAATTCTGCGACGTCGGACTTCACGTGCTTTGTCGCCCAACGGAGCTCCCTGGGTGCCGAAATTTCACGATGTCTATCTCCTTTGTTCCTCAGTGCATCCGACTACTCCTCCACAGTCAGACGATGCTCGGGGGACATAGACTGTCATGAAACCGAGATATGCATTTTACCGAGACCAGATCAGGATCTTCTTAGAATTGAGTTACTTCTTCCCCGTACCACACTGGCTGACTACAACGATGAGTTGGACTCAAGGCTTCGCACCATTCTCTGGAACGGCCCCAGAACAGAGGTACTCGAAGACGGTAGGTATTCGTCTCTATGCATCATTGGGATTCTATGTACTCAAGTGCACCTACCACAGTACATGTAGGAAGATTCTGGCCTCGATACTTCTTCCTTCCCCGACAAATGCCAGAATTGGTCTCCCTGCTCACATCGTTAGTCCGACTCAATTCTCCCAGCCCTGAGATTGCTGACCACACTCCGTAGTTATCTGTCTATGCTCGCGTTGTCTCTGTATTTATTCAACCTATTGCCCTTTCCCATTTTGGACGGTGGTCCTCTGCTAGCTGCGGCCCTAGACCTCCTGGAGGATGTATATTGCTTACGGAGCGACGAAAACGCAATGGAAGACATGGAACGAGCATCCACTGTATCTATTCACCGATCACGGACCCAGATGGAGCGAAGAAAGAAGAAGGTCGCGGAGATGCTTCGCACCTTGACGATGGTACTACTGGTCATTTGTACAATACTTGGTTTGACGAAATCATTGACGAGCTAAACAACGACCGCGACAAATGACGCACAGAAGCTTTAAGAGATATCCAGATGATCCTAAGTACCATGAACCGAGTAACAATGACTGAACACAAGTAAATTCAAGAGACATCAGACGAAACAGCGACAGGGTCTCCGAGACTAGCAATAAATTCGGCGACAGCAGACCAGTAGCCTGGTTGTACGCAGGTGTCGTCTGTAAAGGCTTGAGTTCACTTTTCGGAGTCAGCATGATTTTGAAATTGGTCTCACTGTGGGTTCCATGCTCAAACTCCAAAAATTTCGATGGTGACCGAGGATCGATGGCAGCGGCAGGTACACCTTCAGTTGATGTTTCCTTGGAAGAGGAGGAAGAACGCCGGAGTGGCGAGGATTTCATCCCTGTCCCCGTCGAGGCCATAGATTCCCGTTGCTGAACAAGCTCCCAAAGGCCAAGCATATGCTCGCGCGGGACTACTTCATCCATCTTACCACTCAGCATCAAGATGGGGGTCGAAGGCGGGATGAGGTGGATTTTCGAAGCCGAATCCCATTTTTGGTGACAAAGGAATGCAAACGGACCTAAGGCGGGGATGGCACTCGGAACCAGCCGCGGAAGCGACAGGAAGGTGTTCTCCAGTATGAGCGCGTCAATCTAGATGGAAGGTCAAGACGGAGGTCGGAATCGGAAATTAATAAGCCCAAGACGTACAGAGGCGGGATTGCGGCTAGCCAGGTCTATGGCTACGGCGCCGCCGATGGATTGTCCGTAAAGGATCTGGATGGCAGATTGAGCGGAGAGAAGATGCAAGACCTGCACCGCAGTAGCACTTGGGTAGCACATACCGTAGGACCTTTTGACAGTATGGGATGCGATTTCACGTAATCAAGAGCAGCCTGCGCGTCCTGCTTCAAGCCTAGTTCAACGAGTCAGTTTCAGAGTTTTACTGTGACTGAAGAAGTTGGTCCAAACCCTTCTCTGAGGGACTCCCTTCGGACAGTCCATAGCTTCGCCAAGCATTAGATCACGTGTGCCGATTGAGAAACGATGCAGCGGGGAATATCCTTACCCTCGGTAGGAGACCATTAAGACGTTGCAACGTAACTTCGCAAAAAATACCCTCGCGAGAGGTATACGATGGCCGATATTACCTCCATTACCGTGGAACATGATGACGGTCGGTCGCGAGGCAGCAAACTACAGGAATTTAACGTTATGCGTTCAGACGGAGTACGGCGAAGCGATTAGGAACGGCGTTCGAATTTGCCGTCGAACGGAGAGCAAATCGAACAGGAAGAGCCAGCGCAAGGCATGAAAGGAGGTAGGATTGACATGAAAATTAAAGCATGCCCGAGAGACTAAGTAGCATACAAGTACTCACATCATCGTCCGTAGTTTCCGGATTCACGGGAATGCTAGTTACCCCTAGCAAAGATAATTCTTTGGTCTGGACAAGGAGATAGCACTGTAACTTGACATTGTCTGGCGTATTCAGTTCCAACGCATGGTAAGGTAGACCATACTGGTCTGGGGTAGGGACCTCTGCGTGGACTCTTCAGGGTATCTGACCACACTGAGCAACAACCTACCCACCTGTTCTAGACCCGGGCGGGAATGCAGACGGGTATATTAGGTAGTTCTGTCCATAGTATAGTAGGCCCGCCGCTGGTTATGGAGAATCAAGCAGGGCAGCTACAGAAAGCCTCATGGCCACACGTACCAACCGTAGACAAGCCAGCAGTGGCTGCAACAGTGCCCTAATAGACCGTAAACGTTGTGGTTGTACACCCATAACGAGACGAATAAACATACCCTGGCGATATCCTCAAGAGATGGCATCGGACTTGAAGTTGTTCGATTCTCGAAACGCAATGACTGCGGGACGCACGAGGCTCACGCTGGGCCAATGACCGTGACCACTAGCGTGCATCCAGCACACCCTTTTGCGGACGTGTCGGCCTGATCCGGTCGCTTGCTATTATTGGACATGACATTGACAGCTTCTCGCCGATCCAGCGGCGTCCTTCAGCCGGAAGTATTCGTACTTGTCACACCCTATCTACGAGACACTAACCAAAAGTAAGTTCCCATCTTGGCGACGGCGCAAGTAAGCGTAGGGTGGGGTACTGTCAATTTACACTTTTGGGTTGGTTAGTGTGGTCGAAAATGTGGGCACTGCAGCTACTGAATTCTCTGTTTTCAGGACTCAGAGGAGGTCGAACTTCAAATTGTGAAGTTCTCCTGTCACAGGCACCCTGCAAAGGCTGTTCACCCAACCTGCTGGAGCCAGCTGGCGGTCGGTGAAGCCTGAGGTTTGAGATCCTCCTGAATTCTGCCTAAAGTTTTGCGCTGCCAGCAGTGCCAGGAGCCTATGCAAACACAGGCAAACCTCGGTTGAGGTAGGCGGTCTTATGCGGTGTTTCAAGAAGCTGCGCAGGTAACGGTTAATTGCCCTTGGCTCCGTTGACCAGCGTTAACCACTCGCGTCACGTCGCTTACACCTCCTTCCAAGTCTCGGGATTTGGTTTTTGGCCTTCTCAGTCCCGAAAATACGGTATCATGCCTTACAATGCTTCCTGCTGAGACCTGCTAGGACCTGCTCCGTCCAGGCTCGCGCTTACGTGCACCGTGCTTTTGGCACCCTCATTTCTGCACGCGATGTGACGTGCAGACAGGTGCAAGACAGTCATGGCCCGAAGGCCAAGCGAGCTCCTCGAAGCTATAAAAAGTCCTGCAATTCGAACTGGACCAGCATTGACCTCGAGTCAGTTCCTCTCTCAGCTTTCAGCCTCTTTACTCGCTCTTAGCACCCAGTCGCTCCCTACCACCCCCACATTCCTTTAATCGAAATGTTCTCTTTCAAGAAGCTCGCTTTCACCGCCGCCGTTGCATTCGGTGCACTCTCCACCGCTTTCGCGGCCCCCGCCGTCACCGAGGTTGCTCGCTGTGATGCTTGCGACGCTCAAAAGGGTGTTCACGGGATCCTTGTCGACCTTCAGGTTAAGCTTGATGGCCCTTGCGCGCAGCTCGGTATGTAGTATTTTTCCCTTGGTAAATTGAAGTCTGAAGTCGCGCAGGGTCCTTGGTGAAGGCCAACGCTACAGTCGACGTAGTGACCGAGCTTGTCGGGGAGATCAAGACCTCCATCAGTGCGGCGGTCGTCGACGTCCAGGCGCTCGTCGGTGCAGAGGTTGATGTGATCCTGGCCTCCGCCACTGGAACTGCTCATGTCACCGTTGTCGAACTCACCGCGGTCATTGCTGCCGTTGTCAACGTAAGTATATCCTATGTGCTTGATATCTACCGAAAGGTCGCTAATTCCTATTCATAGCTCGTCTTCGGAGCCTGCGGCAAGGTCCTCGCGGTCGTTGATGTCACCGTCAAGGCGCAAATTGTTGCCATCCTCTGCGCACTTGGGTGAGTCGCGTGCAGCGGTTAATGTGGTACAACTCTAACGGTGCATTACAGTGAGGTTGTTGGCGCATTGCTTTGCGCCGTCTTCGCGTTGGTTGGCGGCCTCCTTGTTGGCCTCTCCGCCTCCGTTTACGCTGCCATCAGTGCCTGCATCCAGGTCATCCTCACCTTGAACGTTCACGTTCTCATCTCCCTCTTCGGCATTGTCTCTCTCTAAGGGGCTGATAGTTGCTTATCACGGCCAGTCGTGCGATGCTTTATTGTAATTCGAACTAGTAATGCTCTTGCTGCCCAATACACTACTAATTGGGGACTCATTCGGTTGGATTGTGAACTGCACGCGATTGAGAGCTGAGAGAATTATGAGATTACCACCAATTCAAATGAGAGACATGCAGGTTCGTGTGTCACATTTAATTTTGAATGCTTGAAGTGGCCCGAGAACGCGGTGCAAAGAAGGTAGACAACTGTGGAATACGACTAATAGTAGGAGGTAATTAATGCTCCCTGCTAGGACGAACCATGGTCTAGATACTCTTCATTGACAGTGTTGTGCGGATCGCTGACCAGTCGACGACTAGTCATGACCAGTCATGAAGTCGGTGTGAAGTCGCTCGGCTGACTTGACTCTTTGGGGTAGGTTTCAAGTACTATTATGCGACTATACAGCTTGTATCTAATCCAAGTTCTTGCATTTCTTCCTGAGCCACCTCACGCTCGTTCTCCTTGAGCTTCTTCCGAGACTCGACTGGAAACCAATCCTTCATGAAGTTGAGCAATGCCCAATCTACGTTAGCTGAAAGATGCTTGCGTCAATATCCTAGCTCCAACACGGTCGACGGAGTATTGGACGTACATCGATTGGCTATCAAAACAGTGGGTGCACGACACATTGGGCAATTATCTTGCCCTCGCTTTTGCATTTTGACGAGACAGCTGTGGCGGAGCTCGATCAGAGTGGGTCCACAAGTACCCATAACGCCCTGCACGTACCGTACACAAAACAGATGACCGCATTGCAGCCGAATTGGCTTGAAAGCGATGTTTGTGCAGATGGCACATGCGTAGTCATCGATATGTGGAACAATGGGGAGAAGCGTTTGGCCAATGGCTTGCACGAGCATCATCGCAAGCGAGGTATTTGATGATCGACTGACCAGTGCACTGGATGTTTGCTCGCCACCACCAAGGAGGAAAGGAGAAGGCAAAATTGGCTTCGTTGGTAAAGCGGTGCGTTTGGCGTGCTTCTTCAGGATCTTGCGAACAGCCTCAGTCGTTGCATATTGAAACTTTATGTTCCAAGATGATTAGATCAATGATGATACGGGCCTTATAACCGAGTATGTTACCTTCAGCAAATTCAATATCGAAGCGTTCATTTCTAAGAACATCTGCATAGCTTGTCGGCTGCGCTTCAACTGCAAACGATTGCCGTCTGTGAACCCCCGTTCGGAGAGCTGCTGCATGAACTTCGTAAGCCTCTCCTCTGCATCGCTTACCGCACGCTCTCCTCTCGACTCTTCGTTGTGGCTTTCAAAGACCTCGGCGTCGATATAGAGCTGGAATATCTCCCTCCATGCATACAGATCCGACTTGGACAGGGTGGATGTCAATACGCCAGGAGTGCGAACGGTTATGGCTACCGGATTTGAATCATGCGAATAAGGTTGGAAGGATGTTTGGGCGGACATGGGTCTTGCACTGAAGGAGATATCACGGGCAAGAACATCGATATTCTTGCGGAATTCGTTCGACAGCGTAGACAGTTGGTCACCCAGTGTCTGGTGTGCCTCAAGCAGGGACTGGAAGAACGCCGAGTCCGACTTTAAAGGAATGACTACTTCTCGTAGCTCAGACCGTCTAAAACAACATGTATTATGAACACGCGCGCTAGAAATATAGGTGTTGACTTACAGACTATCTGTGGTATCTAGTGTTTCGGAAGAAGGACCAGCTCCACCGTCAGAGGCAGGCGTAGGTACGTGACCCCCTACAGACCCCTCGAGGGTAGGGGCGGCCTCGGCTCCCTCGGTTTGGGAGAGTAGTATAGGTAGATTTTCAGCAGTGGTCCAAAGACGCAACCGAGGCTGAATCTCGTTCGAGTCTGTATTCAGCTCGTACGTGATTCGGGGGAGTGGAGCAGGGAGAGAGTTAGAAGAAGACCCGGCACTTTCGGCAAAGTACGAGTCCTCCCGTTCCTTGCCTTTGATTGAAGGCGATTGTATAGCTGCCTGCTGCAGGACATGCTGCAGAATATCAGGAGACAAGCCTGGGTGATTGGGTGAGTGACTCGAACGCAAGCAGAGTAGCAGGTTGGCTTACCTAAAGCGGTTAATTCTTGCACAACCTTGTTTATGAGCTTCTTCAATTGGCGATACTCGATTGCATTCTGGCGGAGGTCAGGAGGGAGAGAGAGCAACAGCTGCGAGTATGTCTTCGAGAAGTGCATGGCGTCACTCGCAAACGTTCTACTCAATCGGTGCAACAAACGCCTCCACACTTTACGCTCTATGGGCGTCTCCTCTCTGATCCTCCGATCTGTCGGAAAAGGCATGCCATATGGGGAAGGAGCCTCCAACTTCTCGGTGGCTGCGTCTGAACGAATGGTTCGCGTCGCTTTCCCTATCCCTATGGCAGCTTTGCCAAGATACCCCACATGCATTCGCTGTCCTTGACAAGCAAATCCCTTAGTGATTCATATATGCCAGCAGTCTGAGCAATGACAAACCGACAGAGAGACGCATCTGAGGAACCGTCCTCGCCCGAGAACGATGGCAACTTCAAGCGGAACCTTCAAATCGACATGAAGTCGCTCGTGGGCTCCGCTGTTGGCAACGTTGGTATCTGAATACATTGAAAGTTCCCTATTCTGACTATGCATGAAGATGAGTATCAGTCCGTGGAGTCGTGATGTTGTTCTCGCTGCGTATGTCTTTGTTCTGTCTCGAAACCAATGACTCCCGTTCATATAGGCATCGTTCTTTCACGTAGACGGAAAGGTCTCTTCATCATCGACCTTGAGAATCCTCTCAATGTACCCCGGTACGCCAAACACTGTGTATAATCGCTGTGAGACTGAGCACCTATCAGGTTCCTGCCTCAAGGAGGCACTTGGGACGTCGCTGATGTGCAGTGGAATCCCCACCCTGCCAGAGTAGAGTATATCGTCTCAACATCTAGTGAGAAGCTGTACGTTCTTCCTTCTCTCTTCATCCACAGTCATTGAACTGCCGCTTAGTCTCATATGGAACTTACTGCTGTCTGGCAAAACCTCTATCGACCATATCCTTCGCGCTCATTACCGAGCCATAACGGACATCAACTGGCACACTTTTGACCCTGATGTCGTCGTTAGTACTGGTATTGATTCCTGGCTTTGGGCATGGGATTTGCGTACCCCTCGTAAAGCCGTCCTTGGTATGTGTTTGTCGGGGATTCTTATGGCCTAGACTCACCTTCGATATGTGCAGGTCTCTGTGCCTTCAATGGTGAAGATCGTTCCTTACTATCAATTGGTCCCTAGCTGATCTTGCTATAGCGAGCGGAACTCAAGTGAAATGGAACAGGCAAGACGGTAATATCCTCGCATCCTCACATCTGAACGAGGTGCTCATCTGGGACAGAAGAGTACGGATCTTCTCCACTTGGCCGTTGGTTTTCGTCTCACTTTATCTCAATATCTATAGAAAGGCTCGCTTCCTGTTTCTCGCATTCCTGCTCATGGAGCGAAAATCTACGGTATTGATTGGGCTCATGACGAGAAGAATGAGATAGTTACATGTTCTCTCGACAAAACGATAAAGATATGGGATATAAACCAGCTTGGTACTAACCCTTCCCAACCTGAACCACGGACGACCATCCAGACAGCGTACCCGGTATGGCGTGCAAGAAACCTTCCCTTCGGTCAAGGTGTTCTGAGCTTACCTCAACGTGGAGAAACGGCGCTGCAAATGTGGAACCCTGAGCGCCCGAAAGAACCTGTGGAACGGTTCGAAGGTCATACCGATGTCGTGAAAGAGTTCGTGTGGCGCCGCGGAGGGCAAGGTAAGTAAAAGCTGACACTCTCAGTCATTTAGCTTAGCCCGCTGACATACATTTAAGACGGTGAAAACTACCAGTTGATTACGTGGTCGAAAGACAAAACGTTACGGTTTTGGCCGGTAGACCCGGAGACGATGCAGGTGAGTGCTTGCGTCAATTACTGCACGTCGTCCTGACGTCGTAGAATAGAAGGTAGGCAAGCGTCGCATGCAAATGCAACCTGCCCCTCCACCAGGGCAACACGCAAAGTCATTCAGCGTGGAACCTGTCACATCGGGCGCACCTCCCGCATTATCTGCACCAGCAGGTCTCCGTGGCATTTTAGCCGAGGTCCGAGCTTCCCAGGTTCCCCGTGCCGTTAAGACCAACGTTATGCGGATACAAGCAGAGCCAGGAGCCCACGATTCAGCCGGCGAAGTGGCCCCGGACCCCAAAAAGATGCGTATACGAAGATTGCCCGAGACCTACGGTAACGCGAGTCGTTCATATTTCGGGAATCGGCATGGACACCACATTGACACGCTAGCTTGGCTCGAAAGTGTCAAAGTAGGCAAGAGAGACGGGAGCTCCGGTCATGGGAGTGGGTGTGAAAGCGGCGATGTCTCCCGCTTCAATTCTATGTCTAGGCCTCCATCAGTTCTCGATCATCTAACCCCTTTGAGTGAGCTTCATTCCAGTCATGACAGCAAAGAGAAGGATGAAGAGCAACCGGAAGTCGATGTCAGCCAGCTGCTGAAAGACGAGTATGTCTCAGCACCGCTCCATCTTTCATGCTCTAAAGTGTATGTTTCTAGGATCACTACAGTGTTGAACAAGCTATCTACATCCAAGGTCAAATTAGAAAAGGTAACGTCGCGTCCATTGTTGCGTATGTCTACTTCATGCTCTAAGCTTGTGCCAGGCTGATTTCAACAAACGGCCGTTCTGCACTTTTGGCTTGCATGGCCCATGGGGTGAATCTACGTCTGTGTTCATCCGTGTCTCTTTCACATTTCCCCGCGATTATCCGCATGCTCCTTACCCTGGTGGTACACCTCATGTTGACCTCGAAAGAAACCCATTGATATCGATGAAAACCCGGGTGCTGATTCTCCGACGGCTTCGATATATACGCGAACAGCACCGTCCTTGTCTGGAGGCGTGCCTGCGCTTCCTGCTCTTCGGTGACGAGAATGAATATGAAGTCCCTAGAGCCCCGCATATAGATTCGGAATCGTCATCCGAAGATGAAGCATATCCTACTTTGGGAAGAGCTAGAGACAATACGCATTCGGTTCTTCGCGGTGACAAGAACCTTGCAGAGCCTCGAACGTCACAGGGTGTATTCAGTGCCAATGGTGGGTGCTATGGTCTCGTCCACTGAACCCTCGGCTGAATAGTATGTAGGTCTGCTGGTGTGCTTCTTCCGAGCCCCGCCTCGCATTGTGAGGAGCACAACGAGGGACCTGTCAATGTCACCCTCGGTTGGATCGCGAGGCGCAGACTCTGCTCCTCGACTTTTCCGTCCGGCTGTGCTATCAGACGCCGTGAGACGGCTGACTGTCGCTGCTAATGACCGGGATGTACGACCTACAGATTCCAAACGCGCGGAAGATGGAAACAGTATCCTACGGATCATGTCGAATTTGTACACGACTGGAAACCACCCAAAACCACGGAAGTTCTCGGAACACTCGAGACCAACGGAGGATACCCCTGGAAGCTACTCTCTTCTCCCCACAAGGCGAAGTACCGTCTACATCAAAGATACCGCGGCCTATATTGGCCTTGATATGGATGCGGCCGGTCAATATGTATACTCCATGACCCATCCTCTGCATTGGTGTCGAAAGAATGCCGAGATTGCTCGGGTACATGGGCGTGTCGACCATGAACGGCTCTTCACTATGTTGCATGTTCTGATTGTAGATGCACACAAAAATGAACACGGTGTCGAAGACCATACGAAAACCACCTTTGGGATCTATAGCCCTTTGATGTTCAAACTGATGGAGAAACTGTACGTATTCAGAGTACAACTGGTACTACGACACTAAAGTTCATTCAGGTATGACGAGATCTTAAAGCGCAGAGATGTACAGATGCTAGCTATGTTTGCTATCATCCTTCTGCGGTTGACCAAGTCTGCGGGTATGTACTTGCACAACATGCTGATTCGCTACTGACCCGGAGACAAGTCCCGTTAATTCCAGATACTCCAATACCCACTCCACCATCTCAACTTTCCCAAATAGACTACTTCAGCTTCGTACGCAAACAGATCGCGCGGAAGGACCCATCACTTCCTTATTGGTCTCAAGTATCCCCATCGCCTACCTCTCATCCCGTTGCCCCAGCTCTCTCTTCTCCTTCGTCATCGCGTGGCTCGTGGTCCAGTCTTTTTAGCCCGAGCCATATGCGACGATTCGTCTCCGGTCCTCCAGACAGAGCCGTCGATGATTTACGTGTACGAACTCCATCTGGGCCATCAGCGGTCCCCATTCCTGCCATGCGGACCGGATCGCAGTCACCTCGGGCGCGGCAGTTTAGACGCGACTCACCTTTGCATCTGGCCCAAATTTCGAACTCGTGGTCAGATGCATTGGGGGGCGCTTCAACGAAGACAAATGTCTCTTTCTCGTCGGCTGGCCACACAAGACGGCCTACGTTCTCACAGGTTGTGAGTGCAACACCTAGCCAAATAGAGAAAAAACGCGTCGTTCTCCACGTGGATCCTAAGATGCAAATACAGACGTCCGTTCTTCTCTTTGTGTCTGATCCGTTCGCAGAGACTGATAAATGTGTCAGACAACCGTCATTCCAGCTTCAACCCAAACTCAAGCGACAACTGGCATGTCACATTCTGTCCTACGCAGAAATGCTCTATGCATGGGACTTCCCCACTAAGCGCATAGAGCTTCTCAAATCAGTAGAGGATGAACTGAGAGATATCTTGCCGCCCCCTCTTTCCTTGACTATTCTCGAAATGAGTCCCTTAGGTATGTCCACGCTTAATCGACACAATGCTGGAACAGAGACTGATGAAAATGGTTGGGCATAGGTATTGTGCGACTCTGCCCTCGGTGTAGGCATGAGAACCAACTTGGCTCCGATGTCTGCCTCAGCTGTGGAAGTCGACTGGGAGTTGACAGGTGTTCAATATGTCGTTTGCCCATCAAAGGTTCGTCCCTTCTCTTATGCTCGCAAGATCATGTCGAAACATTGTGAACACCTGTGCAGGTCTTTCCCAGACGTGTTTAATATGCTTACATGACTCCCACGTGAAATGCTGGAGCATGCGAAGGGGATCGTATTGCGCAACAGGATGCGGGTGTCTTTGTACAATTGACCCTGATGACGATGAGATGTCAGACAGTGCTGTCTATGGGGCGTTTAGGCCAAAAGGACGACGGTCATTACCTCTCGTTGCCGTAGGGCCAACATGATATCATGACTCATGATGCCTGTGGACCTAAGTATTCAATTCCTTTAGTTGTACTAGCATAATCATAGTTTACGCTACATTTTCTTGCTTGTTTGCTCAATGCTTTATCTCGCTCATGTTCCAGATCCCAGAGAGATCACCGTGACCGGTCCTAGGTTGGTTCGACACAAGTTGACCTCACGGCCGACAAGGGCCTGAGCATTCCGCCGAGCCCACCGAGGGTACCTCTTCTGCTCTACAGGTCTCGCAGGTTATATGGGCAGCCACAGTCCGAGTCCGAGCCCGCGAACACTAACACGATCACGTGGCATGTTCTTTCCTGATTGCCCGGGGCCGTGAGAGGATGTGACGACGTGGCCGCCACTGTGAGCCCCGGCTAGCGCCTTTGATTCAAACCCTCACACCCTCACCTGAGTCATCCTACGTTTTTCTCTGACACTCTCACCCTGGTATACTATTCGCGTTCACACTTATTCTGAGTGCTATATCCACGCATGCCCGTAGAAACGCGACTAAGTGTCAAGCGCAAGCACGAGCAATGCGATATCAGTGCGTTATGTACGTCTTTTCTCCAGCCCGCACCTTCGAGCAATGTGTATGATGTGCTAACTTGAGATGCGCAGCGACACCTCCTGTTGTAAGAAAGAGGCCGCGGAATCTACCAAAGTCCCGAGTGTCCGGGATGACCAGTCAGTCCCAGATGAAGCGGCTGAGGAGTCGAGGCAGAGGCAATTTGAAGAGCAGGCCAACAGAAGTTGATATGTCGACGGTCGAAGTCAATCCTCTCCCTGATCAGCTGCAGAACCTTCCCATAGACATTTTTCACGAGGTAAGCCGGGCTTTAGACATCTTACCCGTTCGTTGACAATCGTTGCCACTCAGGTCGTTCGCCATTTAAATACACCAAGCCTGCTCTCCCTGTATAGGACATGCAAATACATTCGAACAGTACTCGAGTCGACAACATTTGGCCCGGTGTGGGTGCTTGCTAGGGAGCGCATGGGTATTCCGCCGCCAGAGTTCCCCCATTCGAATGAGATCCGTTTCGCCAGTTTCATATTCGAAACCATATGTGGGGTCAGTATTGTTCACTTTTCTTACTGCTGAACAATTGTTAAAACACTCCTCCGGTTTACTACACAGCTTTGCGGTGTTAAGTCTTCCGATGATAAAAAGTCCTATTTCTACTTGGGAGACATATACATTTGTGAAGTTTGCGCATGTTACAATGAGAAGTACGTTGGATATGTTTTCAGTCTGATTTCTTTTCAGCATAAATCCTGAATATTATTTCTTTGTTTTGCGCCAGCGTACGGAGCATTGACACAAGAGATTTCTGTTCAGAATACGAAGAACTGGTAAGGCCTTTGAGCCTTGGTTTACACAACATATCAGTGGGTATGGACCCTGTTCACCCATCCCATGTGCCGAATTTGGATATTGAACTTTACCAATAGATTCGAAGTATAGTCTCACAGTCGACGAGCCCTGCAGTGGCCAGGGACTTATGTTCAAACCTCAAATCGAAGCAGTACTCCAACAACTTTCTGAATTGACTCCAGGAACTGAGGCCTATCAGGAATATGTGAAGACCACGCGTGCGAAAGTTGAATGCGAGAGAAAGGTTCGGTCTCAAACTCCATATACCTCCTCCTCCTCCTCCATTCGAGTTGTACCGCTCGCAAGCCAAGACTAAGGCACTGTTTCAGCTCTATAGACAGATTTGCCCAATCATCAAGAATGTGCGAAGAGAACGCAAGAAGATCATTCATGCAAAGTATGCAAGCCGCGAGTCAACGTGAGCACAATCCATTTCACAAGCAGGCCTCGAGTGTAATGTCGCCTTTGGTGTATAGGTTGAGGAGATGGTTCGAAGAGTGCGGCTATCAGGGCAGTGACCTCCCGGGAGTATATAGTCGTGATCGTGACGACTTCCATTGTTCGTCTCGGAGCGAAGCTCGCCCGCCCCTTCAACCTCCACTTGTGCCCCCTTACTGGAAACACGTCGTACAACAAAACCGCGAGTTGACTCGATCGAGTGGGTACATGGTGTTTTATACCTGTGAATGAGTTGCCGATTTACTGCCTTCCCCCTCCTGTTTTAGGCTTCAACCGAGTGAAAGGAAAACTTGAACGCGAGTTGAAGAAATATATCGAAGAAAAACGAATGGCGAGGCTCTGTCACAGTTTCGTGATTTGCTACCACGACGCCTTCAACAAGGGACGGTTTCGTACTTCAATATCTTTATGGCTGCGTCTCCCTGAAGCTGTTTTCAAGATGATCCCTGAAGTCCATCAAGTGATTTCATCCAGCACTGAAAAGAACCTCACAGATGGACTCCGCAAGAAATGCTTTCAAGTTGTATACAACGAGGGTGTTGCATTCAGGTTGGAAGTTGTAAAGCGACTCATGGATGCCTTAAATCGGATTGAGGGCTTGTACAATCACGAACTATCTAGTCAAGACCCCAACGACGTCCATATGGTTTTGGGAGCCTCAACTCTCTGTCAGAAACGCTTTGCGACGTATCTCGAATCACGCGGCGGACTGAGGGAACGGAGGTTCGGCGGATATTCCTTCATGGATGTAACGACCATTCTAGAGATGTTCCAGAAAGGACTATCTGATACACCCAGGGACAAGATATTATTGGAATACCCTATCGATGTTTTCCCTGAGGCTACAAAGTTGGCCGCTATGATCATGGACCGTTTCCGTATACCGCGCAAGACTCGCCTCAGTGATATCAAGACTCAATTCTATTGTTCGTGCAACAAGCCAGAATGGACATACAGTGAATCCTATGCATCATTGGACCAACTGGTACGTTCCCTTATCCACAGTGATTCAGAATCATATAGTCCTGATGTTTCACAACTTGGCTTCCTTGCTTACCGGCAGGTTACACATATCTTTTGGGAAAAACGCCTCCATAGAGCTCTCTCTCAAGCCGCGTAAGTTGTTTCTTAGCCCAATATATCTGAGCAAAGCCTGACGTTCGTGACTCTTATTAGCGCAAAGTACAACAGTGATGCATCGAATGCAGATCAAGCTCACATACCAATCATGGCCGATGATCGTCACTCGCTCGATTCCAAAAGTTTTTGTGTGAAGCGAAAATGCCGTTACCTCAAGCTCGCAGATGCGCCAGAGCTGAAGTGCCCCATGGAAGAGTACGAATGTGACACGTTCATGTGCGCACTGTGCTGGGAATTGAAGCAATACAATGAATCGTTGGACGACGCAGACCCGGATTTCGATGATTACCTGGAGGAATACCAGGACGAGGAGGCTTTCAAGTATCATATGCAGATGATGTGAGTGAGCTGGGAATTTGAAAATCTGTGTTATGAGTTGACTGTTCGCAATCGTATCAGCCATGGTAGGCCTGCCACGAACGCGGATGTTGTTGCCGTTGACATTGAGAGAGACCAGTTGTAAGTCGAGAACGGGGATACCGATACACATGTTTGACGCAAAGCATTACAGGATCCCACACTTTGTCGGTATAGTACCTGTCCGTACTGGATGAACTGAATAAATGCAAATGAACAGCGCTGGAGTCTCCCAGTGACCGAGCCAGAGTCGCTGAATCAAGGCAGCTATTGCCTATCGAGAATCCGCCCAGGAGCTCAAAGATTGCTGGCAGGAGAGAACGAACATTATAAAGTACTCGATTAGTGTCTATGCATTGTTCACTTGTGCGCAGGTGCTAGCGCATTCCAATGTCATGAATGCCAAAGCACCAAGGACCATTCTGTTAAGGTCAATAACAACCCTCGCAGATGTCAACGTTCGGTGACAAGTGGAAAGATCCAAAGCAAGCCTGGCTGAGGCTTCCGCGTGTGTCCAAGCCGAAGCTGCTGCCAAGGCACGAGGTAAAATTCACCCAGAGCAGGAGAGAACCCCGTTATACGTTAATCAGTACCGAACTAGTACGCAGTGAGCACTGTATATAAGTAATAGTAAAGTAGGTGGGTCATGAAGTATGTAGGGAATAGTTTAATAACAACCGTCTAAATTCCCAGCAGCAAGTCATATCGACATCGTACCCAAGGTATCGTTTTCATCAATCTAGTCAACGGGCCTAGAGAAAGTCGAAGGTTAGAATATCAGAGAGAAGAAAAAAGGAAGAAATTGGCTTACTGGATCTCAACCCGGGGAGTCACGTGAATCGAGGTGTGGAAGGGAATGCCAAGCACACGGGGATAGGCGTTCAGCCTCTTGTGAAGGGTCAATTGGAAGACAGAGCATCCACCGTTGCTATGATGTACGTGTCAGCAATTTATGCGAGTCGATGATTAAACTAGCCGAAACTTACCGAGAGATGATGGTAGAGTACGCCAAGAAGAAGACCCAGATCCTGTACCACCTATCACCGTATTTCTCGATGACCGCATCCTTGTTGGCAATCCAGTTCTTGTACCACCTCCAGAGGGTAGCGCTGTAGTGGACACCAAGGACGTCAATGTTCTTAACTTCGAAGCCGGCCTTCTCGACTTGCTGGACGACCCATCCGAGAGAGCAGGAAGCATCAGCACCAGGGAAGATGTATTTGTTCATGAAGAGACCCCTGTGCGTTTGGTCAGCATTACAGTTTAGGTCCACCGATGTTGGACTAGGTGAACCTACCAGATGAGATCCTCGAATTGCCAGTGTTGATGGAAACCGGAAACTTGCAAGACAAAGAGACCATCGTCATCCAAGAGGTTGTAAACCTGACGCAGGAAGGCCTGGTAACGTCGGATTCCGACGTGCTGCAAAGAATGTTACACTACGTTCGGCATATGCATAGAATAGGAGACAAACCTCAGCCATTTCTAAACTGACAATCTTGGTGTAAGCACCGCGGCCACCGGGGATGTAACGGTAATCCGTGCAGATGATCTTGGCGCGCTCGGGGTCACCGCCCTATGCAGGAAAGTGAATCAGCCTTTACATCCCGAAAATGTCATATGAGGGGCTTACGTTCTTTGCAATACGATCGTTACCAAACTTGGTTTGGTTGCGGGCGAGGGTAACACCGGTGACCTTGCATTTGTAGTTCTTGTGCGCAAATGCAGCGAGAGTACCCCAGCCGCAACCAATATCGAGAAGATGGTCGTCCGGTTGAAGGTTGAGCTGAAGCAAAGTTAGCAATGGCACATTCAACTGGCACAAACGAATCTACCTTCTCGCAAACGATTGTGAGCTTGTTGTCCTGGAGTTGTTCGAGAGATTCTTCGTGTTCAATATCGCGAATGACACCGGAGGTGTAGATCATACGAGGTCCAAGGAACCTGCGTAGACGCGTTCGTTACGTGTCATTAATGGGAATTGGGTCATCTTACCATTCATAAAAGTCGTCGCCTCCTGTATGAGCAAATGAGAACGATGTTCAGGAATAAATAGTACACAATACATACGGTCATAATTGTCACGAATTTGCTCCTCATCCTGGTCTTCAGTGTGTTTGATAACCTCGGGAACGAACGTGAACAAGACATATTTGAACAGGGGGATGGTGAAGACCATCTTTGCCCAGTCATGACGCGACTCGAGAATGTCAAGAACGTCGCCTGGAATATGCCAGCACATCAATGTCAGCGACGCGTCGGAAGCGCGTCAACGGGCGCAGACGTACCGTTAAAGTCAATCTTGCCCTCAAAGTACGCGTCGTGGAAGAGCTGCATGGGGATCTTCTCCTTGTCGTGGTACTTGGCCTTGAGCTCGGGGTCGTGAATGGTGATATACTCCTCGAGGTTGCGACCTGGGAGCACGACCTTTTCGTTCACGCGCCTGCCAAAGTAGCTCATGAACGTCCAGTACGCGCAGGTAACTGGGACACCGAGCACGACGAGCAAGAAGAGGTAGGTCTTGAATCCGCCGCGGTTGACGATGGGGAGCATGCGCTTGACGAGCCATGGCACACCGATGACGAGGGCGGCGAGGTGGTAGTTGTTGAAGGAGCCGTTCCCCTCAGCAAGGCCCTCGATGGGCGCATTTTTGATGGCCGGCGAGTTCGTCTTTTTGACGGTGTTGCAGCTCATGGTCGTCGACGTCCTCGAGCTCGTCGCTGCTGCTGGCAACTCTGCGCTTCCCGATGCTCTAATATGGCAAGCGCTTTGGCCTTGTTTGGCTCCCGTGTAGACGCCCATAAATGGTCATGCTCATTAGCAGCTCTCATTGTTGTGAGAAAAGCTCCTGCGCCGCTCCATAGCTCGCGGGATTTATACGACCTCCTTCCTTCCTTTTGCCCCAGAAACCCGCAGCCATGGAGGCCTCAAGCAGTAACACGACCCCCGCGCTGCAAGCACACGAAATTCGCATCACGAGTCACGGAAAGATCAAAGGCTGGGTAGACTTTGCCCTCAACTTCCTCGATGTACGTCGCTGCGCCACGACTGCTCCCCGCACTGACCACAGGTCAGGAACATCCAGATCAAGCGATAACTCTTCACACCCTGCCTTCAGACAAGAAACAAAGTGAAAACCAAGACGAAGAGTCTAACAGCGATGCTTCCTCCAAGATGCCCGCGTCCATGTCTACCATTCCCCGTCTCATCTCAGTAGCTGAAATCATCAAGCGAGAATATGTCAAAAAACTCGATGCCGACCAAGCCGAAGCCGGGTCCCTCACCGGTTTGCATCAGTACAACGAGCTGGGTACCCTTCCCGAGCAGGAACCAGCAGAACCTCAGGATAGGGAGGCAGCCCGACTTGAGGCACTTTCCACTGCTTTGCAAGGCAAGAAACAGTGCGTCCTATATTCTTTGCGACTCCAAGCTTTGGTGACGTGAACTGTCAATTCAGCCTCAAGCGGAAGCATGTGGCATACATGAAGATCACCCTCAGTCGCAAACGTATTCCAGACCTGCGCAGCCAGGGAACAACGTCTGTACTTTTTCTGCCCACGCACTCTGCCATCCACTCACTCGTTGGGTTAGCTACCAAGAACCAGTTCTTCGTAGGTTGTCGAAGTCTGCTCGGATGCGCCAGAAGCGTCGTCAGAAAAAGGCTGCAGAAGCCGAACCAAGTTCACAGTAATCCTGTATACTCATTGACTTCTTGATGCTCACGACCTCACGTTGTACTCTACTACATACAATACAAATTCAATATAACAGTGTTGTGCCCGGTAATGCGAGTAACCACCGTCAATGACTGTGACTGCGTTACTGGTCAGTGACCAGTAATGACTTTCATTTTGACCGTGACCGCCAAGGTTTCTGAGGTCGACGAACAGCCCGCTGGGGGTCTCCCAAACCGAAACAAACAAAGAAAATAATAAATTGAGTGGAAAATGAAGAAATAATTCGTGCATTCGCACTGGCAATCCCATTGGCTGGACCGCAGGGACCCGGGGACCCCAGCCGTCAAGTCGTTTCGATGACTTTGACCTGACTTTATGACCAGTCAGTTACCAGTCAGCTACCAGTCAGTGACCGGCACAACACTGCAATATAATGCCTAACATTGATGTCATGAGGTTTCAAACATTTCTACGTGGAAGTTGTCTTTGACAGCTACCAAATCCGGAAGAAGCTGTCCGCATTAGGCTAGAAGCCTTCCCTTTCTGGAAGCCATGAGCTTCCACGTCGACGGTGGCTGCAGCGCGCAACTCTTACCAGCTCTTTCAGTTCACGGCACCAAGCCGTCCAGTCTTCGTGTGACTCTTCTCCCCTATTCTCTCTATCTATTCTCCGCGTCTCCCTCAGCTCTTCATATAAGCTCTCAGCCGAGTCTGTACCCAAAAAGCTACGATGTACGGGAACAACCGCAGTCCACCTCCCCTCCAACACCCCGTCCCCACCCATCCCGCATATATTCCAGAACCCCCATCGACGCCAATCTCACCTCAGGGATACGAGCGATACACCAGCTCACCACCGCAGGCTCAGACTTACGCTCAACCTATTCCGACGCGTTCCAGTATCTCACCGAGTTACATGAATCACGGCGGACAATACCAGCCTATGGGGTCTCCCCCGCGACAAGCACCCATACCTTCACATGGCGCTCCTCAGGGACAGATTCCACCACAGGGTAGAATTCCGACTGCACCTGTGGACTTTTCCGCGTGGGGTTTGAACGATGCTACGGCTCAGTTTGGGATGCAGTTGGGTCAGAGCGCTGTCGCTGCGGGACAGGACTATGTGCAAAAGAACGTACGCACTATTCGGCAGACTTTATCCTGTTATAGATACTGAGCACATGACGTTGGATGCAGCTGGGCGGCCTAATACCTATCACAGCCGTCAAGTACTACTTCCACGTCTCCAATTCATACGTCCTGAACAAACTGCGGCTGTTGGTATTCCCTTGGAGACACAAACCATGGTCGCGTCGGAGTCGACTATCAGAGAACGGACAGCGAGAGTTGTTACCTCCTACAGAGGATATTAATGCACCAGACCTATACATTCCTCGTACGTCCCCTACTTGGATGATCGCGTATTCATCACTAATATGAACGCCACAACGCAGTCATGGCATTTGTAACATATATCCTGCTCGCAGCTGTGCATTCTGGAGTCAACTCGAACTTCAACCCCGAGATTCTTGGCCTCAGTGCCTCGACCGCCCTCATGGTCGTGCTTCTCGACTTGGCGTTTGTGAAGTTGGGGTGTTATATCATGGGTATCCAGGTATGTGCTGTACTTTTCCTTTGCTATCATCGCAGCCTTCTAATACTTTACCAGGGACCAACGCAGGTCCTTGATCTTCTCTCGTATAACGGGTACAAGTTCGTTGGGTGAGTACCAATGTCCAGAAGCACATCTCACACACACTAATACACGGCGCAACGAAGGGTCATCATAACTCTTCTCGTGGGCCTCCTACACGTCGGCCGAACATTATACGTCGCAGTCTTCCTCTACACATTCTTCGCAACCGCGTTTTTCCTAGTACGTCCCTCCTTTCCTACCTCGCTTTCCCTTCTTTGTATTCATTTCATCGACTAACCCACCCTGCCCTACAGCTCCGTTCACTACGCTCCGTCATTCTCCCCGACGCATCGGCAACAGCTTCTCCCGTCAACACCGCAGCGCGTTCCCGGAGAATCATGTTCCTCTTCCTCGTTGCTGCGACGCAGATCGTGTACATGGGGCTCCTAGTCCGAGTGTAGACATGGCGAATATTCTCGGCGACTCGTAGAATATACTTCGCCTATAGCTTAATGTTGTAGGATTGAGCGGGAAGATGTGAGTGGGTTCCCGGCAAAGTGGAGAAGAGGTATGACTGGACCGGAGAGGCGAAGAGAGGACGCTTCGTTATCACTTCCTTGAGTATACACAGTAGCTATTACTTATTATCGATGAACACCTTCGACGCCTAATTGACTGTAGACTGTGTACCGACTTCCGAGTTGCAGTTAAGTGTAGTTCCAGTGAGGCGAGCCAGATGCTTGTTAGCTCTTAGGATACTTGAATTCAGGTGTGATGGTTTGTATCCTCATGTGTGCCATTGAAACAACGACATCCCAATGGACTAGAGCCACTAGACAGGACTCTCTCCTGCCAATTCGACTCGTCTTTGTATGTCACGGTATGCAAGACAAAAAAAAGAGCAATAAATATTGAGACCCGTAGGTCTACCACTCCGGGAAAGCGTGTCATCCTTGTGCAGGGGCCATGCTAATCTTCTCTGTATCGTTCCAATTTTTTCGTATGTCACCCCGAAGGGGACATTATGTAGTGCTCGCTTGAGGGGGATGGGAGGGGAATCTCGAATTTTGTGTGGGCCATGGCGCGAGCGAGATCTTGCCAATTCGAGCGGCCGCATCTTCTCCTGCTTGAGCTTCTCTCCATATGTTCACGCAAGGTCTCCTCGGTCTCCTCTGAAAACTCTGAATGCGACAACCCTCCCTAGGCCTCACTAATATGACCGTCTTGTGGATAAAGCCGGGAGTATCGTTTGCGTGTTAACGTTCGCACTAGGTACGATGCCCGGAGTAGTTGCAGTCACGGCGGCCTGAGATTGGGAACAATACCAACGTGAATGTCAGCCATTAGTGCGGTATGATTTTCCTCCTGCCCAGACTGCGCACTGGAGAACATGGACCATTAGAATAATCTCTGGAAGCAAATACTCTGTAATGGTGAGTCCCCTGACGGCCTCAATCTGATCCAAAGGTTAACGAATATGGCATTTCTCTTCAATTCAAATCCTCATCACATCCTTGGCAGCCTGCAAAAACATATTTCTCCCCGATGCTAGCCTTTCTCCTATGTCACAACGGCGCCATTGGCAAAGACAACAATTTACTTCAAAGAAAAACTACTGAACCTTGGCGTGGCGGTAACCACTCTGCCCAACCGGGAACTTGAATGTCTATTGACTTACTCGTATTATTGATGTCATTCACTATGCAGTGATTTTCTCTCGGTTTTTCGTGACAAGAACAGCTCTTTCGCATGCCCTTGTCGCATCTTTCGCAAAACCACTCACTCTGAAGGTATCCCTCCGTGACTCAATATCGACCCACAATACAAGCGCGCACCTTCACAAAAACAAGTCTGAACAACAATGTCTACCTCGCGAGTGGCGACCTGGTGCCACTGCTCATGTTCGAGGATGTGACATTGAGACCTCAACGTTCGGAGAACCCGCACTCGCGTCTGCACGAGCGTAAAGCATCATTCTCGCCTATTCAGATCTGTTGTCTCGAGTTGCCACTGGCAGGGATAGTTGGGTCTCAGGACAGCCTCTCATAATAGTATGCGTCGCCACTTTTCGTGTTCGCCCCCGCCAAGGACTGAGGCCTCCCCAACACTCCGTCCCAGTTTGCAGCCCATCTACCTTCTAACTCGAACTTACTCGGAACGCCATGCAACGCGTCGAGCGCGGGCCACTGAGGCGGACACGCCGAAGGAGGGCCACCCGGCGCAGACCAGGCCGTCGATCAACGATCGACTCCGACTTTCCAACATCACGTCCGTAAATGGAAGCTCGAACCGTCAGCCTCCTGCCCCGTCCATAAAAGGTGGCGTATGTTCGACTTTCCTCGCCAACCACCTCTTCCGTCAACCACCACCACCTCCACCCCTTCACTTCAGTTCCATACTCTCATCCTCTCACGCTACAATTGCCTCTCTCATTTCTCTCTTGTCCTCGTCTCCCTCTCTCATCATCGTCTCTGTCTGCCCCCACTGTCGTTTCTCCCACCCGTTGTTGTCTCTCTCCTCCTGTCATCTGGCTCCTCATGTCGCGTCTCTCTCCTCATGTCGTCTCCCTCTGCCCGCTGTTGTCTCTTCCTCTCCTTCGTTCGCACCCTCTCCTTCCCTCACTCTCGTCTCGCTACTCTCGCTACTCCCACTACTCTCACTACTCTCACTCCACTCTCGTCTCACTACCCTCACTCTCGTCTCTCATCCTCTTCTCGTCTCTCATCCTCTTCTCGTCTCTCATCCTCTTCTCGTCTCTCATCCTTTTCTCGTCTCTCATCCTTTCATCTTTCTATGCCGCCAACACTGGACCTCAAGCTCTTCGAACATCAAACATCAAGGACATTCATTCATTCACTAAGGTCAAGATCAACACGTCTACGTTCACACACTGGGGTCAAGATCAACATAGTCTTTCGTCATCCTGTAGCTTCGTTATTTATGTACTCCTCACTTCGCAACATCATCAACTATGGCCGTCACACCGACTCGAGATTAAGATAATACATTGGAGAAGAGAACACCGACTAGGACAAGCATTCAACATTCAATATTCGCGCACGGGAGCCAACAAGTCATCGGGATTCAAGACTGGTTTGCAAGACTTCAACGTTCAACATCTTTTCGTTCATCTCTTTCAAGTCATCAAGGCGTCGTGGATTAACATACATCAAGATAGGCCCTACGTCAAGATCTCAAGAAGTTTATTTCCCTTTTCTCTTCCTTTCATTCGTTCGCTTCCTCTTCTCGTCCTCTTCTCTCCTTCCCCTCTCTTCTCTATGGCTCAAGTGCAAGATTCGTTCAAGGCGCAAGACTTCAAGGTTCTTTTCTCTTTACAAGTCCCGCTCAAGGTTATTCTAACTTTTTTTCAAGATCGGTTCAAGACTCGTTTCAGTTTGGTTCAAGATTAAGATTCCGTCAAGGCCCGTTCAAGGTTTTTCTCAAGGTGGTTTCAAGGCTCGTTTAGTTTCGGTTCAGCAAGATTTCGTCCAGTTCACTTCAAGGTTTCGTTCATTTCACTTCAAGATACCGTCAAGGCCCGTTCAAGGTTTTTCTAAAGGTGGCTCAAGTCTCGTTTCAAGTTCATTTCAAGTTCGGTTCAGTTCCAAGGTGCGTTCGAAGGTAGGTAGAGTTGGGTTCGTTCAAGGTAGGTCTTCGTTTCTTCAAAGGTAGGTCTTCGTTCCTTTAAGGTAGGTCTTCGTTCCTCCAAGGTAGGTGCTGGTTCATTCAAGGTGGGTCCTGGTTTATCAAAGGTGGGTTCTTTTACTTCAAGGTAGGTTTATATTCGTTCAAGGTGGGTGGGTTGTGGTTTGCTCGAGGTAGGGTCAAGAAGATTGCAAGATGCATGAAAGGTACGTGTCCCGAGGGGGGTTGGACGTCGACGTGGCGACGTTCATCCTGGTGCGGACCTTTACGTGGTCTTCGGGATAAGTACCTCCTCGCGCATCTACTTCAGGTGTGCGAGGGGGGAAACCAACACGCACCGAAATGATTTTGTACTAGACTACTAGTAGGGAGATGCGTCATTGTAGTACTACTTGCGATTCTTTGACCTCGTTTGTATGTAGTAGATGGACGTATCGTATCTAAATACGTTTTATGCAGGAACTAGATGTTTTATCCGTTTCGCGCGAGCAATGCATGCGGTACGGTCGACCAACCTTGTGGCCAGTGGCCACGGCCCACGGCGCGAGGATAATCACGTGCAAATCAATTCAGACGCGTCACCCACGTGACCTGCCGACGTCCGGTTGACTCGGACCAGTCACACTAGTACTGGTGCTAGTCTGCTATCCGACGCGGGGGCCTTGCAGGGTAGTCCCCAAAAGGAAGGAGGTAGCTGGGCCCGCGAGGACGCAAAAGGAAATGGGTCTCATCCCCAAGCTTACTCGTGTAACTCGCACGCGTTCGGATCGCGCGGGGGTTCGATTCCTGCTCTTGCCATGCGATCCCTCGACTTTAAACTTGCAGGAACCGTGCAGAACTATCTGAATCTGAATAAACTTGCTGGTGCCTACTCACTTCATTCCACAGCTGAATTTTTTGTACCCCTTCCAAAGTGTCTTGTAACGAGCAAACACCTTTGCCCAACACTTGTCGACGCGTTGATTGCAATCACGTGCTTCCGAATCGGCGTCTCTTTGACTACACGGTAAGGCGGTCTAAAGTGGTAGCAGACGTCTAATTAGATGTCCTGAGGTACGAAGGTTTCTACATCTTTTTACGTCTGCCGGTGGGAGACTACTGGTGCTGAACGCGTCGAGTCTTCCTTTCTCACCAGTGCGTACTGATTTATGTCTCATTGCTCGTATTCCAGCCACTCGCCCGCTCTCTGCTCAAAGAAATTGCTGTTTACTTATCGCAGACACTGCCGCGATTATCAGTATCTCGTACAGAAGATGCAACTGCATGCTTGGGACGCCAACTTGCGCGTCTACGCGGAGTGGCGACTTGAGGTCCCTAACTTTCAACTTCCACTCCGAAGTTCACTCGAGGTTCCAGGTTCATTCTCTACTACTAGCGGCATCATACGATGGCCGTCCCGCCAATTCCTTACGCAATGTCTCCCGGCAGTAACAGCATCTACGCTCAAGCAGAAGCTGTTTCTCACAAGTTGAAACCTCGTCCTGCAATACACCAAGTTGCGCAGCCTTTGGAACAATATAACGAAGCCAAGGAGTTGTGTCGAATTATACTCGACTGTATACAAAGTTTGGCAGCTGCATTATACTTGTCATCGAGGTCTCATCCATGCTCACCTTGCTGGTTTCGATATAGCACACAAAGAGGCTTGGGAAACGGCCTCATTCGTACACGGAGACATCAGTGACAGCAATATTCTCATCGTCGGTGAGAATCCTCACTCTGTAGGCAAACTCATAACCTGGGATCAATGCAAGTATAAGAAATACTTGGTTCTGCCTAGACCTGTTTCACATAGGCAATGACTCGTGAGTTGAATCTCAGTACACCAATTTTGCATGTTGCTGTCGTTTACTTACGATTACTGGGAAGCTGGAAACAATTCCTGCGCGGGCAAATCGATTCATACCTATAGGGTACTACGAGTGATTTGCTCGCTTAGCATTTGCATCTTCATATGAGACATCTTTCATCCTCATTCGATCTCCTCTCGGAAAGTTGTAGGCCCTCAAGGCCTCACGCTTCGTAGACAATCATTGTATTTCGGCAGTGCTCGTAGTGCAGCGCATAGATCAATAGTACATTGCTCACGACCGTACAATGTAAATGCTTTGACAGATAAAGGGGCGACCTGAGACAGCAGAATAATCAGTAACGTTGTACAACAGCTGCGAACTGAATTGAAAAAAAGATCAGAGGTGCAAATGTTTGGCTGTTGCTCTGCCTGTCATCAAAGCCGAAGCTAAGACTGGGGCGGCAGCGAATATCATCACTTTGAGAAGCAAGAAAGGCATTACTGACCTCAAGTGTCTCCTTCAGCTCGAGACTGAGGTGTTCGTCGCCGTTGAAAGTTCAAAAGCGAGGGCGGGCAGCAAATTTATACCATCCGCCGCGCGCCTTGCGCTAAAGCCGAAGTCGCCGAACCAAAGTCGCAGCACGTGGTACTATTAGTACAAACGCGTCGGCGCGTCCGTAGAAGTTCGCACCGTGCCTCGAAACCCTGTGCCAGTCAGACATACGTACGTGTGAGATCGCCTCAAGAAAAATGTTGACTGCCCAGGGCTTACAAAAGGACGCACACTTGTGAACGAAACGATGTGTCAACGTTATTAATAAATAACCCAAGCAATTTGGACCGTGCATCGAATGATGCAATCAACTACATTCATGGTAATATGACTGCCCTAAAGCGAGCATTACTGCGATGATCAAATGCTTCCTGAGCCTGGTCGAGGGTGAAAGTCTGAACCATGGTCTTGATGCCCTTCAGCTGCGCGAACCGAATCGCTTCATCACTGTCATGCGGAGATCCAGCAGGGAAGCCGCGGAGAGACAAACGGCGATTGACGAATTCAGCTAAGGATAAGAATGAGCTTAACTTGACAATTGGTGGTAAACAAGTGACTCACTGGTAGGAATGGGTAGTGGTTCTGCGGTAGGGGCCAGGAGGAGCAATGTGCCGTCATTTGCCAAACCACCGATGACTGAAGACATCGCTTCAACGCTCGGGGCACAACTCATGATGACTTTAGCTCCCCCCAGTTTCTGCAGCTCTGTGGCGGGGTCCGTTTGGGAACTATCAATGTAGACAGATGCACCCAGTTCTAGAGATAAATCTTTCTTGCTGGGGGAAGTAGAGATCGCGACGACATTGTATCCCATTTTGTTTGCATACTGGATACCAAGATGGCCAAGTCCTCTGATATCGAATATTTCGTCAACTCATGTTCAGTCTTAACCAGAGATAAGGGACTCACCCGATACCCTGAATGGCGACAATCTCACCGGGACTGATAGACATGTGTCGCAGAGAGTCTGAAAATACTGTAAACATACAACTCGGCGTAGAATAGAAGTACACTCACTGAACATGGTCACACCAGCACAGAGCAATGGCGCAGCTTCAGCAGGTCCCAGCTCTTTCGATACGTGGAGCAAAGAATGCGTATTCAATGTGGCATATTCGGCGTAACCGCCATCTTTGTAGATGCCTATGCAGATGAAAGCGAAATATTAGTACATTTCGTTTGCCATTACCTTTGTGGACAACCTACCGTTGATGTAGCCCTTTTGCATTCCGCACAATATGTATTTTCCAGAGCGACAGTCACTGCATACAGTGCAGTGACCTCCGTGCCATCCGGAGCCTATGCGGTCGCCAACCTTGAAATAGCTTTCGCCGGGTGGAACCGCGACTACCTCGCCAATTATTTCGTGGCCCGGAATACGAGGATATCCGGTCGGTACTGGGAATAGTTGGTGTTTGACAATCTCGTCCCTAGCGACAGTCTGGTCAATGATAAGCAGCATAGAAAGTATGTGTTCAAAAGGTACCCGGCGCAAACCCCACAGGCAAGAACTTTGACAACTACTTCACCTGGCTCGGGGTCTTTCCAAGGAACAGTGATGGGCTTCAAGTCCCCATCTTTCTCGGTGAAAGCGTAAGCCTTGTAAGAATCAGGATGTGACATCTCTGTAAACAAAATGTCAGTGACGTTAGACCCTGAACGTGGGGATTTGGTTGAGGTGTAAAATTGATGCTTCCCCACCATACTGGCAGAGGGTTTATATACGTGGTAAGGACGTGAGCAAGTCGGCTGCTTGAAGCGTACACAACTGCCATGTGGGTCGATTGCCTCACAGAGATGTCATCTACGATAACAGCACTCACCAATGCCACATGACACCTATTATGAAGTGGGTCGCAGCGATGTAGAAATGTTCTGCCAGGAACCTTGAGCGATACATACTGTCAAAGATAGATCGAGTTTGAGATGCCGATAGGGCATACACGCACGTACAGTCAACGTATCCTCTCGTTATGGTTTCACCGCTGAGGCCTCCCAGTGAGGCCCGAGGTTGAGTACCTCTCGGAGCCAATGTGGATAGTCAGATTTCTGTGGAGAAGAGAAAAAGTGATGGGTGTGAATTCGCCTGCTTTAGCTGCAACGCTAGGGCGGTGAGGCAGAGCATTGAGAAAAACATTGCAAGATTTGAATAAACACTAGGAGATACCGGATAGTGCAGCAAATTTCTAATACAATCATTGGGGCCCGTGACGGAATGGCCGAAGACAGAATCGGATACATCACGAAGTTGTCAGTCGTAGTACGAGAGAATCAACCAGCACAGTGCTCACCGACGCGGTCGGACAATAAATGCAATGCAGACATTAGAAATACTTACCATCACCGAGCCAAAACGATTCGACTACACACATTCGTAATGGGCGGGGACCTGCCTGTATGCCGCAACCATTAGAAGTCGCCGAGTTGTTCGACTGCAACGCTGATCTTCGGCGTAGACAGTGTCACAGCGAGCTACGGCGGCACAGAGACTAACTCTCATACGTATGCCCTTGGTCACTGTGCGTGTGCCGGCGGATCTTGGAAGCTCGAAATTCACAGGGAACGACCATAAATATCTTCTCTTCGAGGGCAATTGGCGAAGACTTCACTTTAGCACTAAGCGCTCACATCGAGTCCCGGCGTTCGTATGCGCGCGACTCGGTCACGTTACTTGCCGGCGCAACGCTCAAACTTTAAAGCGGCCTGCAATGATTGTCTGAACTCTCCTCCTTCGACTTATATTGGGTTTCGGAGTAGGTTACCCCGGACGAGCCAGGCGTACCAAAGAATTATACAGTGGTAAATTGGCTCTGAGTGTTGAGACCACAATGCATCGCATTCTCCAACAATCCTATTTTTCATGGGCTCCTTGCCGTTCTTTTGGGAGTGGTGCCTCTGTGCGCCACGAAAACCCACTGGTAAATCCACTTCACCTTGTGTTATCCCACTTCACTAACCATCTCAGGGCCTACCTAGACGATCATCCCCTCCCCCTCCTCAAATACCTCGTCGGAATGCACCTCTCCAGAAACGGTCTATTCCACACGTGGGCAAGGTGCTTGCTGTGGCGAGTGGAAAGGGAGGCGTCGGAAAGAGTACAATAGCAGGTATGGGTGCCACCTCAATGTGCATTCACGGGCAACATTAACAATAGAATCTGCGCTGTCACAGTGAATTTGGCATTCGCACTCGCAATGCAACGTCTCCCCGGGTCCGAACGCAATCCTCGCGTTGGTATCTTGGACTTGGACATATTCGGACCTTCAATACCGAAATTGATGGGCCTCGAATCCGCCGATGAACCACGTCTTACAGAAGGCATGTACCGTACCAAGTTACCACCGTCGTCAATAACACTAAACAAATCGCTTAGGCGGAGCAATCATTCCACTCACCAACCACAGCCTACAATGCATGTCCATGGGTTTCCTTCTCCCAAGACCCGCAGACGGCTCATCCAACATCGACACCCCAGTCGTCTGGAGGGGTCTCATGGTACAGAAAGCCGTTCAGCAGCTACTTTTCGACGTGGATTGGCGAGGAGATGATGCTAGCGGGCCAGGGCTAGACTTGCTCGTGATTGATATGCCACCTGGAACGGGTGATGTCCCCTTGACATTAGGACAGCTGGTGAATGTGGATGGTAGGTCTGCTCGTATAATGAATTCTTGTTGGTGAAGATCTGAGATCTGTCCCAGGTGCCGTGATTGTTTCGACGCCTCAGGATGTAGCTATCTCGGATGTACGCAAAGGAGTTGCGATGTTCAAGAAAATCAACGTCCCTGTATGTATCTCGAGCTTCCAGTCTCAATTCTTCTATACCATTCTCACACTGCACAGATCACAGGCCTAGTCCTCAACACCTCCCACTTCACATGTTCCAGCTGCTCCACTCCACACTACATCTTCGGCTCTCCAAAATCGTTCCATGAAACAGCCTCACAAGTAGGAGCAAATGTGCTAGGGGAACTTCCTCTCGTTGCTGGCGTGAGCGAGGCGAGCGACAAAGGTGTTCCTTACATGCTCACGGGCAATGAGGCGAACGCGGAATGGAAGAACTCCATGACGAAGATCGCTACACAGGTTTGGCAAGCGTTAACGTAGATATTTGTACTGTCGGTGCAACTGTCATTACTATCTAGCATACAAGTACTTTTAATGAGACAGAAGTATCGACAACTCTACAAGCGAACATGCGTAGCCAGTATCGAGGAGGTGATTACACTTGTTGCTTGATCGATGTAATCAAACCAAGGCCTAACCTTTTAATCTCGGCCAGCACAGCGTCGACGTTGAGCGTCACAAGCCCTTTGTCCTTCTCTTTGCTAGCTTCCTCCTTGCGCTGAGGGATGCTAGAGAATCCGCCTAGGACTCTGAAAGGTCGAGGCTGCTTCAGACTAGGATCCCATACTGCTCCAAAGCGATCTCCGCCTAAAGGATCGTAGAAGATCTTGAAGGTATCCCTGTATATGGACTAAAGGGATATTCAGCTACGCATGCATTTGCAGATAGCTATTGTAACGTACCGAGAGGTCTTTAAATAATAGCAGCGCGGGATCAAACCCTGCTCGTATGTCCTTGCCAGACGTCACATCCGCTTGTTGCAAGTTCGCATATTTGCCCTTGTGCAGCCATACGCTAGGGTCTGCCTTGACGTTCTGGCAGTACCGAGGAAGAATGGATGGATCCAGATGGACGATAAAGTCGTAGTGCTCCGTTGGATGCGAGAAGAGTGTCTTGATAGAGCATGTTAGAGAAGACCATGAGAGGAACTCCGGAACGACCTACCAATACATCGTATCCATCGTGTTCAATCTTCTGCGCCATCCCCCACGTCGCCTTGGCAAGTGCGCGAATACGACGAGCAACGACAGCATCAGGACCATCCTTTGTCCACATATGCCCATCGCGATCGAACTCCGTCGAAACCTTCCACACACCCGTCTTCGGTCCCGCGCTAACAATCTCCACAACAGCTGTCTCCTTATTTTCAGCAGCAGTTTCTTCATCGCCATACAGAGGGACGAACAAGCCATTCTCCCATTCCCAATCCTTGAGAAGCTCAATGACTCTCGCAAACCCTCTCTCCTTCGTCCCAGGAACATGTGCAGGCGACTTCGAGCCTGAGATCATTCCTCCACCAAGGAAAGCCCTCGCACAGAGCAACTCGACCACTTCAGGAGTAACATGGGACCCAAGCAACCAATGAGATGCAAACCACCTCTTCACGAGACGAACTGTACCGGCATACGCAGTATAACGATGACACAGCGCTGCGATAGCACGATGATGCCTCGGCGCATGTATGAATCGTCTCGTGTAGATCTCCTTGGCCACGATCGCATCATGTCTCTCCTTTGGGTCCACAGAGCTCGGGAGGTTCTTCTTGACGTGTTTGGGGATATGGGGCTTATCGTCAATCGTATTATCCAGCAACGTCGCCTCCCGCTCATGCCAGATCCGCGCAGAGAACGCCCATCCTTGCGGCGTAACAATCTCCAATTGTGCAGCGTCCTGAATCTCCGACACCGGTTTTGTCTCTCCAACCACGACATTCGCCTTCAAACCCGGAGTCTGGTGCATAAGCGCAGTGGCCAACCGCTCGAAGAACGCCAACTTGATCTTCTGGATAGCACGTAGATCGTCTGGCCATCTTCCGGATTTTTCGAATTCAATGATGATATCCATGACAGGCATGTATTGTGCACACCGGGGAAGAGCGGTGGCGAGAGAGGTAGGGAGAGGAGTGGGCGCGAAAACGTTTGTGTACCGCAAGTGTTCCGATACCGGGCTGACATTGAGGACCGCAAGAGGTATCTCTTCGTCTAAAGCCTTGATAGACTTGACAAGTTGGTCGAACGCACCAAGAGCAGCCTTGAAGCCAAGATCCAGTTTCGCCGAGCGATATAGTGAAGTTATAGACTCGGGCAACCTGACGACGGCGTCGAATGGTGCTTGCCAGTGCTGCAGTTCCGCAGCGGGGATACCATGATGCAGTTGAAGGATATGTCGGCAGATGAAGAACGGTATATGTGCTCTTTCATCTGCAGTTTTGACCTCCCAAACCACACTCTCGGAGATACTTCCATCCTTGAACCTCCTCAACTCAGCCTTATCGCCCCAGAACTCCCTGAAGTTCTTGGCAACAGCCGTTTCAGCCTCTTCAGCAGAAGGCCCATGGTCGACCAGACGGAAAGCATGTTCTGTATCTAGAATCAGTCCGACATAGACTACTGGATGATTCGGAGGGTGCATTTGGGAGACAGGCCAGGATTGACCTGTAGGATGCAGCATGACTACCGCTCTCGCGCGGTTTCCGAGGGCTTTGCGGAGATTGGAAGACATGGATGCGAGTAACGCGTTGTACTGCGAGCCATGTTCCAAGGTGTCGCGGATTGAAGGGTTGCGAAGTTTCGCTGAAGTGAGGTCCACACTGCATTTCGAAGAGATTAAAATCCACTCATCACAATGAGAATCAAACAAGTCTGTGCGTACCGCAAAACAATGTCGAATCGTGTTTGTAGGTCACGATGGTCCCTCATGAACACTTCATCGAAGGGATCCACAGAAAGTGCAGCATCATTTAGAGCTTCCAAAGTTAATGTTGCATCGTATTTGAGCTACGCAATAAACATCAGCCGGCGCGTCTTACAGTAGAGAAGAACCGGAGATTCTTACTAGCTCAAGAGACCCAAGCGGTATGCCAGCAAACACGTTGACTGTGGAAGTTGCATCGACGAGAACAGCATCATGTACGCCATATTCTTCAGGTGGGAACTAACTCCAACGGTAGTCAATACAAATTCTATATTGCAACCAGTCAAGAAACATACTCGATGTCCATTCTCGCTCTTGACAAACGTTGGCCGTGAGAAGTCGTGCCTCGCTACAAAATGGTGAATAACAGCACGGCAACTCATACACGTAAAGACGACGTACCCAAAAAATCCAAAGCAGCACGGAACAGCTGGTACGAGCTCAACCCTTTCCCAAGCGGCTTCCTCGCATTGGCCGTCCTGCTTACAGCGGTATTTACGGGCTCCTCACCACTGATAAGCAAGTCAAGTAGCACGCCCCACATCATACCCGTACCATCAAATCCCCGTACACACAACCTCGTTCCCTGACCATACCCCCTCTGGTTTGCCCAAACGCGCAGTAATGCAAGGGCATCGCTGAATGCGGGAACAAGTTTCTTGAGCGCGTTCATGCGAAGGAGATGTGATTTTGGAGTCGTGGCGGTAAGGATCGTTGTGTTGTACAAAGGTGTCGCGAGGTCAGCGGAGGAATCCTCTGAAGACGAAGATGTGCGAATGTTTGCTCGACTTGGTGATAGACGGTTGATAGGGATGGGAGAGTCAGAGGGCAGTGTTGGTATTATGCGGACCTCCGCGTTCAGTTTGGTAAAATCATTCTGGGAGCCGTCTGAAAAATGTGTTATGAGAATACAAGGATGCTTGGATCGCGATACTTACCGGGCTTTGGACGTACAACCAGGGAAGTCAGCCGAGGATCGCCACGGATCGTTCCGTAGAGGCATTCAACATTATACCCACTATCCTTCGCCGATAATGCTGAATTGATAACGGCGAGGTAGTAGGCACGTTTGTGCAAAAAGCGGGCATTCAAATAGTCCTTCTCTTGGAATAGCGACTAGAAGATGAATTGAGGAATGAACTCAAGAGAGATAGCGTGCAACTGCACATACGGCTGGCATAATAAGTGCGAGGTCCACGCGGAAAGGCTCGTTGTCCTTCGACTTTACGCTCATCTCGTTGGCCCAGCTGCCAGCCAGAATTATGTCGGTTGGCGGCTCAAATGTCACCTTCCAGTTAGTGTCTTCAGACGGAGTGGGAAGAGGATATGGAACGCATATTCCCTTCTTTTTCAACTCGCGTGAGGCTTCGAGAGGGTGCTTCGCTGGAATTGGGTTCAATGAGAGAATGAATGTGTGTAAAGAGTGCAGAAAGTGAACGAGTTGAGTTGAACGGCTTTGCTTGGGGCGAACATTGGGAAGAAGGGCATCAATCTACCGTGAAGCAGTGGGTATAAGATTCATATGACATTGAATGAGAGCAGAGACAAACCTGAAGCTTGAATGAACTCGACCGGTAGAGGTCTGTCGCGTCTCGTATACTGCGGAGTTCCTGTGCAGTTGGGGGGACTTTCGTCTTGGAGTGTGCACCATCTTCTCGGGATTTCTGCGCTTGTGCATTTTCTACATTTCCTCCGATGCCGCCCCAGGTATCCTCCTCCGCCTCGTCTGACTCGCCGTCCATTTCTTCGTCTCCCGAGAGCCCCTCTTCATATTCATCTCCAGAGCCTTCCTCGGGTACTTGGTCCTGCACTTCGGACACAACATGAGGTTTCTGAGAATTGTACGCTTGAGTAGCCGATCAAAAGTCGAAGACAAGTGTGCTACCTTTTGGTGAACCTCGACCACAGACGTTCTTTTTCGTTTCCTGTCAAGACCCATGGCTGTCACGAGTATCTCAGCACGGAGAAATATAAGATATTGACGAACAACGTCTGGAAGTGCGAATACCAGAAAGACGAAGCTAGAATGGACATTGGATTCTGCGCTGCTCTCAGCGTCTAGCATATTTTCCCGATCGATCATGTGTGCTTGACCGAAAACGGAAGTCATCCATGTTTTCCGCCTCTCAGGCCTCTTTCCTACGTTCACCTTCAGCTTGGTGAACTCACCATGAGTGGGGTATGTCATCTTATCGGAGAAAGGTTCTATAACCTTGGCGAATATACAGGCCTGAGCTCGAAAGAGCCCAACCGACTCGGGTTCCTAAGGGTCTCGATATCAAAATCCGAACTTGAACTCACCCTCACCCTCTCCGAGCAGCTCATTTTCTACCGTCGTCGGCAGCGCCTTTAACAAGGACCTATTCCCGATGATCAAAGGTAATTGGGACACAAAGCCTACCACTGGCACCCGGATGTCGTCAAGTACCGTAGATTCGATGCTCAGGCCGAGCAACCCGTTGAACTCGTTCAATGCAAGAACAAGATCTTGACTGTGATCAAGTTGGGATGCTCCGGAAGATGTTAGGCACGCTCTTTGTGGCGTTTTGGGAGGCAGGAAGAGTCAATGTTGCCTGTTGCCAAGTGCCTGGAGGTGTTCGCTCTGCGGACGGGAAAGCCACCGATAGCCGGAGAAATGGGACCTATCCCCTCAACCGTGATTGCAGGCAGCCGTATTCCTGTTGCCGGACGATAATAGTACTGAACCTATATCTTGCCTAGGTAGCCGGCAGTAAGACATTGGGCCTGATCACTTTGCCCAGTTATCCCACGCGAGGTATTGTTTCCGTCTCTTACGTTAGTAACATTGACAACGACCATAGTGCAAGAGTGTTCTCATTTAGCGATTTTGTATCAGCATACACTCTTCCGAGGGTGCCCCCCTTCCTCTGTTCTTTACCGACTCCATTTGCTTATGCAACTTCCATGACTCCCCCACAATTCTCTACGAGACCATTCTCATCACTATTTTCGCCTAATCTCTACCATGCATTATGTATTAATCCCGAAATGCTCCGTCGCCCCACACCCCCTACCTATAGATCTCCATATGCCTATAAATTCCTCCATAATATCTCGTTTTGTCGCCTGAACATGAACAATGATATGGCCGCTCTCCCCCTTATAGCACAGTTCTTTATCATGTTCCTTGACGCGTGCATAGGCATCTGGAGTCTGACTACCCGGCAGCGCGAGAGCGATGAGGCAGGTCGCTGGAAGGCCTATGAAATTTTATTTGGTTATTGTATATCTCTGTTATTGTGCATTTCCCTCCTTAGGCTGTTGCTTTTCGGTCGCGCCTGAACTGGAGTCGCGCGCAAAGTAGGACACGTGATCGCGTGTAACCCTAACCTGCTGAATATCGTCACCGTCCCTCTCGATGTTAATGTACTCGTACATCCCGAAGAGCTCTTAAGCGCATTACTTTCCATCTTTTCAGCTATTCTTTCGCTCCCCCTCAAAGGTGGTACTCAGGGAGACCTCACCGGCAATCCGACCCACCTGTTACCTGTGTCTCAACTGTCTCTGCCCGTGGTCCATTTCAAGCCCGGTTTGAACCGTCACCTCGCACATACGATGACATAGTCACTTGCCACTGACTCTTGTTGGGGTTTTAGGTACAATGCGCACGCATCGTGTAGTAAACGCGTTCTTTTCTACGATTACTCCGAGACTCACCAACTCGCAATGTGGGGGACAATGAGCCACTCCGGTCAGCCTGAGGTAACATGATCCAATCGCCACGACCTTCTACACCTTTTGGTAGTCGACTAGGGCATCGAACCCGACGACCTAATCTTTACGAACTCACCCGTATCTCATCTACAGAAGACCCCATACTTGGCAAACCGTTGGTTCTTTCGACACCGGTCAATTCCAAACAGGCAGTCGCATAACCAAGTACGGACTCCTTGCCGCGATCCCCTACTTCAACGGGACTTTCGGCCACTCAAGAAGACAAGGGAGATGTCAAAGGCGTGTAATTTTCGTCTTGCCGCATTCGCTATTTCACGACAATGCATTCAACCCACTGTCTGACCCACTGAGCCGCAGAAATTGGCTTCACGCGGGTGTTCGCTTTGACCCAATTGATCTGTTCATTTGGCACGATGGTGGCCCTTATAAATGACCAAATACCCTTGTCATCCGCAACCACCTCTCTTGCCGGGAAACTATCATAACTCTCCAAATCCACGCTGAAGTGTCTTTTCGGCATATCACTTCCATTTTCATCCTACCCTTACGAATGTCCAGCACGATGCCTGTTGCGCATCGACACGCTCTCATCGTGCCCGTACCATCCCTTCTACAGCAGTCGCGCGACGCAGGCCAAGTGGCGCGCCCCCGTCGGGGCCCTCTTCTATTGGCTTACAACAATTCTCCCCCAATATGCAACCTTCCCGTCGAGGTCATTCAAATGATCTTCGCGAACAGCTACGAATCCAACCACAACTCTCTAATAACTCTCAGTCATGTCTGCCGACGGTTCAGAGCAATGGTGCTCAGCATGCCCCGTCGCTTCTGGACAAAAGTCGACGCGCGCGTCCTCTCTCGGGCAGAGGCCTTCATCGAACGCGCAGGCGGTATCCCCGTTGATATGACATTCATCCTCGACAACGCTCCGCAGGGGCATGACCTTCTCAGCGGCTTCCTTAACCTCTTTTCCGTACAACATTCTCACATCCGCGCCCTCGACCTACGTCTGCCATACAACGACATGAAGAATGCTATAGAAGCTTTGATCGGCTGTTTCAGTCGATTAGAGGTGCTTAAATTGAGTGTCGAGAAGGACAGCGTGGTGATGTCGTGTTTGGACACTCCTCTGCCGTTGAAAATGCCCGCCAATAGCAGACTAAAGGAGGCATACCTTCGACATTGTTCTCTAGAATGGACTTGGTCTGAGGGCCAGGAACGTCATACGGATCTTCGGGTACTCTGGACAGAGGGACATTCCCTATGCAAGTGTCACCCTCCCGCTATGACCGAGTTCCTCGACTTGTTGGCAGCCAGTCCAATGTTAACGGAACTCGTGCTTGACCACGCAGGGCCACTCGTGCAGCTCGGAAGCCAACAACATCTAGACAGGACAGTCTCACTTCCCAACTTGGACATTTTGACATTGTCCAATCTTCCGGAAGATATTCACTGCATATTGTCTCAAATTGTCCTTCCATCTGATACCATGGTAGTATGCCACTACATGCTGTCGGCGGACAACGCTATAGATATATCGGGCCTCTGTCTCTCCCATCCGCAAAACCTTCAAGTCTTACCTCACATCACCGATATCGTGTACACCATGAACTCTACTCGAAACACCTTCGAAACCAGCGTCTACACGAGGAATGTACCGAGCCTATACCCACCTCAAGATGCAGATCCATCCCTGCAACTTAAGTTGCATGGGTGCGATCTCGACCTCTCTTCGCTCAAGATAGGTGTGATTTGTACTCACATGATGACCGAGTTCTTCCGCGATCACAGCTCTGCCACCACCATGCACATCCGTTGGGATTTACTAGAGCTCAACGATGATGACTGGCAGATGATTCTTCACCACGCTCTAAATGTCACTCACCTTCATGTGACCAGTCTAAGAGATACTCGGATGGATGACGACGTTGACTGCGACGACCTCTTTTGCGCACTCCTTGCAGTGGGAGACAACCACGAACTTGGCGTGGCACCCAAGCTCACAACCCTGAGCCTCTGGGGATGGAAGATTGATTTGGACCTTGCATCCCTAATCTCAGAATATCTGAAGGGCCGAGAAGAGGGCGGTCTCCCGTTGAAGCTCGAAATATATCATCGATCTGAGAATGAGGGGATTCGAGCGGAAGATTGGGCTGCAGTTTGGCAGTCATCTGGTGAACCGCCCCGACCTGTGATTCTTCCTCAGGAGGACAGTGCTGATGTGGAACAGTACTATATAGACAACTATAGCGGAAATTTCTACTACGACAGTAATTAAGCAATTAGTACAACCCACTGTGGGTAACGTAGTTTGTAAATCATCCAGACTAGAGCTCTTAATCGCTTATTGATTCAACTCGAGAGTCGCCACGAAATATGGACGCTTTGTCCCCCGATGTCGTTTTCGTCTATGTCACTGGCCCTACTGGTACCGACATTGGCTCGAAAAACTCGACGTATATAGATAGCTATTTTGCTCTCTGGCTCAGGGCTGATTCTCTGGATATACACATCGTCGTTCGGAGGTATCTCCCGTTCTCGACAACAACTTGAACACCGAATACAGACCCAGTACTTGATGCCTGTCGATCACATCGAAGTGTCGAGCACGATGGTAACAACCGGTACTGACAAGTGAATCCAGGCAAGTACTAGTTCACTGTAAAGATACCTAATTTATAATGAAATACAAGATTAGAAGATAGCCCTGGCCCGTGCATCATTTTGGGCCTGCGTAACCCGTCTTTCCAGGGACTACTCCATACGCAGGGCCACCGATCCCGAACATTCTCTTCAAATCACCTGCAAGTAAGTCTGGTGCATCATGCGCGGCGAAATGACCTCCCCTATCATGTTCAACGTCAAAAACAACGTTACCAACAATATGAGACCAACTAGTACGAGAAGATAGGTTCAATCAGAACGATGAGTATATGTATGAATGTCAAGGTAGCTTATATAACTCACAGCCTGCGCGATTGCATGACATCCTTGGGAAACCGAGATAATCCGTTGGGCACACTTGTCCAAGGCGTATTTTCCAAGTCCCCGGATTGAGCCGCCTCGTAGTATATTCTCACAGATGCAGCGGGTCCGGCCTTAGAGAAATAATAAATGGAAACCCACTCCAACACTGCAGTATCAAATCATCTGTTACACGACGTCAAAGTAATAGAACGCTGAAGTTGCATACCTTCATCGTCTGTCCACGGATAATGATCCGAAACCTCCACCAACTTCTCAAATATCCATGCAAGCAGTCCAACGGGAGAATCTGCGAGAGAATATCCTATTGTCTGCGGTTTCGTGGATTGCTCCAGGAAGAATCCAAAACTTTGCGTATAGAACCACTGATTGCGAGCCGCGCCTTCCTTTTCCCTCTGAGTCAGCGGTATCGCAAGAGACTTGAGATATATCCACGGTTGTTTCGTAAACTGAGGTGGTTTAATGCTGAGTATTGAGGAGTTTTAGTTGCTTACGCATTACAACGACATCATGAGACCCACGGGGAGAAATTTGAGTGCCAGGCTTTCACATGGGTACCTCCGTGCATTGTCTGTAATTTCCGAGTGATCTGCGATGAATTGAGTCTCTGCAGCATCGTGGGTTTATATGATTACTTACGAAGTACCCCCAGTCGCCGCCTTGTGTAACTTGTTTATAGTCAGATCCTGCTACAGCTGGATGACTCTGTACATACCGTACTCATCATATCCGAGTGCTAGCATCAGCTTGTGCCCAACTTCGGCATACTGTTCAATGGAGAATCCCGGTTTGAGGGGTGTGTCGGAGAAGCCAAAACCAGGCAGACTCAACGCAACAACGTGAAAGCTAGGTTGATCTGGGGAAGCGTCCGTTAGTAGAGGAAGGATCTTTGCGACTTCCATGAAATGACCAGGCCCTGAGGAAGATCATTGTCAAGCCAGTGTCAAAACCCCCGGGGCTGTAAAAAAGAGATAGTCACTTACATCCATGCACAAAAAGTAATGGAATGGCGTTGTTCCCGACTTCACTCCTCTTGTGGACGTAGTGGATATTCAACGCACCGTGGCCTTCGACCGCGATGTGTCTGGTGAACTGAGGGAAGGAATTGATGTGAGCTTTGCTCGCTCGCCAGTCAAAACCATCCTTCCACCGTGCAACCAAACGCTTCACATCTGCCACTGGAACACCGTAGTCCCAGTCGGCACCGTCAAGTTCGTCGGGAAGTCGGGTGAGCTCGAGTTTCTTCTTGAGATAGTCGAGTTCACTGTCGGGAATATGGAGAGTGAATGGTTTTTCAGCCATAACTAGCTAGAAAAATTCCGCGTTGCAGTAGGATGAGGGGGTCTACGACCTGGATTGCAGGGTTGAGTGGATGAGTACAAACGGTTCGTGTTCACGCTCTCATTTATAGACATTCAAGTTGCTGGTGCTGCCAGTGTTGGGACGCTGGCATGCCGATGACCATTGACAAGGACCTGCTCGAGGCTGACGCGTTGACGTCTCTTCCCTGCAGATGGCCAATATGATCAGTAATACACGCATGGCGAAGGAACGCGTCCACACACGGCACAGTGTAAGGGAGAATGGTGATTGATAATGAAACACATAAAAGAATGTACGAGTCGTACTATTCTTCTCAAGTTTTTGGGGGAGTTCGCGCACTTTTGCGAACTCTAAAATCGTCCTTCCACGAATTGTGGGACCTGAATACGCTGAATACAACCAGTAAACCACTGAAGAATCTATAAATCAATGCTTGGATACCCACTGGTAAGTACTTTTTTTTTTTTTTTCCTTCTATGTATTAAACTGCGTACTACTAAGTACATGAGCAGTGTGTTTATTAACAAATGCCCCTCGCCTGAGGGTGGACACTGGTAAGTACTTAGTAGTGCATGTAGTCTAGACGCGACCGTAGACGCGAATTATTCCTCGTCGCTCGCATCAAGCTCGCATAGCGCACGTGGGCGTTCCACAACGATCGGATCCTATCAACGGACCCAATTTTCGGACTGAACTTCAAGTTCACACTTGCTCAAGTCGACTCGGAGCCCAAGTATTCGTACACACTGTCTCACTCTAGGAGTCTGACAAGGTCTACACCGTGAGCTGTGAACAATGTTTGAATTTATGGGGTCCGAGGCACATACATGAGTCCTGACATGTCACATTCAGCCGGCCGCTGGTAGTTAGCAACATTGAGGAGGTGTCCCTTGTGCGCGAATAAAGCGCCTCGCGAGCACCAGGAACTTGGGTCAATAGCATGGTTTAGCAGTGGAATACAACATTACGAACCAAGCGAAAGAACCAGGGACTATGTAGTTCACTCATAAACAAGAGACGGCCATCGCTACGCTCCGGCTATTATGGTTCAAGTTGGACCTCGAGTTGAGACTGGGTGCGAGACTCTGGTCCGACTCGAGGAATCTGAGAAATAGATCATCAAATTACAGATGATTTTGACACATTCGAGTCTCCTGAGTTGAACTTACATGTTGGTTGAGTCCTGGCATGATGAAATGGACTCAGGATATTCAAGACGGAGTTAAGATAAATAATATACTACTGGCTAGTGAGAGTCGTGATAATTTGGAACGGATGTGTCAAACCATAGTGAAACAAAATGAGCTTGAAATGAAACGACTCGGAATTGATTGATATACCATCTATCTTCTCTATGGAAGTGGCAGGGAGTATGTCAGAGCAGAGGCATTGAGACTACTCACCAGAACCTATGAAACCGGATGTATCTTGTAAGTGTCTGCATGTGACGGAGTCTTCAAGGCGAATTAAGTTCTGGATGACTCTGCCAGTGTGCCAAGGCACTTGGATGGATGAGATGGGCTGGCACGGACGTAACGAAAAGTGTGAACCGCAATGAGTATGCAGGGTGCAGCAAACTGATGGTCCTGCAGAAGGGGATGGATGTTAACGTTCAGGACACGACCCGGACCCACGTACCGATCAAAGTCAATGAAATAGCATGAGTCTAGGCTGTTTTCTGACGCGGGGGTCTTGTCGAGTAGCCCCAATTTGGAAGCAGGTAGCGACGAAAAAGGAAGGAGGTAGCCATTAGCGCTCATCCTGTTCCCTAGCAGTGAGCTGCGAGCATGACCTTCAAGATCGTAGAGTGCGTTCACTTGCGATCATGTAATAAGCGTCGAAACGTCCTGGAGCACCAAAGCATGCTCCCCCATTTATCTATCAGAAAATATTGACTTCTCTCATGGTACAATTTTGCAGGGGTCGAAAGCCCGGCCGGCCTTCGACCTTACTGGTTTAAGTTCAAGTTGACCTTCTCCAATGCATAGATGAATTGCTATTCGGCTGAGGGAACTACTGCAGCCTAGAATACAAGTCTGAGAACGCGAGAACGGTGCCTGCTACGCGTCGAACGAGCTGCAGCAGCGCGTTGACTGCATGCACGTGACCAGAATCGATTGTCTCTGATGGCTACACGATAAGACCCCCCAAAGCGATAGCAGACGTCAGAGACAGACACCCGAGGCACGAGGGAATATTGTCTGTCTACGTCTGCCTGTGGGAGACTAGGCTAATGCATTGGTGAAACCAACTTATCTGGCGTCGAGCCTGAGCGCTGAGCCCTGAGCCCTGAGGCTCGGACGGGTTCGACATCGGGGTCGCATGGGGATATCCGTCATTGTCAGTCTGCAGAGGAGAGGAATATTGATTGCGCGAATCGACGCCTGGTTGGACAGAATATCTG
>MU275180.1:46417-112068 GCA_022160315.1 Panus rudis PR-1116 ss-1 | reverse complement strand
TGCAACGGACGCGACGGAATACGACCGAAGGGGCCAAACAAAGGTAAACGAAATGGAGGCATACGGGTAATAGAAGAGTAATATTGTCTATAAGGAAATTGGCATACAGACCGTCTGTCATAATGTCGAGCGGATGGAAACGTATTTGTGATATGGGTCTAGCTCGTCCATTACATCGAGGCCGCTTATGCGTAACCCGTCTTTCCAGGGACTACTCCGAATGCAGGGCCACCGACTCCGAACATTTTCTTCACATCACCTGCAAGTAATTCTGGTACCTCATGAGAAGCGAAATGCCCTCCTCTGTCGTGTTCAACTTCGAAAACGAGATTACCCACGATCCGAGACCAGCTATATGCGCAGATGCGTTTAGTTGAGTACGTCATAACATCGGGGAAGGGTACAAACTCACCTCCTGGGTGATAACATGACTTCCCCGGGGAACCGGGATAAACCGTATGGTAGACCTGTCCATGGCGTATTCTCCCTATCCCCGATCTGAGCCGCCTCGTAGTAGATCCTCACGGAGGCTGCGGGTCCGGCCTTGGAGAACCAATAGATGGATATCCACTCCAGAACTGGTACAGTAAGAACATTTACTAATGTTGCATCGAAGTAATGGGATCCTAAGCTGCACACCTTCATCGTCTTCCCACGGATAGTTGTCTGAATACTCCATCAGCTTCTCATACATCCATGCGAGTAATCCGACGGGAGAATCTGCGAGGGAATACCCTATTGTCTGGGGTTTCGTGGACTGCTCCACGAAAAATCCAAAGCTTCGATTGAATAACCACTGAGTGCGAGCCATATCTTCCTTTTCCTTCTTCGTGAGCGGTGTTACGAGGTACTTAAGATATTGCCATGGCTGCTTCGTAAGCTGAGGGGGCTTTACCCTGGGTAAGTATCGAAGACAATTTGAATATCATTGTGTATGATGTTGATGACAACGACGCGATACTTACGGGGAGAAATTCGCGTGCCAAGCCTTCACGTGGGTACCTCCGTACATGGTCTGTAATTTCCGAGTAATCTATAAAGCATTGATTCTTTGCAAACATCATGGGTTCGAAAGAACTGACAAAGTAACCCCAGTCTCCGCCTTGTGTAACTGCCTTGACAGTCAATTTCTATGACAGCTGGGTGACAATGTATAGGACATACCATATTCACTGTAGCCGAGGGCTAGCATCAGCTTGTGGCCAACCTCAGCATACTGTTTGATACTAAAGCCCGGGGTGCGAGGTGCATCAGAAAAGCCGAAACCAGGCAAGCTATACGCGACAACATGAAAACTGGGTTGATCAGGAGAAACGGCAGTCAATAGAGGAAGGATCCTGGCCACTTCCATAAAATGCCCTGGCCCTGGCAAAAAGCATTTCTAAATACCGGGCCACATGCGAAGAGAGCTACTTACATCCATGCACGAAAAGCAATGGAATAGCGTTCTCTCCCAGTTCGCTCCTCTTGTGCACGTAGTGAATGTTCAACGTCCCATGGCCTTCAATCTCAATGTCTCTGGTGAACTGAGGGAACGTATTGATGTGAGCTTCTCTTGCTCGCCAGTCGAATCCATCCTTCCATCGCCCAACCAGACGCTTCACGTCTACAAGTGGAACACCGTACTCCCAGCCGACGCCTTCAAGTTCGTCCGGAAACCGCGTGAGGTCAAGTTTCTTCTTGAGATGATTGATCTCGCTGTCGGGAACCTGGAGAGTGAATGGTTTCTCGGTCATTGGCGGGGTAGTTTCCTCGTTGCTGTGGGGTGAGAGGGCCGCAATGAGTGGTGGAGGAGGGTCGAGATCTGCGAGTGACAAGTTACCCATACTTATGAGATGCTCAAGCTGACCACTATTCCTCTCGCATAAGCTCGCAAGTTGAGCCAGGGTGCTCAGTAATCCAGGCATGACAAAGAACCCTCCGGAACACGGCATATTATGAAGAAAGTGGTGATTTATAATGTTACGGTATGTGGGATCAGGCTGGAAGAAGTTTTGATGTTCAGTCACAGGCAAAACCGAAACGAACGGTGAACTCTCCAATTACAGTACCAGGTAGACAAACGGGCTTGGATATACTGTATCCTTTGCTTTGTTCCCAACTTCACCTTGATGTCTGGATAGCGCCATCTGTCCATCCATCCGCGTACCATAAAACGGGGAGCACTGAAGCTACGTACCGACATTGTCTCCCTACGAATAGCGGACTCTACCAGCTTCTAATATATCCGTGTAACAGCAATGATCTCCTTGATCCTTGGATGTTGTCAGCAGTCCGATGTGAGAGCCTGCAAGAAACAATTCCTCGACCGCTGCAGGAGAAACCCAGAGCTTTGACAGGAGAGCCAGTGCTAAGCAATTTCGGGTCCTGCACCGAGTGGGCGGGATATCAGCCCCTTCCCTTGGAAGCCAAGGTGGTCCAACGCTAGCTGCGTACGAGTACAGCCATGTTATACGTTGTTCGTATCAATTTAAAGGGAATTCAAGAAACTCATGAGGGAAAAGTTTGCTTTCCGGGTTTTCACGCGCGACACGCGCGGTTCTCCTAAAGGAAGCCATATCCAGGCAAGCTCAATGATACAAACAACTTGGAAGTTGGGTTCGTAGAGGATGGATCTTGGAGACATCCATGATGCCTGCGTAGTAAAAGATGAGCACCCCTTATATTCAAACATTACATAATTCACACCCACGCATGTACGTTATTGTTATTCAGCGTCTTAGAGTCTTCGAACTCACTGCCTGTGGTGAGGGAGTGGTTGACCACTCTACCACCGTTTTTGTAAGACCGTCGATGCGTAGAACTGGGTGTAGGGCCGTAGTCCCAGCCAACACCGTCAAGCTCATCAAGAAAACAGATAAGCTTGAAATTCTCCTTGAGGTGCCCGATTTTGTGGGGAAGTGTGAAGAATTCAAGACATGTGGGTGCTCCAGACGCAGGCTGGAGGCTGGGCACCCATGCAGTGCCAGGTGCGAGCCTGGCCCCTGCGAGTTCGACTGAAATTGTACCTGGTATCCAGAATCATGAACGTACAGTTGCCCTGGAAGCTGGGGGTGGTAATGGTATGCGTTGCTCAGGACGATTAACAAAAGAACCGCTTCCAGGGGTTACGTACGCGAAATCACGAGATCGCGATTCGCTAGCGCTAATTCTCCCACAAATCCCTCCCCGTTTTTTATGGAAACGATGAAGTCCACAAGGATATCTGATGAATAGCTGGTGATACAATAGAATCGTGTGTGCATATTACAGTGCGTGCCCAATGCACTGGAGCGGGGGGTGTGTACCGTCCTTGGATTACAACATTAGTGTCCTGCGCAGAATTCGACCGTGTCTAGCGCTCCATATCATCAATATACCCCCAAGAAACAATAAACCCGCGAAAAACAATACTAATCCTCAATGACAATAACCTCGTCATTAGATTGAGGTCCTGCGTTGCCATCCGTTCTCCTCTTTCGTGCTCGCGACTGACTTCCCTCCACGGCGACAACTTCATCGTCATCATTATCCCGTTTCCGTTTCGACCGAGAACCACCCCTCGATGTTTCGTCATCTGAGTCGTCAATGATAATAGGTGTAGGCCTGCTAGCTGGCGGTGGGCGTGTAGAGGTGGTTGGGGTAGACCTAGAGGGCACAGCCGGGGATGCGCGAGCCTTGCCCTTCGCCGCCGAACTGGGTGCAGGAGAGGCTGATGCGGAGGGCGCTGGCGGCGCAGGTTTCGGTCGCGCATACAACTCCGTCCAATGACGTGCAGTGCGGTCGTGTTGTGCCCTATTGCGTACATATTCCGTTGCGATGCTTGGGACTGATCCAAATGTTAATTGCTCTCCAGATTAACAATGGGAAGCGAGCTCACCTAAGGGATCACCTGTGACAGATATTTAGCACTCAAACTTTGCAGGCCAACGTACATATACTCACGAGGATTTGGATCTGTCAGGAGAGATGATAGAGAGAGAATTACTTTATAAAGAGACAGAGCTGGGGACCAGTTGTGTTTCAGTATGTCTATGCATATACCTCCCCGCTCTGATATATTCATGTGATATATTCTGAACGGATATGAGTGTCAATAAACATCGGCCATTACTAGCAGCATGAATGCTTACCGCGTGGCGAAGGTCATACGAGGCGCGGAGAAGCTGTGAGCATTAACAGTATGTGAGTAAATGCGCGGGATATGTAGCTGCACGAGACTGACGGGTAGTCTGCGGCTAGAGTAATGTCTACATCGAATACACCACCTTCGTAGACACTACCTTCTGGCCCCGGAATGGTCGCTTTCCAATGAAACAGACTATCCTCGCAGGGCCCAAGCTTTATGGCGCCAAGATCTTCTTTCTTGAGATCAGCTATTTCGCGGTGTATTCGCTTTATGGTTGTCTATGTGATATGGTCAACTGCTGTATTACGAGTAGGTTGTTGTCATACTTACAGCAGATGCAAGTGGGGACGGCATTGTGGTTTGGCCAGTAGTGTGAGGTGTGTAGGAGGAGAAGGAGGAGAGGCACGTCCGTCGGCGCAAGACCAACATGTGTTGTGCCGTCACGTGTCCGATCATTTTTCCCAAAAAGGCATTTTGCAATTGAGTCTCAAAATTCATCCTTTCCCTTTCACCGTCAACCTGGGATTCTTCTACTTGTACAAGTGTTGCAGACACGATGTCGGCGTCCATAGATGGAGATGAGCAAAATGGTGTGTCTTCTATTCGGACGCCTTTACATCGAGCTCTCATTGACTTCAGTCCAGACGAAAGACGGATGGGCGACTTTGATCCCTCGGAGGAGTTGCCAGTAGCTCTTGACACTGGCGTAACAGAACATTATATTGATGTGGGGTATGCGTGGGGTTACCTCTAATAAGTGTGTCTCTGACCCCTCTGCTTGCAAGGCCGTCCAAGATGCGCCATGACGCTTTGGCCGACCCGAAATATGGAGGTGCACGGGTTAGCCGTGCACAACTATCCGACGAAGAAGATGAAGGCTCTGAGAGCGACGGGGACAGGGTTTCGGAAAGATATGTCAATGGGGAACATGTGCCGTCCTCAGAAGAAGAGGACAGTGATTCATCCGAAGCTGAATCCGAAGTCCAGACACCGTCTCAAAGTCCGACGGTCCCTCAGAAGAGTACCGCAGGACAAACGGAAGGAAATGAAAACCAAACTGAATCGTCTTCCGTAAGGGTTCTTGCCAATGACGATAGACGAAAGGGCAAAGCGGTGGTACATCAACTGGTACGCACAAGCCGTTCAACTCGATGCCGATTAATTCAACAATGTTCTGTAGGCAATGTGGGACGCTTTATTGGATGCCCGTATACGTCTTCAGAAGGCCTTGACATTTACGAATACCTTGCCTCCTGTATGCTCTCCCAGTCCATCCTCGTATATATCTGTCCTCACGTCGTATACACAGTCCTCTCACTATCCTGATCTTTCCACTGATGAAACAGTGCAGCGTTCGTTAGACTCCATGCTAGACGAAGCTACAGCGTTATCGCAAGAGCTTGCGACGCTGCAGGAGGTAAGTCACTCGTACTCCCTTCGCCAGACACAATCGTTAAAGACCCTTTTCCCCAGAGCATTGCTCGGCTAGACAACACGTTCCCACCCGTGGAGATTCAGAACGACGTAGACATCGCGGACTTGGATGTAGCCTCGCAGGTTACCGCTCTATCCCGCAATGCTTCCGCCATCGAAGCTTCTCACCATCCCAACCTGGTCACGACTCTGACGAAATGGTCGACAAAGATTCAAGCGGCACAGCCGAGCTTCTTGCTACCATCAAATAGAGGGTCTTTCAAGAGTGCTTGGAATAAACAGGATCAACGACCGCCCGGCGTGGTGCAGGTGATACAAGATGATTTGAACTCTGGAGAAAAGCTGTTGGAGCGCACCAGGACTCTGCGTAGCGGCAAGGGCAAATTAGGAGATCAACAATGGGAGGAAGAAGCGGACAAGACGGATATCTTTGATGATACCGACTTCTATCAACAGTTGCTTCGGGACGTCATCGACAATAGGGGACGCGAAGTCGAAGAAGAGGGCTGGGTTGCTCGTCAACAAGCCCGAAAAGCGAAGAAGCGAGCCAACGTGGACACGAAGGCTAGCAAAGGCAGGAAACTTCGGTATGAGGTACATGAGAAGATACAGCACTTCATGGTACCCATACCCGTCGTGCAAGGCGGATGGCACGAAGACCAAATCGACGACCTCTTCCTATCATTGGCCAAGTATGAGGGTGACCCGTAGACATTCTACTTGTACTTTGTGCTATTTGGCTTCTTATTATATGACCCTCCGTCTCCTTCTTGCCAGATAACAGTATTACGCATGCAAGCAAGAGTCAAGACGACCTACAGTACTGGCTCAAAGGTGATGTTCGTAGTTAGTTTCCTTTTTCGGGTTGTCGTGCTCGCATTCAGAAGGCGTGAGAAACATTTTCCGAGTCACTCCTCGTCACGAAGGGAGATCGGTTCTCTGTTCTCTTTCACACTCATCCAGCAACAGCGACTTTCAACACAACAATGATCCCTCGAATACCTTGCTGAAATCGTTTTCTACCTTTTATCTTCGAATTTGTACTTTATAACACAACAAACCATCGCACAAATGTTCGGGGAATCCGAGTCCGAAAGCCCCCGCGTCCCCAGTCCTTGGGACCAATTTCTCCCATCCCCGCCCTCGGAGGTAGCTGCTTCACCTCCCTCCACCAAACGTACGGGCATTCCCAAGTTAGTTCCGGAGGTCGAGGAGGTATGTCAAACACATGCGTACACAGTCCGTGCCACTTAATCCTAATCTAAACAGGGAAACGTCGAGTATAAGTTGAAGCTTACTCAGATTTCCCCTGCTCGCTTTGCTCGACTAGTCACTCAGCTGAAATGGCGTCTACTTGAGGGTGGAGGTCAAGCATACTACGAGCTCGGCGTAGCCGACTCCGGTGCCCTCATCGGATTGACTCGCGCAGACCTGGAGGAATCCCTGGAGACACTCGAAATGATGGCAGGTGAAATTGGCGCTTCCGTCATAGTCGTCAAAGAAATTGAGGTACCGCCTGTCATGGTTGCTATTGCTGACAAGATCAGTGGCTACCTCGATCCAGAGACAGGTGAATGGGCGAACAAGATGAGCAACAAGCGTTCGAGACGTGCATACGTCGATGGAGACCTTTCCACTACACCCACTACTACGGAGACTGAGACCGATCTTGACACTGCCGACTCTTCTGACTTGGAGGACAGTGTCCTGGATACTCCGAATCACGGGCCTCGTAGCCTGACACCCGCATTGTCCCCTGCATTTGTACACAGAGTGCAAACATCGAACCCCAATCGACCCACAGCCCAGTCTTCTCCCGCTATATTCCCTATTGACGATGATCTTGCTCTCTTCAGTATGGAGCCGGAGCCTTCTCTCAGCGACACCGAGATGACTCCAGACGTGGACTCGTTTATACCTCATCTAGACATTTCAGTCGATCTGGAGATCTCGTCTGTCTACAAGCCTCGGCCGTTCCGGAAGAGAACACACGTACACCCTGCGTCGTCGCCTCCCGCGCATTTTGGGAAGCGTGCTCACAAAGCCAAGCAGAAGAAGATTCAGCCTTGGCACTCAGCTTCTGGAAAGCCGAATGACCGAGTAGCTCCTGGCGCATCCGACATCACTACTCAGCAGGCTAAGGAGATGAGGAGTTACAATCGCCGAATCGCACGGGATAAGCGGAGAGAGGAGAAAAGGCGTGCGTTGCTGGTTGCGGCTACATCGCAGGCGACAGCGGTGGCACGACACACTGCTTTACCCAGTCCGGCGGATGCTATTCAGGACGATACTGACCATCTGGTGACCGGGCTGGAGGCTTTGCATGTTGGTATGGGGTCGACCGCAGCTACTGTCGTGGCCACAAATTCGGGTGTTGATCTTTCGGTTGACGACGCTGTCGAGCTTGTTGGTTCGGGGAAAGCCAAGTGCGTAACGGATGTTATGGACGAGGGGCATCCTAACGGTCCCGCATTGGAGCCCCGGCTGATCGTAGAGGCGTTGGTAGTCCGGAAACTTTCTGTTGATGAGGCTTATCTGGACTTCGGATTCCTCAAATGAATGGAATGACATTATGTCTCTTCATCCTATTCTCCAAACTGTTTATTTTCTGCTAGGTTTCTCTTTATTTTCACATGGATAGTTTGTACTCGTTCATAGCATGGCCTACCATCTGTACATATCTAATTTGCATGGCCAACAAACTGCCATAGCCGTCATCTTCTCCTTCTCTTGTATGATATGCTTCAGTCAAACGACGTGCCATATGATCAAATAGCCCTACGGGGATATTGTTGTGTGAGAAGTTGCGGCGAGGAATCGCAATAAGATCCATGAGTTTGCTGTTTCTCCAAGGTCACCTGGATTGCCCGCATACTGATACCGACACTCAAAGCTTCTCGCGAGTTGCATCCACGAGCCTGTTGACGTAGTGAGGACATTCGTCGGCGCTGTGGAAGGTTGAGTGCGAAAAGTTTAAATATATCGTCGGGATCTTCATGACGTCGACGGCCAAACCGGCTGGATCCGGGGTGTAACAACAAGCTATGCATAGACTTACCTGCCTCGAGTGGTCTCGTACCCCGACGGGAGCCGCACCCATCCACCGCGCTCACCGTCTGGCGCACTTTGACAGGGACACCCCCCATTGGCAGGCGCCCGTACACTTGCACATCTCACCTCAATCTTCCTTGCATATTTTCTTACCAATTAAATGAGGACATGCTCAGGAGAGTGAATGATAGATTTCCCGAGAAGAAAAATAGGGAAACTTATCGCGTTGAGGCTGTCATCCAAGCCGGCATTCAGAGGTCATTACCATTTTGGGGTCAGGAAAGGCGTAGAAAGCCGGCGCTAAAGCCAATGGGGGGTCGCCCTGTCAAAGTGCGCCAGACGGTGAGCGCGGTGGATGGGTGCGGCTCCCGTCGGGGTACGAGACCAGCCTCGAGCACACAGGCGGTGGCTAAGTTTAAGCGCTTTCAGGAAAGATACAATGGGTATAAGCCCATCGCACCGGTACCGATATCGAGGCACAGCTGCCCGCCTGGATTGCCCGTATAAAGTTTTGTATTCTTGGAGACAAGTTCAAGGTCGAATACCGTACACTGTGGCAATGCGGCCTGGGGGCCATCACGATTGGCGAGTGAAATGGATGCAGTACTAGTGCTGTGATTTTCGACTCGAATTTTAGGTCAAGACGTGATTGACCCACCTTCAACTTATTGATGTGCGTACCTTCCCAAAACTTGGCATTATGATAGTCCAGAACTATCGTCGAGTCCAGTCAGTAGCGAACGACTAGCCTGGACTAGACCAGTACTTCTATAAATGAACAGTGCTCGATCACGATCAACTTTCAAGTGGTTCGGTTGAGTGATCGGGCTCGCGTATACGCTACACCGCGCACCGTGACCCAGTTTGTCGCCATGATCATTGTCTGCACAATACCAGACTGTACGGAGTTGCAGCTTACTTTGAGCTGGGCCCTTGGTACTCAGTCGTCAGGAAAGCTCCAAGATACCTGGTACTCTGTGTAAACCCGAGTGACACGTGATGCTTCAATGGCACCCTGGCTCGGATTTCGTGCGGTGTTCCCATTGCGCTCTTAGGAGCGAGATGTACGAAAGAAGACACGGAGCCATGTCTGCAGAGGCACGGTGCTCCGGTCATACTCACGGTCTTATCTCTCTCCAATGGTCAGTCCAGCAAACCTTCTTCAACGCCGAATTGACACCGGCAACCTCCGCTCCCAAACGCCTCGATACTGTAACGCGTCCTATGTTTCGGGTTTCGACTGGTGTTTCAAGCAAGGCTCTAACACCGGGGGATGAATCCAGATATCATCTCGATAGCAGACACGGCCGTGGTTTTCCTTCGAGGAGGTAGTCGAGGCCTAATGCTCGCTCATGTCAAGTTGTTTCGTCGGTCGTATGATCACCCTCATCAGAAAGCGGCCATCAATTTCACTCAGGTACGTTCTCGTTTGACTATCGAATCTCTCTTCGAATCTCCTCCACGGAACGTGATTTCTATATGGTTCATGGCGCATGGCGCACCGAGATACTTGCGGACCAGTACCCGAGCTCTTGGGAATCTCGAGTTCCCCCGCATAACCACCTTTTTTGCTAAGTTGGCATACACCACTCAACTATTTTTCACACGTACAACGTACACGACTCCTCTGCCTTTCCCCCGCAAGCGTAGACCTTCAGTTGCGGCCGTGCACTTGCATTGAAAGCACCCGGGCGAAGATAGCAACTGGTAACTGTGCTTTGTATCTCTGACAGGTTATTGCGGATTACTGGTCTTCAAAATTGACCCAAACTTCGGAAGATAGCTCAACTCTGCGCATATCTTACTCCTCTGACCTTGCGACTGCGCGCACCTTGCCATCCCTCCAAATCAACCTCACTAACCGAATTAATACATCCAATATCTGAATAACTCATCGGTCCTGTGGGACGATATCCTCCGTCCCCGCACATGACCCATGTCGTCAAAGACAGAAGAGGACTACAGTGTGACTGTCTCTCCGACTTCACCTGGTGGTGATCCGGAAAAGTCGTTTGGTCTGTCGTCTCTATCCTTCGCGTAATGGACTGGGCATAAACATTCGTATGACTAGATTCACCAGACCCATATAGACCAGACAGCCCAATATCCCCTCCGCCTTCTATTCATCATGCGTCATCCGTGCCGGACTTTTTCGACCCGAATTTTGACGACCAAGCAGATTGGCTCGGTGAGTTGTACACGTTGCGTTAAGCTGTTCCATCCTTGACAGCTCTCGCGAACTATAGAGGACGATTCGCCATATCCAGAGGTTCGTTCGGCTGTAGCGAACTATGACGACCCCGATATGCCAGCTTCAACAATACGTGCATGGGTAATTGGCATGTGTTGGGCCCTTGTCATACCTGGCGTGAACCAATTTTTCTATCTGCGATATCCATCAATCATGGTCGGGCCCGTGAGTAACACATATGGATACTTCGCAAGACAGGCTGATGGTAGGAAATAGATTGTCGCGCAGCTGATGACATTCCCTTTCGGACGACTATGGGCACGCTTCATGCCTCGAATACGAATATTTAACCTCTCACTGAACCCCGGACCATTCACCATAAAGGAGCATGTAGGTATCTCATAGATCATTCACTGTCCCTTGTCCTCATACATCTTCAAGGTGTTGGCGACAATAATGTCAGGCGTCGGGGCACAGTCTGCCTATGCGGTAAGTTGCATACGGCTTGCGAATCCGTATATCTTTGACCCTCATCTCTCCTGACTTCGTAAATTACAGACAGAAATCGTAGCTGTCCAACGCGTTGTGTACGGTCAACAATTTGGCTTTGCATGTGAGTCACGCCATTCATTGATCTATACCAAGACTAAACCTAGGGTCAGACCAATGGATGCTTGTCATGTCTACACAGGTACGCGAGTCGGGCTGATTATTCATGGTACGCCAATCAAGTATGCCACCCCCGTAGATGATTGGATTCTCGGTGGGAGGATTGGCCAGAAGACTAGTAAGCCCATTTTTCTCTCCATCTCAGCGCCAAGAGAAAGCCAACGTTGACATTCTGATAGCTTGTCGCGCCCGCGTCAATGAGTATGACTTGTCCATAGCTCATTGAGAAGCACGGAATCTAACGTTCAGTTCTAGTTTGGCCAAACACTCTTGTAGTCTGCGCTCTGTACAACACCCTGCATTCTCAATCATATGCGGGCATTGGACAGCGCGATGGACTCAGTCGAGAGCGTTTCTTCATCTACGCGTTTCTCGCCGCTGCACTATGGTGTACGTGTCAGCTGTCAACTACGTTAGGCCCGAATCGCAATTCAACTGACTGTCATCTACAGACTTTGTGCCTGGTTATCTGTTCCAGGCGCTGAGGTATGAAATTCGCGCGACAGAGTGCCTACACCGTACATCGACTAACTAGACATTTTACAGTATGTTCACTTGGGTATAGTCAAATTGCTTTCCGAGTAACTTCCACTGTGCTAAATATTTCTTAGGCTTGTTGGATAGCACCGACTAACGTCGTACGTCCTTTACTAACCGGCATCATTCCCTACGTCCGATATAAAACTGAATCACGATTAACAGAAGATTAACGCTCTCTTCGGGTTCGCATCTCTTTTCGTTTGGCTCGAAGTAACAGTGAAATTCTAAAGTTCTACTCGCAGCTACCGTAGTGGAATGGGATTCTCCCTATTATCATTTGACTGGAATCAGATCGCGTTCATCGGTAGCCCGTACGTTCCCGTTCGTTTTGGAGAAGAGCACGGATTTAATTCATATGATAGCCTTGCAACACCATGGTGGGCAGAGGCCAACGTAGTAATTGGCTTCATTTTCTTTTATTGTAAGTGCACTTTCTGCAAGGTGGATATACATGTTGACACGGTACAGGGTTCCTGACTCCCTTGCTATACGTATGTATTTGTTTTCTCCCATTCTCTAGTCATCACTAACGGAATTACAGTTCAATAATGTGTGGTATAGCCAGTACATGCCGTAAGTCCTCAATCTGAACTCTCGCGGGTAGGATTCACGGAGCATTTTGGACTAGAATCTTGTCGCTGGCATCATTCGATCGTAACGGTTAGTTCCTTTCTTTTAATCTCGTGTGTAAATTTGCACTGATCTCTTCATTCATTGCTAAGGTCATGTGTACAACACATCTCGAGTGCTTTTTCCAGATGCCACATTCAACAAGGAAGCATACGAACAATATAGCCCACTGTTCCTTCCGTGCGTAATGTTCCCCGTCTCGCTATGCAGTTAGCTCAATCCCATCAATACAGGATTGCCTTCGCAGTATCGTACGGAGTGACCTTCGCATCCATCACCGCGACAGTGGTACACGCTATCCTCTACTTCCGAAAACCAATTAGCGTGCATCTACATCGGTCTCTCAAGGAGCAGCCGGATATACATGCGCAACTTATGACGAGGTATCGCCAAGGTATGTGACCATCTAAAGCTTCCACGACCATTTCACATACTTATTTCTGGATCAGTACCAGAATGGTGGTACGCATCATTCCTGCATAATGAACATTGTCACATCTCTGAATATAATTGTCTTGTACTGTAGGTATGCTAGCATATTTGGTGAGTACTACCAGTATCATTGAGTCTGAATTGTCGTCACCTGATCTTGCTCCCAGCCGTGACTTTCGCCTTTGCATGCATATGTGTCAAAGTCTACCCCACACAAATGCCTATATGGGCCGTCATCGTCGCTCTAATTATTGCGCTCATCTACGTCATACCCGTCGGTATGTCTTCTCAGACTCTCAGCCATTCTTCCGTGATACTGACATTGTATCCAGGTATGATTCAGGCCGTCACGAACCGTCAAGTCGGTCTGAAGTAGGCACATCCCTTCATCGCCCACGTCCTGTCACACTTACGGTCTCTGTAGTGTCATTACGGAGCTCATCGTCGGATATATGCTACCCGGTAAACCAGTTGCCATGATGATGTACGACCTTCTTTCATCTATAAACCACTTTTTTCTCACCATATGAATAGGTTCAAGGTTAGTATCTTCTCATCTACCCGCAAGTGCTACTCAACGGTATAGTAGACATGGGGATATATTGGTGTCTATCAAGGTATGTCTACGCCTGCGCCTCCTATATAGTATGTTCCGCTGACATTATGGGGTTCAGCCTTAACATTCACGCAAGACTTCAAGTTGGGGCACTATATGAAGATTGTGCGTTGACGTTCTTTTTGATCGAGGAACGCAAGTAGCTGAGTTTTGATGCGTAGCCTCCGCGACCGATGTTTTGGTGTCAGGTCAGGAGTCTTGTCCCGAAGTTGGCTTTGGTTGTTCACACAGCATGACTCTAGGTGATTGCAACTGCGATAGCTGGCACTGTCCAATTAGGTGTACAGTCATGGTAAGGTTCTATTCTCTTTACTCAAGATCGGATAGCTAACTTGAGACTAGGATGTTTTCGAATATTCCGTGAGTACTGCTCTCATGTAATTGCACAAATACCTGAGTTCCTGCAGTTTCCTGTGCGGCGAAGAGCAGAAAGACATGTAAGAATACCGCGTTCGACTTCCTGGTCTCCACTGATCTCAAACTTTGTAGGTCTGGTTTCACATGTGCAAATACGCAGGTGAGATATACTCTTGACATGTTATCACTGCTGCAAAATTGATGTCGTTGTCAGGTGTTTGCTACAGCATCTCTCGTCGTAAGTTGATACCGTTGCTTCCCATTGTATCTGCTCTCTCAACGATACCATAGTGGGGTGTGATAGGACCCGCGTTGCAATTCTCGAAGGGTCAAGTGTACTAGTACGTCTGTTCCAGTGTTTTCCCTGATATTGATACTGAATAAATGACCCGCAGTCGTGCGTACCACGTCGTGTGTCGTGTGTCATGCCTCTAACAATGACATTCCAGCTTTACTGTTCTTTTTCGTGGCTGGAGCCATTCTACCCCTGATAGTGTGGTTACTGGCAAAGCGATATCCCAACTCGTTTCTCAACTACGTGAAGTGAGTCCTCAGTCAGCCAAAACGTGCATCGTTACCATGTTGCTAACACTAGTTGCTTAGCTTCCCGTAGGTTCCTTCTATTCAATACACAGTCTTGCAATCTCTCACCCCATGCCCTTTAGCCTGATGTTCTCCGGAATCGGACTTTCCCCTCCAGCCACAGGAGCCAACTATATCCCATGGGCCATTATTGGTTTCCTGACTCAATACTACGTTCGTAGGAGGTACTTCCCCTTCTGGGCAAAGTACAACTGTAAGTCCACTATCACGTCTCACCCCGACCTGCGCAAGACCAACACTAACCAAAACCAGACGTACTTTCTGCCGCGATGGATGCTGGAACAGCCATCGGTGTGATCCTCGTGTATTTTTGGTAAGTTTTCCCAGTCGAAGGTTCGACATTTGAACTTGAGACACACGCTCACGCATGGCCCTTGCGGACGTACTCCGCAGTCTGCAATACCCACAGAACGGACGTATAGGGATAGATAGCATCCGTTTATGGTGGGGGAACACTGTATTCAAGAACACTGCGGATTGGAATTCCACCCCTCTGAAAAGATTGCAGCCAGGGCAGACCTTCGGGTGAGTTCGTCCTTCAGTATCTCCATGCGGAGCTCCGAATGCTCAACGCTTCCTCGTCCGGACCCATGAATAGCCCGGACATATGGTAGTTAGACTTAGATATTTATATGTTGTTGTATTTGCTTGTAATCTATCTCACCGCTCGTCACTGTCGCTTTGTTTTGCTTTCGCATGTCAAACCTTGGAACTGGGACGTGCTAACACCCATCTGCTCGGATCCGAAACGACGAAGCGAAAGGGGGTATGAAACACCGTGACGAACCTCGGAAAGAACAAATCAAGGCACAGCACTTGTGGACGACTGTTTGACACGATATAGGTTCAGGAACAGGTCATTCACTCGAAGACCATCGATCAAGCAGGAAACGTAACTTGAAGTGACAGGCACAGAGCGCAGAACAATACAAGCAAGAAATTAAGAGTATTCGCGGGAGGATGGTCTACCTCTAAAATTACACGGAAAGCGTGATGATTATAGGTCATTGACCTGACGTATGAGTTCGAGTGCTTTAGGCCCTCTTGGTTCGATGTTACATTTGAACGGCTCAGGATGACTGTAGAGAACCGTTCAACGAATGCGTATAAGCAGGAATTTGGGAAGCGGAGTTACCTGATCATCCCACCAGTGAAAAGTTCGTGAAGATCGTCAGGTCGCGTAAACCTATCCTTCGTTACCGGGGAGATCTTGAAGACCGACAGTATAGAGGCGATGGTTATGAACAACTGAGCGTCCGCTATGAATCGTCCAGGGCAAATTCTGCACAATGCCAGTCAACTTTCATCCACTGCGTGCGACAATGTCTTTGTAGGACGTACCGTCTGCCATAACCAAATGCAGCGATGTCAGGGTCTGGAGGGACAGGTCGTCCATCTGTAGGAAGCCACCGTTCAGGCTTGAACTTCATAGGCTCTGGGTACACTACTTCGTCATGCAGAATAGCCCTAGTAGTCGAATACTCAGCGACTTCAAGATCCTGGAAAATGATAGCCATTACATACCAGGTGTTACCTACGAGCAGCGGATCCCGGTTAGCGTCAGTCTGCACAAAGAATAGCTGGACGTACCTACGATCGAAGCCCCAGCAGGGATATAATACCCTTCATAAATCCCATCCTTTGTAGCCATATGCGGCAAACCTGGCCGATCGTCAGCCAAACAAGCCCTTTTCTTTGACAATGCGAATGACCCACTCACCAAGTGGTGCTTCAGGACCCCACCGGAGGACCTCCTTACAAATAGCGTCGATGTAGGGCAAAGACGGTCGGTCGCTAAAGTCCGGCAGACGGTCTGGGCAGACGGCATCTAGGTAGCTCTGAGCCTTCTGTTGGACCTCGGGGTATAGCGACATGGCGAGGAGGAAGGATGAGAGTGCGGACACAATCTAGAAAATACGGTAAATATTGTTTATATAGAGGGGACGGTGTTGTCAATAGCCTGAGATCATAGAAACGTACACTTTCTGCACCGGCTATGAAGTGACTTCGTCAGGTTAAAACAACCAGAGATGTTGAAGAAACCCACCGGCATAAGCAAGCCCCGCACAATCTCTAACAGTAGCAATCTCCCTCTTCTGCTCATTCAAATTACTCTTACTGGTCTCAACCTCATTAATGAGTTCTGAAACAAACGACGGAGACGCATTTCCATGGGCCTGTGAAATGGTCAGCCCTTTGCCTCAAATTTAAATGAGTAGTTGCCTACATACCATAGCAGTTTTCACATGTTCGAACGGAGCGTCCCTCATCTTCAACGTCGTCTTCTTCCATTCTCTCGCCTTCCGCTGGAACCCAGCCCCAGGGAACCAAGCAGGAACATACTTCACTATGTAGCAGCCCACATTCCAATCACCAATCACAAAACACCGTCAGTCAGTTATTCAGAACACTTCAAACAGGAAGGAGCATGCATGGAAGCGAGAACTTGAACTCACGTATGGGTATCAGATCAACGAGAAACGCGCCGGGTGAAGCAGCTTTGGCCATGGCGAGTAATGCTTCTTCCGCCACAGCGATATACTGATCTTCATGCTTGGAAACATCGATTCCGTACGTGATCTTCATGATGGTGCTCGCAGCGGCACTGTTCACCAATAATCATGAGCAGTGTTCAGAAGGTACGCAAACACAGCAAGGGAAAGACGACAGTCTCCGCCACAAAGACCCCGATACGATGGCGTGCTTGTGAGACTATAGAGATAGAAGTGACAGAACGATGCACTTACTGCCGAAGGTGATCCATAAACCGTTCCGGACTCTCCAGCAGGTCCTTCAAAAGACCTTGCGCGCGTTGTTTTTGAATAGGCCAAAACGCAGGTGCCTGAGACGCTCGAAACTTGCGGTCGAACATGACGCGGTGTTTCTTCCAACGATCACCGTATTCCATCATGCCGAAGGACCAGTCCCATCCCATCCTTTGCATCGTCCGAACGGTCAATCAGTGGAAAGTCAACGGAGGAATGAATGCAGGGAGGAGCGATGATGAGACGTACAGGTCGTTAATCATGTGTAGGTGGTTACGGTCGGAATAATTTGAGGATTGTTTGTTGAAGAGGTCGTTAGCGGCTTTAGGCGTATTCAAGAAGATCATACGTCTGCCCAAAACCTCGACATGGAAGATATCGCCTAATGCGTGATTCAGTTACAAATTCCCATTCACGCTTAGATTGACTGCACTCACCATATCGCTTAGCCCATTCATGGTAAATCATACCTTCCTTTTTGCGAGGAAGGTCTCTGAGGTTACCGATGATAGGCAAGGGTTTGGGGCCGGGAGGGAAAGGTGGATGGGAGCGACGTCTCTCTTCGAAATACAACAACGCGCATAGGATGCACGCGGAAAATGCTACAGGATACAAAAGCGAAGGGCTCAAGTCGAGCATGATATACAAACGCCAAGGGGGTGACCGTTGGCGGGAGGGGATGAGTGAAAGGGGGTGACCTTCGCAGGTACGGGGGAAGCGTTGATATACCAGTGGACCCCCTCCCCAATCTACGCGATTTCATAGATGCACATTACTCTATCTGACATATTACCACTGCCTTCTCGTTGCCCGATGAAACAGGCTTCTATTCACGCGTGGCACGGGTAGAACGGTATCTCTTTGAATTGACCGTAATCCGAGTAGGTACGTCACAGTAAGTCACTGCAAAGGCGTTAGCTCGAGTCTTACCGGTACACTCCAACCGATGTTATTGTTGGAGGTGTTTTGTTTTCCGAGGACCATGACGGATTTGTCGAGCGCCGAGCAAGCCGCCACCCACCTGATAGCGTGGGCGCAGCGATGGGCAGTTGCACGCTACTAAGAGCATTGGAGGCGTGTAAAGTAGCGGGTATTTGATACAAAAAGAGAGAAGTACCATCAGGAGAGATTCCTTCGCGATTCGCGCTAGAAGTTGTCTAGACAAGTCACGTTTCTGGAGAAGCAGACGAGACGAGACGCGAGAAGGACTTCTATCTGTCGTAAAGTACGAAACAACCGACCCGATGGGTAGATGTACAAAGGATGGAGATTTGACAATTGCACTGCGGGAGGCGGTATCACACGAACGACCGTTGATCGTGTCTTTTTGAGTTGTAGCGAGAAACGCTCTGAGAAGTGTATCGGAATCTTATTCCTGGCTCGTTAGAGACAGGTTACCCACCTTGGATTTTGCTCCTTATCGATTGCACCTTTATTTGTACTTGTTTGCCCCAGATAAGATAACTCCGGCCACTTCCATCCGTCCATTTCAATAAACTCAATGACAGCTTCTTGTAAGGGTGCTGGACTACCGCGCTCAAACACCTTACGCCAAAAGGCAGCGTAATCAGATTCTGCTATATCTGATCACCGGCAGTATATGTACTGGTTATGGGAACCCAGGTAACCCAATCGGGTTACACTTCTCCTAGGATCCTCCTCACCTGTGGCCTGAGTCCTGATATTGCGAAAGGACAGACTGCTCAATATCTCTTGGGCCGTTAGACAGCGATTCCCGTTCAACACTTCTGAGAGTTCCGTGACTTAGCGCTCAATACATATATTCAATTACTTGGTACTGCTACTAGCTTCAATTCCGCTGAACATATGAAGTACTGTAATGGAGAATCACTGTAATGGAGAATCACCAAACCCAAACCAAACCCTTCACTCTAAGTATCTTCTGTAAGCCTATCAAGAGACTACGGGGTACAACCCAAAAGTGCTTGCGACCGTCTGGTGTTTTTATTATAGCGGCAGTGTCACTGCCAGGAAAGTAGGCTCAATCTGACTCAGAGTTGCAAAGTTCGACTCAATTTGAATCCTTCACACAAGTGCATAAGGATGTGTGCCTGCCATGTACCTATTGTAAATACTACTGCTATGTACTTACACAGTGTAACTTGATTACGGACACAATTCTCAACAATTTCAAGTTCTCCATATAAGTGACCTGAATCACGCATCAACGCCACACGAGCCAGGATCCGCCGGCGCAGCGGCCTTTTCGAGTTGTCTTCGAGGCGGTATAGAAGACATGATATCATGGCGAGCGCACTACTGTGACAATTTGCAATCAGGTTGAGATTTCGAGGGTGCTTCGCAAGTCCTTCGAAGTCCTTCGAGGTAAAGGTGAAGAGGCATGGGACTCACCGGCCGAGTCCATTTCAATTCAGACCTGGGAACCCTAGCCTCGTGGTCTGAGTTATGCAGCGGCCGCCGGCGTCGAACATTGACGAGCTTCAACCATATAGTATCTGCGGCCTAGTGCACCAAGACGGCCTGGTAAGTAAAGACAACGTTTGTTCCTAGTTCATGAGAGGACCTCCGCCAGTGTGACCACAAACGGGAAGACCGCATCCATTCTTGACCAGAAATGTCCCGATTGGGGCAGGCTTGCAATTGGAATTGGCGTGAGTGTGCGCGGTGTTAGTACGCCAGGTTGCCGGCTACAGCACATTGATATTTCGATATTTTGAGAAGTCCACCTCTGCATCGTGGCTACTCTGCATGACGTCCATGAGCTCGACGCGCTCATTAAGATTAGACGCAAGAATAAAATAAAAGAGACCCGGCAGTCAGGCGGGATTCTTCGTAGGCGCAGCAACACAGCCTGGAGGTGGTTCTCCCGTCCTCATTCTACCAAACGCCCTCGCCGTCGCGCCCAGTGAGCAACGAGCCGTCGAGGACGTGCTGCTCGACGACAAGGCACAGGCCGCGGAGAAAAAAGATGAAGAGACGGTCGCCTAGGGGACGTCGGGGTTAGGATCACCGGGGAGGCTTGGCGGGTGCGTGGGCGAATATGAAGCGAGCGCGGCCTCTGCTCTTGCTTCTCCTCCACCACCCTCTCCTCAACGCCTCAGACGGTCTCGACGGTCTTGTCTCTCCTTTTGCTGCTCCTTTAGCACCCACTTTCGTTTCTATCCTCTCAAACACTCGCCATGTTCGTCAACGCCGTCGTCGCCGCTCTCGTCGCGTTCCCCTTCGCCGCTCAAAGTATGTACCTGTTCCCAACCTTTTTCAACATTTCCTGACGTTCTGCACAGCTGCTGTCGCTACGACATGCGCAAGGACATACACTGTTCAGGAGGGCGACTGGTGTGACACTATCTCTGCTGCCAAGAACGTCTCCACGTACGTCGCCGAGTGACCTGTCAACTCCAACATCCAGCTCACACTCCGTCGCTTTTAGCTACCAGCTCGCTGTCGTCAACATTGACACGATTGACAAGTCCTGCAGCAACCTCCAGCCCGGCCAGCAGATCTGCTTGGGTTACCAGGGTGAGGACTGCACCACCACTCACGTCGTCAAGGCCGGTGACTCGTGCGGTGCCATCGCCGACACCTACCGCATCAACTCGACCATGCTCGCACACAACAACCCCCAGTTGACCGCAGAGTGCGACAACCTGTACATCGGCGAGGTGAGTTTCGTCCTCATCAGGCTGTTCAGTGCCATCACACCAAGAGTTTTTTTTGCTGATCGCATCGCTTTCTTAGGTTGTCTGTGTCGGTGGTGATCCCGCGGTCCCCACTCTCCCCGAGGGTGCTCCCGTCCCCGCTGCGACCATCCCCCCTGGTGCTACTCCCGCTCAACCTACCACATCCTCTGCTGCTCCCTCAGCAACCGCTACTCCCACCGATGATGATGATGAGGACTGCGAGGATGAGGAGGATGGTGATGACGAGGAAGATGAAGATGAGATCCCCTACTGTGATGAGCTCTGAGCTTGTCCGCTTCCCCCCGCGGAAGTGAGAAGGTCGAGAGAACATTCATCTGCCTCGGTCAGGTTCCGTCCTCTCGCAGTCGTATAACGGAAAAGTAGTATCATCGTCATTAACATCAACCATCCCCCGAAGAAAGCGAGCCTGGAGAAAGAGGCGCGAAACGAGTTCGAATTTGTCCGTGAGAAAGAAAGAGTTGGGGAAATCGTTATTCGGTTCAAAGCCATAACGAAAGCGAAGAAGAAACGAACACCGGTTGCTATCATCAATGATATCTTGTTGCTGTCGGGGAGGAGAAGCATTTGCCGGTCTTTGTTTTTCCCCTCCTCATCATCGCTACCACAACAAGACTTCGCTTTTGCATTCCCCCACCAAATCCCCAACTTCCCCCTCTTGCACTCGATATCAATACTCGTTTTCCAACCCTCTTCGCTTGTCTATCTCTTCCCCCTGTCCCTCACGTTTCTCCTGTTACTCGTGTTTTGCATCCTATACCCCGTGTTCCACGGTCTTTTGCTCACTCTCGGTTCTCTATTCGTTCGGTTTTGTTTCAATCTTTATTGATATCTGTCTGGTTTGTTTGTGTCCATTGATGTGGGCTAGGTCTTGCTGATGATATACTGTGTCTATCTGGTCGTTGAATTCCCCTTCTGGGATGTCAGTTGTGGGCTGTCGAATCTCAAAAACGTGAGTATTAGAGGTTCGTTGAGTCGATTATGAATCCTCTGCCACATGCGAGGCCTGTGACGAGCAACGACGACAGCATTTTTCTACACAACAATTGAATTCTCTACTGCACGACTTCCTCAGCCCACCGACAAACAACCCCTCTCAAGATCTCAACCCCCCCCCCACCCTCCGCACTCACTTCGGTCTTCCATCAATTCTGCAACAACCCAGTCTTCGAATCCACCAGATCCACGACACAATACCCATTAACGGGTACATACTGCTTCGTGATCATCTTGATAGCCTCCTGCGCGACCATCCCTCCGAGGAACGCTGCAGTGTTGGGTAACTCGGATGTGGGTGCTCTTGCGCTGAACAATTGAATAAACATCAGTTATATGCAATGTGGAGATAAAACGGGGAGGTAGTGGGAATGTAGGGAATGTAGAAGGGGAAAAGTGGGTAGAGGATGGAGAGTAGAGAGACGTACATTTCTCCGACCGCGTTCTCAACTTCGGTGGGTAACTGGACACTCTGGCCTACCACTTGTTGGATCTCTGCTGTCAGTGCCTCGGCCGTCACCGATGTCGGGTCTACAAAACCGAGTTACTCATGAGCGACTCGAATGTATGTGGGAAATCAGAGAGTCCATCACCTGGGTTCCTAGCGAGCAAAGTCGACAGCGCGTTTAGTGCAAGGTGCGTCGCCGTCTCCAACGGAGCAAATTGCAGAGATTGGGCTATACGACGAGTATCAGAAGCAATGTGCTTTGAGCATGAAATTTAGAGATACATACCGACGTTCTCCTGATTCTCATCCCACGAACCAAACTTCTTCCCCCTCAACACCTTGATATGGTGTACGTTCTTGATGAACAGGTTCACCATATTATCGTCAATACGCATATCGGGGTAGGTCGTCCGCAGGAGATCCTTGACTTTCGCCTATAGCACGTGCACCAACCCATAAGCATCCCAACATGCCAACTACCACCATCACAAAGCGCAGGAGAGAGAAAAGGAAAGAAACACGCACAGCCTCAACATTAGACCACTCCTTATACATCTTCTGCAACCTCACATAACTCTCCGTATCGGTCCTAATATCCGGTAAACTCGAAGTAAGAGGTAAATGCCCAGTCCCATCTGGCGCATTCACGAATTTCTGCAGCGTCTTGATGAGAGCGTGGAACTCGGGGTTGAGTTGGTGAGGTCTTGACGATGATCCGTTCAGTTGGTGTTGTTGAGAAGAGGTAGAAGGTTGTTCTAGGGGAGTGAGGTCGAATAGGGCTTTGATATCAGATGGGACCTATGTAACGGTTAGAGTGTTGATTGTAGTGAACGGCGTGGAACGAGACTAACAGGTGTTTCGGACCACATTCGCCATGCCTGAGTTTCTGCTTCCTCAAAGTTCTCCTCGTCGAGCTTAGCTTGTCGGTTCCGAATCCTCTTCTTGAACTCTTGCTTCTCCTGATACGTCTTCGGCAAGGATCCCCCGTGCTATTCATCCAAATGATCAACCTCTGAACACGTATTGTTAGCCGTTAGCCGAGAGAGCAATCACCTCTGCTCTCCATTGATCTGCCTCTTTGATGAGGATGATCACAAAGGGAACGTGTGCGTGGTCTGTAGGATCCAGTTTGGAGTAATCTAGGCTATTTGCCCATTCCTGCAGAGCGGGGAACGGCTTTGTAAGGCGAAGTGAAGGTGCAGCCTCGCTGTGGGATTCGATGACTGGACCAAGTCAGGAATAAGCACTAATTAACGCAATAGGAAACACTTACTGCATTGTTCACGGAACTGTATGTAAAAGTCAGCAAGGAACCCAGCAGACCGGACGACGATCAACGGAGGATCAGTCAAGTCCTCCCAAAGCAGCGCCGACAACTTCTCCAGAGTCCCCTTTGGCAGGTTATGCGCAATAACGAGAGAGAAACTCTTCACCCAAGCTCTTCCATCCTCACTACTCAACACCTCATCTAAACTCTTCACCACAGCAGCACCATCGACGCTATCGTTCAATTCTCTTAGTAGGGGTACTGCTTCTTCCGCTCGAGACTTTCCGATACTGTGAAATCCGTTCAGGAAGAAGTTGACACCTGCATCTGCCCCGGATACGGTGGCGTCATCGAGGATTGTGAAGTGGCCTATACCGGGGAGGACAAGGTTCTTGAGGATGGAGGTAGATGTGGCTGATCCAGAGAGAACGAGGATGCGAGATGATTCGAGGGCCGCTTGGCCTGAAGCTGCCCATAACCTAGTAACAAACTTAGTTCAACACATAATCAAGGAGTTATTGCGCTGCGTAGCACCTTAGCTGACGATCATACCGCCGAGTCTTGTTGTCGGGTCTGCAAGTTCACTCAGTCAGCTTTGTGTGGCGCATGACTTTCCCCAGGCTTACTGAATTGACGTTGTCGCCTGCTCAATGTCCTGCGATCCGCTCGTGGCCATCGTATGCTTTTGTGAGATCCCCAAGTGTGTCGATGTCCTCTGCAAAATAACTGTGGCGTACTAGCTTGCTGTTCAAGCTTCGCTAGTAAGCAGATCGCGTTTTGGCTTTCAATCAAGACGCGTTCCGAGGCTTCGAGGCGCGTCATTATGGGCGCTAGAATTCTGTCCACGTGATTTGGTTACGGCAGTCCTGCAACGGGAAATTCAAGTGTTTCCTTTCTTCACTGACCACCATGCCTCCATTGCCCTCGGAAGATGAAGCGATGCGCATTCTGGGAAAAGACACACCGAATGTTTTGAGTTTGTACACGACCCTGGTGCTTTCAGCCGAAAAGAGAGCAATTGAAGACAAGTCGGAACGCAATCTCATATTCGCCCGCGTGCTGGGTTACGCTCTTCTCTACCCCCTGTCCTCAGAGGCTCAAACATACCTCGAGTCAAAGCTCGCATTTCTGAACCGTTACTCAGACGATGCTGTGAAACTCCGAGAAGCTTATCAGTTAGGCGAAGTATACTTGAAGGACTTTATTTCAATTTGTAAGTTGCGATAGCCCCCTCCTCCTCATCGGAACGAATGGTAAGTGATCCTAGTCAAGAATGCACGAGGACGAACGTCTTGCACGTCGGATGATTCTCCGCCGACTTTTTACGACAACGACAAACAGACGCAGGAGAAGATGAAGGATTCTCATATCAACCCTCGCGACCATTTGAGTACTAAAGAAGCCGTTCGTTTACATCTGTCATAATCTGAACTGTTGCATGTACTAACGACATGCATCAGGCACTCGTTCGGGATGATTTCCGCTGCATGGTGACTCGGAGAGTGGACGTAGAATCCCTCGAACATCACAAGACCGAATCGCGCCATAGAGAATTGGGCACCGATTCGCAGTGCTGCTATATTTTTCCGGAACTACTGGGCAATGCTGCAGCTCGAGGACCCAATGCAAAGGTAGGTGAATGAGAATATTCGTATAGTGGAGTGAAACGACTTATGCGTTGTCTCCGCGTTGTCTCTGTGTCCTTTCAGTTGTGGGACATTTTGGAAGCATTTGGGTACGGTGATATCTGCAAAGAACTCAGCGCTGAAACAGCGGGATCCAACATACATCGACTGGAGAATATCATGACACTAGATCCCACCATCTGTGGTCTTTTCGACAAGCAGAAACTTTGGTTTGAAGACATTAGGAATGAGGTGTGTCCCTAATATGACCCCACCCAGGATTCAGACTGAATCCTTTTACAGGAACATTGTTACAAGGTTTGTCTGGCGCGCCATGTACCGCGCCTCGGGATCCCGGAAACGGTACGATTCGAAAATCATGCCAACTATGCCTATCCTCTTCCTAGTCCCAGATATCTTCAGATCCATGCACATTGCTGTCGCATTGCTCATCTGTCTGGCGGGGCGCAGTACCTCGATTCGCGTCTCCGTGATATTGAAGAAACCCATGTCTTGTCCACGGATGGGTCCTCTTCCGATGTTCTTGATTACGCTCTTAACCGTGTTATAGTGTAATTCGCGTGTCAAACTACTCCTGCACTACATTATTCTGACAAGTCTTCTTCACGTTTCTTGAATCTCACTATTGACGATATTCTTGCGACCCAGATTATACCTGCAGCATACACAACACATAGCACCATGGGTAACCAGAGGGCAGTTAGAAGCTCGTCTCAGTGATTAATCAGTGACCATCTACCATCTGGAATATTTGCATCGGAAAACATCTGGCACACGGACGAATCAAACGGTGACCCGTCCTATGGCCACTTTCACATACTTGTCTTTCAAGCCAGGTAACAGTTGACTTACATTCGACTTGCATCAAAAGTCATTCTGTGTGTCTGTATACGAGGCACTCAGCGACTCCAGCTCCAACTACAGTACTCACGCTGGGCGGCCTGACATAGTTTGACAGTTCCGGCGTGTCTTCGGAATCTGCTGGGAACGTGGTGATTACCAGTAAGTGTATATTGCAATTTCATGGATGTCAACCACTCATTGATTGACTACCACAGATCAAAGCAACCGTGAACAGGTTCAGGAATAAGGGATAATCCACGACCTCTGGCATGGAGCTGTCGTAGCAAACGACCCTATCGAACGCATCGCCTTTGTTGCTCGTTGTTGCTCTTCAGTCTTTCTCGAACCTCCAGCCCTTTCTAGGATTTGTCGCGACATGTTCGACGGCAACTGGCTATACATATAGTTGTTCACAACCGATTCTTAGTCACCAATGAAACTGAAATGACATATTTAGGTTCTCAAGGCCGTGAAGTACTGAGGTTGCGTCACAGTAGTGAATGTTGATGGGCTTGTCTAGTTGAGAAACGGACTGACGGGCTGATGCGACTGTCTGCCTTTGATTGACGTTGAACATCCCGGAGTAACAGTCACTTTCCGTTCCATTCTCTTCAAATAGGTCTCCATCACATCTCCTTCAGTGGCTTCCCTCTGCTCTCCTCGTATCTCGTCTTCGCAAGCGGTAGGCTAATATGGCTGATATTCCGACCCCTGCTGGTCTGCTGGGCGGATTCGTCATCGAAGTTTGTTTTGCGTTAATGTAGTGTGCCTTTCCTTATTCCTCTGCCCCCTCTCATGCTGACCATATTCGAAAAGACTATACGGGATAATCACAGCGCAGACTTACATGTACTCCTTCAATAGCAAGGAGGACCCCGCTATAATGAAGTACACAGTTGCCAGTGTCTGGTATGGGGAACCATTGCGGTTACTTAGACGTGAGGTCATGGCTGATGACTTCTTAGGATACTGGAGACCGCACATACCGTCTTCGTCACTCATATGTTGTACCATTATACCATCACGAATTACGGAAATCTGCCAGAAGTGGGAAAAATCATTTGGTACGTTCTCCTGCTTTCACTGTGCCCTTCCAAGTGTTTTTAACCGGCCGTACAGGAGTGCCGGGGTAAGTCTTTTGAGATGCATCGATATCAACATGGCCTCACGTTCGGACAACAAATCATAGGCCTCGGTCTTCGCAGAGGTGCGTAATACGTACTTTCTTTATGCTGCTACTAACAAGGCTGCCCAGATGTTGATTGTAATGCTTGTCCAAGGGTGCGTTGGGGCATTATTCTCTCCTTGTACACCGAAGCATTCTCACCAGTGTGGCACAGCTTTTACATTCGTCGAGTATGGATACGTGAGTTTTCCTACATCCATGTTGTCGTACGAGATGACCTAGCGATATCTTGCACAGTTAGCGGCAGGTCAATACTATTGACCTTTATAACGGTATGGTTTCCTAGTAATGATCCAGACGCGATACTTAAAGGATAACTTACCAGGGGTTCTTCTTGACTGCTCGAGTGGGTATGTCTCAATCCAAACCTTCCATTGTTGAATTATCCGTTGCTGAGGACGACTTCTTCCCGCAAGCATTCGGCACAGGTGCAGTAACCCGTCCTACTCTCCTCGTCTTATCACACTGACTCTATTTCAGCCACAGGAGGTCTAACGTACGGTTTGTGAAGCACCCGATCGGATATTGATACTCATCTTCCTCTCGTAGGTACTACGTCGGCACATGGGCATCCTTTCGTACCCGCCGTGCACCGCTGGTGAGTGTCCCCCGATGCTGCTTCACGTCCTGCTACATAAGAGAACGCTTTTCGTACAGTTTACTCTAGGATGCGGACTGGCGTTGTCTGCAGTGGTCGACTTTCTCATCGCGGCTATTCTCATCTTCTACCTCCGGAAAGGACACTCTGGCTTCAAGAGGTACGCAGTTCAGTAGGTTCCATACAACAGGTTGGCAACTCACTAATACAGCACGGACGGCGTAATTCGTTCCCTCATGGCCTACGCCGTCAATACGGGCGCTGTTACCATGTAGGTCTCCAAAGGCTCGCCTTTCACTAACAGAGTATCTAATGAACATATCTCACGACAGGTTGGTCTCGCTTGTCATAGTACTCACTGTGAGTCATTCATTCTTCTTTGAAGTCACCAGTCACTTGAGCTAGGAACGTATAGTTCGTGTTCATCAAGGACAGTATTCTTTTTGCTGGATTCGTCCTAATGGCTAGCAAGCGTAGGTTCGCCGTCACTCGAAATGAGTTGGTGCTCATCGTAGTTCACCCGACAGTATATGCGAACTCATTCTTAGGAACGTACGTATCTGCCAGGTCATTTACTCCACTGAAGCTAATTGTTGATGCTCTGAACTCAGCTTGAACTCTCGAAGAACTCTATCACGAAACAGAACCGCTGTAGCTATGACCAGTCGACTCAATGGCATGGCAGAAATGAGTGTCTTACACTCACAAATGCATGGGCAACCGGTAGGCATCTCTTCTCTTTACCTATCTTGCCGTTGCTTCAATATGACGTACGCACGCAGCGTCCGATTGAAATATACCAAGAGACCAGCAAGATTACGGACGCTGTGAGTAACAGTCGTCACTTCCAAGTGAAGCTCCCTGACTGAGTACTGAACCGTCTAATAGCCTTACTCACCATATTCTCCTTGCTCTATGAACGAACGTCTGGATGTGCCTGAGCGGAGGGCATCTGTCAAATTCGACACAACCGCAATGGCGATATAAACTTGTTTCCCTCCTAAACATTTTCGCCTCGGAATGACCGACACTTTTCGTAGTCAGATACCCGGATACCGTTCACTGTACATGTATACTATATCAATGACTATAATGAATCGACGTCCTGCATTTCAAGTTCTTGTAACGGAAGTGAATGCACATGGTTTTCCTGCATCTCGAGAAGTTGGTGGGATGGGCTAATCATGAACTTGAACCGCGAAGTGGTATTCTCGGCAGGAATACCAAAGATTACCTGCAGCGAGCGGAAGCGGGGAACTTCGGCAACAGAGGGGTCTGTCAAGGAGGCGGGTTCAGCATAGGGTCCTCGAGGAGATTTGAACGAGTATATACAGCCGTGTCACGTCCAATTTCAGACTTGTGAGTGATCGATTCTCGTGTGACGTGTATGGTTACCGGCACAATCTGCGCAGCGGAAGAATATAAGGTTAGCAGTGTAGAGGACAAATTCGAGCAGATGTTGCTGACCGGTGGCGTCGGAGACTTGCGTATTACTTCTGGCAAATCTCGCCAACCGTACATACTCTCAATCCTTCCATTATACATTCTGCTTCGACAGAGATGTCTTGCATTGAGACTAATAATGCGACAAGTCATCCCATTGAATGCACAATGTGCTCAATAATCTAGCTTACCTTCCGAGGAGCGAGTTCACATATACTTTGCCGAGTGATCAGTTGCGAGCACGTTTTCAGAGCTAGCCTACTCACATTTGCTGGCCAAGGTGCACAAGCCCACATAGAGGATACTTTCTCTATTGATTACGTACTGCGAAGAATACCTCAATCAACTTTGCAACATCATACTCGAGGTCAACTGCACATACCGCAAGTAAGGTTGCGAGGGAAACCAACCTAAAAGGGCACGGTACAAGTAAGCTCTCGAGTGGGAAAACAAACTAGGTTGAGCCGCTAAACCTACATATTGACGGCGCCATTGTGTGCAGCATGAACCACCAACCAGTGGATTATGCCATCCGTACTGCAGAAGGTGTAAGGCACACAAACAACGTAATGATACGGACGAGGTACCTTTCATGACCAGTTCGCGCATGACGAAGAAAGTGAATCAGTGATCCAGTAATCAGCAAGTCAACAAACGCAGAAAGTGACAATCCGGTAGTGATGGTAATCTAAGGGGTCTCGTGAAGATAATGCGATAACAGAAGACTCATGAAACTCACCACAGGTCCACTTGCATCACGATATGTTGCCCAAGTCTTGGAGGAATATCTGTCATGTTTTTTCAGCATCGAACTGCAGACTTCGCTATGCAGACTGCACTGACGCCTGACTAGCACTAGCCAATCCTAGCACTTATTTCAAAAGTCTAAATTGCACACTTATTCAGCAGGAGTCGGGCACTCACCTATACGTGCAAACAACAGGATGCTCTGAAACCCAGTGTTAGATGAGGATTGCAGAAGAATTTAAAAGTACTCACAATGACACTTGTACAAAGCCGACCCTTACTCACTGCGCAGTGCGGACCAGCTAAGTCATTCATTCAGTCATGACGCGAATCACGTACAGGTCCAGATGCGGTACACATAAAATCTTGACTTCAGCTCAGCAATGTGGCCGATACTCATCGCAATTACTTGGGAAAACTCACCCTTGGGTAAGTGCAACAATGAGCATCTGACTCTAACTTCAGCTATTTGAATCCCAAGTCAACGTGATCTCTCCAGCCTACCTCCAAAATGATAGATGCCTATGGATTGAGTGAATGTTGGTGATGAATGCCTAGTTCGAATGATAGTATGTGAGCTTGAACCTACCCCTACACTCCTACTCAAAGTCAGAGATTGATAGCATGACATTACATCTTGAGCGTGAGCTCACCATACAATCTGCGAAACTTCATGTAGATTCCCGAAACTGATAACAGTGTACGCATATACCATATGGACAATGAAGACTGTATGAGCAGTCTCAAGTATCCTGGGGAGCGGATCAGAGGTCCATATCAACCTACACTCTATACAGAGCATGATGATTTTCCTTACCACAAAGTAAATACTATAGCTTTGATCACTGGTCTGTCCTTATATAGGCTCGAGGCATATATGTAGGTCTGCGCGACAATGACACCATACAACCTGAAACGCATAATCAGTCAGGATACAGTAAGAAATAGTGAAGAGCTACGCACATAAGAGCAGCGCAAACCTCGATTAATAGACCGCCCAAAACATGTTGTGGGGTGTGGTGCAAAAGCATGCTTGCGGCGAGATACAAGGTTCAGTGAGTGACTAATGCACTGACGAGCCTGAGATGGAAACCGCAGGGACCTCTGCCTTATATACAGTATGCCAGGTGCATCGATGAGGTCGATACCCTAATACTCAGAACGGTGTCCAGAGAGCGAAGTCATGATAAGGCATCTAAGCTCCCGCATGCTTGCTCTAATATCCTCGTCATATACGGCACAACTAGGAATATGTCACATTCAGCCGGTAGATATCAGGGCAGAAGAACGAACAAACCTGAGCAGACTAGGACATGACATAATTGGATGTCGCTCAGGGTCCGACTCCCTTGACTGCAGTCACAGACTGCAGCGCTGGCTGTAGCTGAGTACGGAGTGCATACTAACTGTGCGGCCAGGGAGAGGATGCTGGTCTCCGACGGGTAGGCGTAGACAGACATATACCTCAGGTGTCTATGTAACGATCGGAGAGACGCACTAACTTTTCTTCAACACTAGGCGAGAAGATAGCGAGAACTCGGAGGAATTTGCCATGGCACTGGCCTGAGCCACAACCGGACCAACTTACTGATGACTCGCGGTATCATACCTGGCCATTCTTTAAGGCGCGAACTGCATATGAAGGTTATGATACGAACAAAAGTGGGTTTTTTCGCTGTATGTCACCGAGTACAACAGTATGCTGGAAGTTGGGTTCCAAGGATCGATATCCTTGTCTGATGTGACGGTGGACGCCGTGTGACATTGACGAACGTGATTCAAGTATGTGACACTGTGACGACGTCACCCGGCAGCCCATACGTATTACCTCCCACTGTCCGGGATCAAGACGAAGATGATCAGCAGCAACAGTGGTTAGTAGTAATGTTGCAAATTTCAAACACTATAACTTGGTATTATTAGTGGATCTCCTCCTCCTCCTTCTCCCCGGTTCAGTGGTAGACATTGGCCCCATTCACGGTCACATGCTCGCATCATACTGTGACTACGACACGAGGAACGTGATATGTGACGTACTCGACCGGCGTGACTTGAACTTGCACCTCGGTCCTCAGTGCCTTCAGTCACCACTAGTACAGGATAGCTTCTCGGCAAGGCCAGAGCAAGGGATTCTCAGGGCAGAAAATGTCCGACTCAACAAGGCAATACGGCGATCTTGCAACCCAGCTAGTGCAAGAATCTCGAAGGTCAACAGCCACCGACACCCTCCTGAAATACAACGACGTCCTCGTCCGATCCATCATTCGCGAGCAACGCCAGCTAGAAACCCTCATCCAAGACGCATTAGCCAAGCAAGAAGCGATTGAGGGAAACGATGCGATGACTCCCACCATCCTCCTATATCAGACTGCCATCCTTCGAAACAAACGATGTCTCTTGGCGTATCACCACCATCGGATTGAACGCTTGAAAGACCTGTACTGGTCGGTGGGAGGTGCTTTGCCCCTACTGCTTTCCACACATACAGCGGCACCTCCAGGAGGAGCTGGTATGAATGTCGATGCTAGCGCATCCTCGGGGGATATTCGCTCCAAGTTGTCTCCGCATGAAGTCGACTTCCTACGCTCCTACAACGAATCTCTGCTCACTTTTAGGTCAGGCGTACTTGCTACAGAAGAGGTGGACCTGTTTGCACCCATCTTGAAGCCTCCCAAAGATTTGCACGTTTTAGTCCGCGTCGTTCGAGACTGCGGTGTCATTCAAACGGAAGTAGGGGCGATCGACTTCAGACGCGGACAGAGGTTTCTTGTTAGGCGTGCAGATGTGGAACATCTCATTGTGCAAGGCTTTTTGGAGGAGGTATGATGCTTAGTCGGTCTCGATGCTGGATAGGTGTGCTCTCTCCACCAATAATCCACTGAAGTTGCGGTACTGATTGAGTCAATGCAACGCCAGGGAACGTGATGCCAAAGCCACGAGCCACCGATGGTTTGACTGCCAAAGATGGGTGACAATGGACGCGTTCACATGCTATAAATGCAAGGCCTAACGTGTTCCGCTGCAGTCATTATCCCCTCTCTCGATACCCCCCCCAGGTCTCCCTCCATGCCGAAGTTAATAAAGCTCCCTCCAAAAAACCGCCACCCGTACTTTCCCATCGAAGACATCCACATCTCTACTTCGTCTGGGGACACCAACATCATTCAGACAAACCTTACTTTGTCCACCTCCGAAAGCAGTGGCAGTTCCGGAGGAGACAGTGCATACACAAGGGAATCTTGGATTCCTACCAGATGGCCACGACGCGTTACGGGCAAGTTGGCGGACGATGTCGCGTCCGCCCCCGAAATTCCATCTGTAGTGAAATATACAATCGTCTCCGACTCGAATGCTTTCCCCCGCTTGCCGTTGTTCTCGTACAAGTCTTCTGATATCAACCAGACAGGTCCGGAGGGGGAAGACTTTGGACTTATTCCGTCCGACAGCACCGCACTATTCCTATACTTTCCCTCTGTCAACCCCAGTGTCTTGCGAGCCGTTGTGGGGCATACCTTGGACCCTGATGACGTTTATTTGCTCGGAGAATCTGCCGAGCCAGGGTACAATCCAGATGTCCTTGAACGTTATTCCACACTAGCATCGTTGATTCAACCTCTCGCAACGTACTTCCAAATACTCGTCACATACGCGTCTACCTATCACCCATCCAGCCATCTCGCCACTTCGAAGAAACACCCTCAAGCAAGTTCTTCCACAGATCCTGCGACTTCACCTGTCCTCCTCATCTCGCGGGCTTCGTTAACCTACATCACCCATATTACCCAACTTTCGGGCACGTACCCTTGGCGAGCAGTGCTACGGTATCATATGGCGTTCCACAAAGAACGGATGGCCGAAATGAGAGAAGGAAACTACGATGGCTGGGCAAGATGCGACGAGCGGTTGATGAGAATCTTCATCAACACATTGGAGTCAAAGTCCCGTTGACTATCCAGACCATCATAGACACGATTAGGAAGACATAAAATACACGAATTGCGAGGATTATACTGAGTAGTGCTACGGCAGGTCCGAGTTCGATTGAGTGGTGGATTGTGTATGCGGAATGTCGACCATAGTCTATGATCATCACCTAACCCCTCCTGCGCCTTTGAAGTTACCACTACTGCCACCGAGCAGCCCAAACCGTCCCAGAGCCTCAAAGAGTGATTGTGTGGGCGGAGGTTCAATGGAGTCGACGGTATGCAGCTGGATTTGGCCCGTTACAGGAGAGAAATGATACGTGCAGTTTCTGATCGTAGCAAATAGTGAATATGGGCACATAGACATAGCAGGCATCCTGAGCATCACTTACACTTCCCACTCGGTTTTAGCCTTGCTCACTCGTCCCGCACCAGTGACAACCAGCCCCACGAAGAAGCTTTTCTCTCGCGAACTTCTAACCTTTTTGACATCGGAGCCGCTGCCTGGTCCAACTCCGCCATCGTCTGGGGTACTGCCGCCTGATGTCGGTGAACTCAAACCTACAACGGATGTCAATTTAGTATCAAATGATTCAAGAAGTGCTTGTACTGTATGACGTACCGGAAGCTTTGAAGGAACGAGGACCGTGTACACGGACACGCCGGATCTCGACGTCCAGGTCCGTATAGAGTGCGTTCATTGTGTGCCTCATGAAGACAGAAGAAGCGATGTACAAATGTAAACCTATATATCGAGGATGACCATCAAGATACATTCTTCCGGTTCAGTGAGCGAGCTACTACGCACCTTCTATGCTCAGCGTCCGCGGAAATGGTGCGGGGAGTGGGACAGGAGGCGTATACTCCAGTCGGATTCTAGGACTGTATATGCTCTCTGACTTGTATTCCACCTCGGACACTGGCGCGCTATCCTTCCGAGGGAGGACAGGTGTATCCAGTGAAGATATCAAGCCGGTTTTGAAGAAGTCGGGGAGTGTGGATTGGAGGATATATATGGCTCTCCCTGTTCATTGAAACAAGGTCGATAGAGTCTGCAGTAGCATCAGCTTCTCCTTTAATTTGAAACACAGTGGATGTGTAGCGTGAGGCGGAGTACGTACCTGTTCGAATTTCCCATTCCTGATCGGATATCTCTTCGTCTGGGTCAGGATTTCGTTGTGGCTCCTTTCCTTTCCCATTCTCTGACGACAAGACGACTGGGGAGTCAATTGGGACGTTACTCGAAGACCCCGATCCATCAACTATAGGCAGCGGACGCGACTTGGATATGGACACATGTGGCGTTGTGTCAATTGGAGGTCGGAGAGAACGCAGTCTCTCTTGTATAGTTACGTTGGCATTCTCAAGAGCAGTAGAGGACGCAGCACGTCGCAAGACGTCATTGACGTCCTTCAGTCGTATTCGACATGGACGTTGACGAAGGTGAGTTCGGAACGTGTAAGAAGTTATCGAGGCCATACAGAAACAGATGTTTCGTGAAGCTAACTCATGAAGACATGTTGAACGGAGGGAGAGAGGGGAAGGAAATGCGAAGTTGCCGACTCGCTCGCGTCCTCCGCTCGGCAAACATCCGGTTCTACGATCGCTCATACGAAACGTCATGATCGAGCTATCATTGTCATCCTTTTGTGGCAGGTGTTGTGATTCCACTGGAGGGACATTCCGTAGTTTCAAGCCTGAATTTCGTTAAGATTACCTCGAGGTAAAAAGTCCACAGATCACACAAAGCAGGCCAAGAGAAAATGCCGCACTACTCGCAGAACCCCTCGTCTCTCTGCGTCACACTTGCGTCTGCCTGCGGTGAAAACACCTAGCCCCTTCGAAACTACACGCTCATATCAAGAGATGATGGTGAAATATCTCAAGGCTCCCCCTGCGAGAAGTAAGAGAGAACAGGTGTGTACCTATCACAGTCGTATCACAAAGACTCTACTTGCGACAGCAGTGTCGACATTCCCCTCTTGTCCTTTTCTGCTTCCAGCTCCTTCCTCGCATCAGGGGTGAACCAACTCTTCAACTTATCCCTCAATACCTCACCATCCTTCCCAGCATTCACAACCGTCTCACACAGAGCAGCGACAACAAAGATACCTTCGTCTTTGGCCATCGCAAGTGTTGTATCCTTCCCCACGATATCCACAAACTTTTGCGCAAAGTCTAATGAGGAGAATCGTTCCGAACGAACGATAGTCTTCGTCTCGTGTGAGAAGTGACCGCCTTGCAGGAGCAGCTTGAATAGTCGGGAGACATGAGGTAGCGAGATAGGATGTGGGTCAGCGGCGTCAGGTGAAGGGTACGGTCGTGCAATAGATTTGAGGAGGGTTTCCGAAGCAGCAGATTTGTCTGAACGAATAGTGAGCATATGTAACACTTGATAGAATGGATGGAATTAGGTTATTACCGCCATCCGTGTTCAGCATGATTTCACCAACGACAAGACTACCGCCAGGATCCCGCACAACTTCAGCACCAAGTTTGGTTATCCAAGAAAGCAAAGGCTCGCTTGCTGCTTTCCGGATTTCTTCCGCTCGTACATCATTGTCCTTTTTACTAGTTTGGGCACGAATTGAGTCCGTCTCAGCCAAAAGTTTGATCTGAGGATTTGAATTCAGGCTTTCGGGTCGGACTATGCAAGATAGGCGGCGGGAACGTACCTGAGCAGGAGTGAAATGTCGTCTTGTTCGCGGTGACACGAGATATATTAGACATCTCCGACCTTGCGCCGAAGTGTATAAATTGGTGGCGGAACCAACAATGTCAGATACTATTGACTTTGCCGTCATCTTGGTATCACTGTAGGCAGAATTAGATAGGGACTGCAGTCGGATGTCGAGAGATACCCACTCAATGACGTCCAGCGCAGTGAATAATACGAGCTGTGCCTCTTCATCGATACACATTCGCTCGATATGAGGCTTAATCGTTTTAACGATATGTTTCCGGTCCTACACAGTTTACATTGTCAGCCAATGCTTGAACCGAGGGAGAGATAGTACAATGAACTAGCCTTGGCAGTACCGGTGGCAATGAATTCACGTACGACGCGACTGCCATCTTTTGTGTGCACCATTTCAGCGAGAACGTCTTGACAACTTCACGCATGTCAGTCGAACGATGTCAAGTAATCTGAGGACTAGGACTGACCTCTCGAAGATTTCACGGCGCAGCTTCTCCCGTTCTGCTTCATCCTCGAGAGTATTCAGGGCAGATATATACTCCCATAATACACGATGTACGATAGCATGGGAGACTGAACCTTTGTCGGGATTATTGAAGCTGAAATTTCCAGGTTATCAATTCCCTCCAGAACATCACAGTAAAAGAACACTCACATTGAGATCAAATTATCCTTAACAGAGGACAACAATCTCCTCCGCCTATCCTTATCCGCGCCTTCCAACAGACCCTTCAGTCCTTTCTTGGATTTTTCCTGCTCTTCGTCGCTCCCGCTAGTCACAGTGAAGAGTTTTGCCTCCTTGCCGTAGAAGTCCTTTAATAGTATCGAGCGTTCATATGCATTAGCATAAAGTTCGAAAGCATCTGCAAGAACGGTAGAGGCTTCTCGGTGCAGTAGTAGGCGGCGAACATGGCCTTGGAATTCTTGCAAGATCGAGGTTCGGTGTTGGGGGCAAAGCCGAATCAATTTCGTGACAAGAAACTGCAGAGGTAATCAGGATAAAACTAGTATGGAGATTGCAATGACAATATACCTTCGAGTACTTATTTTGCGCAAGCTCCTGATATCGACCCTTCAGCTCAGAGGCAATCTCATTCCTCTCCTTCTGGCCCCCATACTTCACAACAGTCTGAACAATCCGACTAGCATCGTGCTTGAACACAATCTCTTTGACATGTCCACGCAGAATATCCATCAAAGCGTTGATATGTTTCGTGCGCTCCTCTTTGGAGATATCTTTCTTGCGCGCAAGTGACCATGCTAGTTTTGCTTCAGTCAGAAGTTCAGAGTGTGGTTTTGCAGCACGGCGTTGCGCGAGGAGTGCACGTTGAGCTTTGTGTCCCTCGCGTGAAGCTGCAAATCCAAAAAATCAGCAGGAAGATTAGCACCTCAAGAATCTTGCTTTACGTGCCGTTAGGATCCTTCGGTTGTTGCGAGCCAGTAGTTTCCTCAACTCCCTCCATCTTATCGTCCGCAGACTCCTCATCTTGCAATTCCTCAGGCCCCTCCTCATCTGAGGTAACATCGCTATCCTGCAACGGAGCAGTACTAGTCACAGGCAAACTTCGTTTCTTGGATTTTGCGTCCGACTGAGGTTTTTCGACATGAGTCTTCTTGGTGGTTCGTTCAGCTTGTTGCGTCGCCTTCCGCTTCTTCGTATCTTTTTTATGATCCGATCGTATAGACGGCATGTTTTGAGGTGCGCTGAGCACTGTGAATTGTACTAGTTGAGCAAGGAGGCGAGGATGGTGTAGCTGGTCGACTCCCACTTGCTCGAAATCTTGAGATTCGGCAATCATTCGGCAGCTTCATTGGCGCCGCAATGCCGGGATGCCGAGAGCAATACCAAACTCCCAGCGCTAGAGGGATTCTCCAATTTTGGATGCCTTGGCGGCAAGGTTCCCGGAGTGTGTAGAACGCATAACTACGCACAGTGAAACATAATGCGCGACAGGAAAAATTATTCAAATATGCAGTGATATTCTTAATAATACATTACTTGCGTTGAGTATGAAATTCAGGGCCGTATGTCCTGTTGAATCCTCAATGCTTAGGGCCATGCTCGCGCTAACATTGACCATCCTGGCATCAAGGATGAATGATGTAATGCACATTTGCTGAGCTCTTACTGTAATAGATCAATGTCAGCAAGAGATTGTTGTGTTTGGTGAACGAATATTTGTCGTATCCCAAGAGTCAATTCTAACTTGAACAGTATCGCAACCGTCCGGCCGTACTGGCAACACAGAGAACACTGGTAATGGTACTCAGGACTCATGTTGACTTTAATATTTTCTCCGTTACTCTTAAGCTTCATTATGAGGCCCATCAGGGCTTCAGTAAAGTGTGCGAGACGAGGAGTCACAGGACACAGAGTGGAGGTATATTGAGAAAACCTAAGGTGATGAATATGAATCCATACAGCAGGTAGTATGTCAGAACGACAGGCTTCTAGGAAGGCTATGAGCAATGATGGTCACATGTAGTATCTGTACATGCCACAGACGTAACTCACCTCGTTGACAACCTTCCTGTCAACGACAAGTCAACGATCTTTCAAATATTCAAGCGTCTTCTGCACGTTTGGATTCCGACTGCTTTCAACGGTTCTACGCGCAAGGATATCTATAGAGTGCATCGTCAAATTACGTATCACGTCCCTTCTTCAACTTCAATAATGGACGCGCCCCGACTCACCAGCATCTGACCCAGTTCGAGCAATCGCAAAATAATGGGGTGCCCAGCCACTAAGAGTAAGGGGAACACCATCCGTCTTCTCAGAAGTCCAACCAAGTGCTTCTGCGAGAGCTTGGTCTACATAAACGGTATCGTTGTCCAGGACGACCTTGAATTCTCTTGCTGTCGAGCTTGTACTGAGAATAGATTGGAAACGTCGCTCAAGGATGCGATTGGGCATGGAAGAAAACAATCGGGAGCGAAGCATAATGAAAGGAAGTATACTTTTCGTGTACAGATACTATGCATGCACAAGTCAAGTTGCAACCACGATGCTTGCCGACGCTTGTCGACGCTCGTCAACACTTTTTAAGTTCAACTTGTAAGGCCTTAGGCCATGTAAGGGCCCGTTTGGATCGCGCGAACAGAACTCAAGCCGGAAGCGCCTTGAGCGCTCATTTCTTCTCGATCTCTTACTGCGCGATCCTAAGTTGTTGGCACTAGTGGGTGTTAGAATAGGTGTCAGGGTTGGCAATTGGAACGCTCGGTCACTTCCTCCGAGTCGCTCTCAGAGTCTCACCACATCTAGGAATCCTCTACTCATCGTTATATGACTTAGTCCGCACCTACATCGTACGGTGTGACTTTTCTCGCCCCATGGCAGCCAACGCAGCTCGTCTCGCTCGTCTCTTCACCCCGGAATACGCCTGTCGCATCAACGCACAAATAGTACATCCTGCTGCTTTCCAATTAGTGAAACCAAACGAGCTGGAGTCAGCTTTCGCTCGACCAATGAATAGCTCTGTATACGAGCCTGATCGCCATGCTACATATCTCGCTGCAACGCTTTCCTACGGGATCATCAAAGGTGCATTTCCTCCACCCTTGCCTGTTTGTGCAGATGCTGATGTTGTACCGAAACAACAGGACATCCCTTCCTTGACGGCAACAAGCGCACAGGTCTGTATCCTGTGTATTCCCCAGAGTGTTATACTTACACAAGTACTGCAGCCTTTTTCTTAGCTAACGAGTACCTGCATGCACAAGGCTTGCCAGGTTTAGTCGACGAAGGCAAGATTGGCAAAGCGTATGAAGAGTTGGTTGCCGTTGCAGACCGTCATATCGGTGTAGCAGCTGGAAAACTGAGCATCGAGGAGCTTGCTCATGATTCAGAGCCTGGGAACTGAAAGCCTTAACTCCTAGAAACGAACTGTAACTGACGTACTTCTCCTCTCCTCTCAATCCTCCCTCAACACTCCCCTCTCAGCACAAAGTTAGCATACCGATGATCACTAGTTCTGTCACCTCGTAATCGTTCACATACCTCTTGCTCTACTTGTGATTGACCGGCCCAGTCCCTTCACCCATATGGGGGGAACACCATAGATCGTACACCGTTATACATATACACATACCATATACAAAGAGTCAAGCAAGGGAAAACGACTTTCGAGCCACAAGGAGGCTATTTCACGATTGGGTTCACTCCCCTCGCGCTGAGATAATCTTTCGCAGCACTCGTACTCTGTTTCAGAGAACGCGATCAACATATGCGAAGATGCAGCATGACATTTGCTCACCAGTCCCTTGATGATCTCGTAGATGCTCTTGTCGTGATACCGAAGACCAGTAGCAGGATCCGTGTAGGGCCCCTACGCAAAAGCGCTAAGCATAACCGAGACGCATCGGAAGTTGCTGAAACATACCTCTAGCCCTGTTATATCGCAGAAGCGACGTGGGGGGAGAACGGATGGCGGTGCCTCTATGGAAGAATCTGGAGCACATCATCAGAGAAAAGATAATTACAGGAGGCATTAGCACCTACACGTAGGTATCTCTTCTTCCGGCGTATTGTCAATTCCTTGCCCATCGACATCCATACGCTCTTCTCTTTCCTGTCGTCTTCTTTCACGTTCAGCCCGTTCCTTCTCGCGCTCTTGAGTAAGAACCGTCTTCAAATTCTTCGTCCGTCTGTTTGCATTCTTCGTATACTTTGGGTTCTTGAATGGGCGAGGTGAATGCAGATATGACAGCTGCTCTGCGAGGGTCTGAGATAATAACATTAGAGGAGGTGAAGGATACCGGGTGAATAAAAGACAAACGGGTGTGGATGGAATGGACGCATCCTCATTCGTTGGGGGTCGCTTGCGAGTAGCACCTTTTGGAGGCCTGCTAACATGATAATGGTAAGACATCACGACCTAAAGTGTGTCAAAATCGAGCCTACATTGTAGTCAATAGAATGAATGTCACAAGTGATCTAGCCGCAATTGAGGAAACTAAACATGAGAGGCTCGACAGTGCGCTGTGCGCTTTGGCTCGGCGATCGAGCCGGCGTTCAGTACGAGGCACAAATAGGCACAAATAACACGTGACCGCGTCTGGGTCATTCCGCGCGGCGCGCGACTTTGGCCCCTCATTACGCCGGCGTGTCATTTCGCGTCTGTCTCTCCTACCACGACCACACCCACATATCAAGATGCCTCCAAAAGCACACTCAGCTGAAGAGGAGGCTGATTTTATGAATAGCCTCTTGGCCGACCTTGATAACTCATTCTTCAACGCTGTACCTTCCCCCGATCCTACACCGCGGAAGCAGAAACGCGTCGATGGCACTCCTTCACGCAGTAAAAACACGAAGACACCGTCAAAGCTCCGCTCAGGGAAGACGGCCCCCGAGTCACGTTCGGACGAAGGCACAACACCAGTGCCAAGCCTTGATGCTCTGCTTGAAGGCGCAGAGGACTGGGATTGGGAAGATATGCACGCCGATTTTATGACTCCTCAGAAACCGAAGGAGGAGAAAGTTGAAGTAGGATACTTAACCTTGCTTTTGAATAGCTGTTAATCTATAAAATAGGCGAAGGTTCCCCCTCCTGTTGATCCAGCAGCAAAGCCTACGCGTTGCTCCGTCCAACATATTCAAGAGATGGACTCTTTTCCTACATACCAAAAGGTTCGTTCTGCAAGACATGAAGCGACTTCGGCAGCCAACTACACATACCTCGCCGGCTTGCATGCCTTGCTACTCTTCAGGAAGATTTCGAATATGAAGAGGAACGCGACCTCAGAAGAGCATCTTAGCGCAATTGCGAGAAAGCGTTCTTTCACCGTGCAATATTTTGATACAAGAGTCGGTTTGTAACCCGCCAATACGCGTCTACAAGTCTTGTCGCCTTTGCGAGGGATTTCTAGTCAGCGTAGAAGGTCAGCGGTCGCCGTGCATCATTCACAGTCAACTAGGCTCTATGGGCGTAACTCTGCCGTTAACCATTCTTTATGATTCTCTTTCCTTATACTTTCTTTGCTGACATGTTGCTCTGCAGGTACTAAGAGTGAAAGCAAGCCCGGGGGACGAGACACGAGAAGTCATCTTACAGGATGATTGGACCCAAACTGACGTCCGCGTTGGTACGTGCTGATATGTCTCTGTACCATGGCTCTCTGTAACTCATCTATGCAGGGGATATAATCAATGTGATCGGAGAATTTGAGTTCCGTCCATCAACCTCGAGCTCTCCTTCTGTGTCTTCAATCACCATTTCCGCCCACGCCAACTACCTCATTCTTCACCCCGATCTTCTCATAACTGCTACGTCCATATCCGGGGCCCCTCAATGCCGCAGGAAACCACTCCTCTCCAATCTCGTACGAAGTTCGTCTGATGTTACGCCAGCTTTGGTTTGGGGAAACATTTTACACGAAGTGATGCAGCTGTGTCTTGCCGACGGGGATTGGAGCGAAAAGGCGGTGGACGAGCGGATCGAGGATAATGTCGACAGGTGCTTAGATGACCTGTTGCGTCTGAATGTCTCTGCCGAACATGCCAAGCGGGAAGTGAAGATTCGGGCGAAGGGTCTGAAGACCTTTTCGGAACGGTACATCGGCAAAGTGCCGAAGGTAAGTGAACTGGAAAGTTAACACATACACTGCTTTAATCGAATCCTCTCCCGCTTAGCCTGAAGCCATTTTGACCAACACAAGAGCCAAGCCGGGTCAAACGTCTCTACTGGCTATTTCAGACCTACACGACATCGAAGAGGACATTTGGTCACCCACCTACGGTCTGAAAGGGAAGCTTGACGCATCGGTGGAAGCTGTAATATCCGAAACAGACACCACCCTTACCCCCTTCACTATCGCCTCTCGTAAACCCCCAGCCTTAGTGACCGAATCGCACAAGATGCCACTTGAAATCAAAACCGGACGAGCAGTGGCCGGTATGGAACATCGTGCACAAACGATGTTATACACCTTACTTATGGCGGAGAGATACAAGACGGAGGTTCATAGTGGCTTGTTATACTATACCCAGAGCGAGGAGGTGGTCAGGGTGCCTGCTGCTAGGAACGAACTTCGGGCGTTGCTTGCGGCGCGAAACGAGATGGCCGCTTACATGATGAGACGTATTCATCGCGAGGATATTCCTCGAGTCAAACACGAGGAACGCGGTAAGGAGGACGATTCGGCACTAGATGTTAAACTTGAAGCTGAGCCGTTCTTGCCGCCGACTATCAACGATCAACGGATATGTGGCAAATGCTACGCTCTCGATGCCTGTATGCTTTATCGCAAGGTAAGGGTTGACATCATTTGTCACAAAGACACATGATTGATCACTTTTACCTCAGGCCGTCGAGCAGGTCGAAGACATTGACTCAGAGATCGCCGACATGTACGCCCTGAAGACATCCCACCTCACACCTTCACAATGCGAATTCTTCAAAAAATGGGAAAACCTCATCTCGTTAGAGGAGCAAGACTTGGTTAAGTTCAAGAAAGAGCTATGGACGATGGGAGCAGCTGAGCGTGAAGACAAAGGAAGATGTTTCAGCGACATGTTATTGGACACCTCTTATGAACCTCCCGATGCTCTCAAGTCGACATCAAAGCGAGAAGGGAAGATACATCAGTACACCTATCGGTTCATGAAGGCAAATGCGAAGGAGACATCGTTGCTCAATGGTCACATGGGCAAAGGTGATGCGATAAACGTGTCTGTCGAACCGGACCTTCTTGCGTTTGCTCGAGGCTTCATCCTCGACTTAACCCCCCAACAAGTCATCCTCGGTGTGGACCATGAAGTCAACCTAGATGCTATTCACCTTCGACAACAGACCCCAACCAGTCAACCTATCGTCTTCAGGATAGACAAAGACGAGTTCTCTGGGGGGATGAGTCGAATTCGGGAGAATCTCGCCCAACTCTTCTACGCGGACGGGGACATACGCAGGCTGGAACTCGTTGTCGACCTTCGAAAACCTCGATTCTTTCCGCATGAAGGTCCACTGGTGGCGCCACAAGAGCCCGTAGCGAAAACTATCGCTAAACTCAACTCCAGTCAACAGCAGGCGATACGAAAGGTTCTTTCAGCAGAAGATTATGCGCTCATACTTGGTATGCCCGGAACCGGAAAGACGACTGTTATCGCGGCCCTCATTCGAGTCCTGGTCGCATCGGGCAAGTCTGTGCTATTAACATCATACACACACTCGGCCGTGGACAATATCCTTATGAAGCTGAAGCCTGATGCGGACTTTGGGATGTTGCGGATTGGGAACATAGACAAGGTACGTCGTGGTGTGCTCATGTCCGTGAGGGCTCCCACTGAAGTGTCTCTGGAAGATTCATCCTGAGATTCGAGAGTATACTCTGGCAGCGTACAGCGATGCCAACTCCGTAGAACAACTGGAGAAGCGTGTTATGGCTCCACTAGTCGTTGCGACCACATGTCTATCTATTGACCAGTGAGTCAACTAGTATTTTCTGAGAGCGAAGGTGGACTAATCTGGGTCATACAACAACAGCGCATTGTTCTCGAGAAGGACATTCGATTACTGTATAGTCGATGAAGCCTCTCAGGTCACACTCCCAACATGTCTCGGCCCTCTTCGCTTCGCAGACAAATTCGTACTCGTCGGCGACCATTTCCAGTTACCTCCTCTCGTCAGAAACCGCGACGCTCGGAAAGGCGGCATGGATGTCTCCCTATTCCGAAGACTGTCGGACGCGCATCCAGAAGCAGTCGTTGACCTGACAGAACAGTATCGTATGAACGAAGACATCATGTTATTGTCTAACAAGCTCATCTACGGTGATCGTTTGGTTTGTGGGTCGAAGGAGGTGGCACAGAAAGGGCTCACACTTCCAGATCATTCGTTCCTGAAGAACTTACATGCAAACTCTGCGTGTGACGGTTTCGGTTGTTGGTTACAACGCTTGCTAGATGAAAAGTAGGATTGTCCCTTCATCGTTCGTGATTTTCGCTCATACTCTATTGTAGCACCAAGGCTGTCTTCGTCGATACGGACGCAGTCCCCGCATTTGACTCCCGCGTAGGCGACCTGGTTCAGAACGTAACCGAGGCACATCTTGTCCAACAACTCACCGAAGCCCTTGTCCGATCTGGAATAGAGGAAAACCAGATTGGAATTCTCTCTTTATACAGACAACAAATCAAGTTGCTATCGTATCTTCTACAGGACAAACCCGACGTGGAGATCCTCACCGCAGACCGGAGTCAGGGAAGAGACAAGGACTGTATCATCATCTCCATGGTCAGGTCCAATGAATCGAAACAGGTATGTTCTACCCGACCATTTTTCGACGAGTTCTAACCTACTTGACGCAGATCGGAGACTTGGTGAGAGATTGGCGACGAATGAACGTCTCATTTACTCGAGCACGTTCAAAGCTCGTCTTATTTGGTTCCCGACAAACCCTTCAAACAGACCCCTTGCTCAGTCAATTTTTCGATCTCATGGATAGCAAAGGGTGGATAATGTCGTTACCTCCCAACGCCGACAAGCTACACATCGATATCACTCGCACTCCTACGAAGAAACGACCTGCCAGTCAGACAGACAGCATGGTTGCCCCGAACGATAGTATCAATACAAGGCCTCAGAAGAAGACGAGGAAGAGTAAGGTAACGGAGGAGGCATTAGTGAAGGGAAGACCAATGTTGCATGATGTCCTGAACAATGAGAAGGGTGCTCGCCGTGTGGCACCTCAGAGGGCTTAATATAGATAAGTGTACGGATTCATTGTAGAGTACGAAAGCGATTACTTCTGAGACGAGAGTTGGGTACTAGTACTACCATTTACCTTACGGGGGGTCGGGCCCGGGGGTTGCCAAGCACGTGTGAGACTCGGTCGGCTTCACTAGTGTCCATTAAAGGCAAGGGCTTGTGAAACTAACAAGACCAATCAAATGTCCTAGGCTCCCTTCAAGTTCGTAGCCCCGTATTCCCTTTCCCTCCGCCATGACCATGCGACATGTGCAACTCTGTGCAACTTTGATTCAAGTCGTTTTCCTCTTATAAATTGTACCGCATATACGTGCGATGGGAGGACATATCGAATGGAATCTTAGACGGGCCTTACTCCCTGCCGCGCTGTGGATTGCACCGCTCAGGCTACTTAGTAGTACTGGCCGCAGTGGGATCACGTACTACTGGCTACTCCAACGAATCGCCGGTTCCTCGGTGGACGCAACTCCCTTGCTCCCGCCATTATTCTAACTGCGAACAGGTGCTGAATGTCAGTGAAATTTTTACCATCCCCGACTTTATTGCCAGTATTGAACATATTCCCAGTCCGAGGGCCATCGGGGTTCATGAACCCATCTCGACAAAAGTGACAATGGTCTGCCCTCACCAGCCGGTGTCATCTTCAATCGCTGCTGGAGAAGTGATCGTCGGTAATCCTATCGTTAGTCTTACTCACCGTTACTCGCGTACGTAGGCTTGGGACGAGCATGACGAACTGAGCACTACATCTTGCTCAATGTTCCCCAAATTGGTCTGCTTCTAGACCCCTGCGAAGGACCATCGGTATATGTACGATTGCCTTGCTCCGTATCCGTTAAACTCGCCCTTTGACGTGTTTCCGTGATGACGGTGTCTGCTCCGAGGGAAAGTGTTGCCCTCTATTGGGGCTTACTCTTCCATCGCGGGCAAGATACCGAACCGATGTGCGTGTTGTCTATAGCGAGTGCGTTTCATAATCTCCCAGGACTTAGCACACCCCAAACTCTTTGTCTGCTTTCGCACCTCATGCGATTGATGGCTCATCGCAGGACGTCGTTACGGAATTTCGAGGGTTGTTGCCTTCAGCATCGGGACCAAGGCAAGATCTGAATCCGAGAATACAACATGCACCGTTCTCGGTGCAACGTAATTCCGCTCGCACGTCTCCTTGTTCAGGGCAATGATATGATGCTCCCAGACAAGACAAAGTTCTCAGGCCTTCAGAAGCTTTGTGGGTCCAGAGGGCGGTGCCGTATAGAGGGCGCTTCTCACACCGTGTCTACAGTCTGGGGCTCGGATTCAATTCATTTCCCATATTACTATTCAAATGTGCTCGCTATGTTGCGAGTATACCAGTTATACGGTATATACCCTCCCGAATAACAGCGCTTTCATGATAACCACTGCAGGGTAATCATCATTGGACGCGTGTGGTACCTCGTGCATTCCGCACCGTATTCGGAGGCGGTTCCTCTGCGGTGAGCTACTTTTCGGGTTTAATACAATACACTTGGTCTTATTTGTGAGCAATAGCGGTAACATGACTGCTATAATGTTTATCAATGCAGGAACCATTTCTACGAATACAGATCTCATAGCCCCGATTCAACTCTTTCTCGTTGCGATCCCCGCCTTCGCGTCAAAGGTCAATTCGCTGACCCCTTTTGTGCATCTTGCACTTGCACTTTAGGCTGTACTGGGGCGCTGTTTTTTCCTTACTTCGCTGAAGAATGATATCCCAGTAGTGCCATGGAACGCGTGAACGACGCGTATGCTGATTCAGATCAGGAGCGTGTCTATGGCCGAGCGCGTCACGCTGGAGCAGCTCGTATCGTATAAAGAGAACACGAACGGCCCCAGATTATCTCCTATCTCACAGCACTCAATCCGACCTTCATCATGCCTCACATCAACACATCGGTAATAGCTCCTTGCTTTCGTCAAGTAGATGTAACTGAACACTTCGTGCCATAGACGTCCACGACAGCGCCCGTCAATATGTGCCCAACGTGTAGAGGGCATCTATCTGGAAAGGAGCATTTGCCGGGTGCAGCTCCTCGTACAGACTTTCGCTACAATTGCGTCTGCACCAAGTCTCCACACGCCATCACCAGTGCCCACCTTTCGCCTGAGCAAAGAGCGGAAGTGGCACGACTCAAACGCAGTGAGTAAACAAACCAAGCTCTACATTCCATGCCCGATCGCTTCTCTGACTCTGAGGACTATGCTAGGTTACGATAAAATCATGAACGTGTATCGACATGTCGGCTCCGGCGTTGTTCGACCCCCAACAAGCCCTGAAAGCTCTACCAGCTAGAAATCATTGGGCTATTGGTGGCCCTGGCTAATTTCTCGTTGGCTTCACCCACCTGTTACTCTAATCCTTCAATCTATATTGGATGAGCCATTTGCTCCGAATGACGAGGACTCAACTCGTACCTTACTGGAGAAAAAGTCTTAGCGAATATACCATGTAAACTAGTAGATACGCACGCTGCCATATCCTGATTGGTTTGAGTAAGTTTGTCGTACTGAACAGACATAAGTCTGTTCCTCTCTTCCAGATCACTGATTTGCATCTCGATTTCACTCTGTTTTGACTCCCACGAAGCCTTCAGACTATCGAATTGCCCATCCATGAGACGTATTCTGACCAATCCACTCAGAGCAGTTGAGAGCGCGTTCCGAGCAGGAGAATTGCGCTATGCGATCGCGATAAATATATGCGGCGACTGCAGACAAATACACGTACAGTGCGAGGGCTGTCTATGGTGCGTTCAATCAACCACGCTCGGCAATCGTTCATGGTTTTATTGAGCTGTTCTTGGCCTATATCATCAGATAGAGCCATACAGAGCTCCTGCATGCGTCTGTACATCATCCGTGAACGGATCCACATGAAGTTTTTTGATGCGCTCTCTGAGATACGGCTTGCGACACAGCGGGCAATTGACCGGTAGCGTTCGCGACAGGCATCTAAAATCGCATAAGTAACATACAAGACTCGTACCTACAAATTTATAGAGCTTACTGGTAGCAGAACACATGGCCGCATGCTATTACATGCGGAGTGCGTGCCTGTGAAGCCCAGTTGTAGGGATCCAGGCATACATCGCACGTCGAGGATGGGTGCACTAGGAGCATTCACGCTCCTGGATTTCGATTCGGACCACGATGGCTATGGGAGTTGGGTGAAAGTATGAAGGTCGGAAGTCATGGCACAAGACATACTTGACTCCCTCACCTCCTCCTTGTAATGAACAATAATGAATTGTCTATGACATCACTGGCAGTCCGCGCAGGAGCATGCATCCGCGCCATCTATTTCTAACTTACGCCTTCGAATTTATTTTATGCTTCTTCTGATGAACCCGCATGAGAGTCACACATCTCAGTGAGCATGCAAAGTTGAGCAACGTTACAGGTTAAGATGCCATCCAAGAAGATAACTATGATACAGTAAAACACATCCTCGAGCATATGAAAACCAAGCTTGAACATACATATGTAGCTATGATCTTGGCAGTTACAAAACACCATATTCCGCGTGAGCGACAGCAACCTGATTCCTGACTGGAACGGCGAACGTGAAATCTGCAGAACCATCACGTCTTAGCGTGATCAACGCTCCCTCGGGGACACTCCACTTCTCTTCGCCAGGAGGAATACTGGCACCAGTATACCCATATGCATTCTCCCATGACCGCAGAGGACCACCCATCATGAACACCCCTTGAGGATTGTTGAGAGCTGGCCAGAGAGAGAAACCTTGAGGGAGATTGACAGGGCAGCGCGAGCGTGTGTCGTAGAAGTCGAGACAGAACTGTCGATAAGTCTCCATGCCACCGTCCCACATGCGAATAGTATAGTCCGAGTTTGGGATGCGGGTACTGTAGAAGTTTCCCTCGCCGGGCTGAGGCTTCCACTGAAAATTGTCAATTTGAGTGGTCAGTTGGTGACGTCCAGGGCTCACAGATGCGCACTCACCCCCATTACCCGAACACCAGGTCCATCTATGACCTCCTGAACACAGTGGTTCAATCCTGCGATGGCCTCCGGCAGCTTCTCGTCGGTCACCCCGAAGAGTTTCAGTTGCGCATGAAGTTCCGCCTCCGACATAGGCTTCCAGCCAGGGACGTGCTGCATGAGGTACTCGTCTCCTTTGTAGAAGGCTTGCGGCTGCTGCGTTCGGCGAGTGCCAGAACTACTAGTAGAACCTCTATCTCGCCGCACGGCGGAGCCTGAAGGACGTGCGGGAGATGACAATGGCGTAAGCGGCTACGAGGAGGTTTGTTAGTACAATCAATACAACCGGTGCTACATGTCCAGTAACTCACGAAAGACGGGTTAGACATAGTCTAGATTAAAGTTGAGGGTGGCGGCCTTGAAGCCAAAGTTGCTACCAGTGAGTCATCATTTGTATGAACATCACAGGACAGCATCGTCGACAGAGAGACGGTGTACGTTAGTGTTGCCATGTTCGCACAGGTGATAGCCGGTGACGAACCTGCTGGCGGCGCCGTGATCGACGTTGTAGTCGGGGTGTTGTGGCGCGTCCGCGCCAAACGAGCGTGGATTGGCAGGGGATGCCCTGGATGGGCATATCCACGGGTATCCGTGGATATCATCCGTTTCACACGGCATCCGTTCTCACGAAGAACCATCCGTTTATTGTGTCAGCATTCCCAGGACCATGTGTGGTCACAGAAAGTCACCAGTTCGTAACGCGTCCCGTCCTATTTACTGACGAGTTGGTTGAGGGAAGGGTAGATTGCAACCCTCTTGGGAGTGTCGGAGGCATACCACTATCACATTCATGGCTGCTGGAGCATTGAATTTGCCTCAAAGCGGCCCCCACCCCTTTCCCCAAACACGGTGACTCGTGACAACCTGTCATGTCCGTGACTGCTAGAGACTGTCACTCTGTAAACCCAGCAGGTCGTGAGAACGGATAATTATCCGCGGATGGTTTTCTCACGGATGCGTGGATACATCCGGATGAATCCAAGGCAGGCCCTGTGGATTGGTTGCTCGGCTTCTCAAACAACTTTGTATAGTTTCTTCTTACCTTCTCCTGGTATTCTTCTTCAGCACGAGAACGCGGAGGAACTCTTGAAACGCACCCTCCAGTGATCTTTGGTCGTAATCGGATCGTCGTCGAATGCCAACTTGAAACGCGGCGAGCCGATGTGGCTTCAATGTAGTTTGATGTTGCCGTTCCCGTTGATTATTTTGCACGCACTATCGTCGTAGTTGAGTGCAGTGGATTTGCCTTGTCGCGTCAAGCTTGAAGATTCCTACTACCAACTGAGGATGTGATCGTGACGAGTAGGCAGGGGTAGACAGACAATTGTGAGTGCCAACTTCTTCCGAACGCGAAACCTGCTACAGCCAAGTGCTCAGATCGTCCTTCTTCAAACCGGTTGAATGTGCCCAACAATATATCTGTGATACGTACGAATCAGTGTAGAAGTGTCGCCACGTTCAACAAGAGCGCGACCTCGCATGGTCTCGCATTCAAAACCATGTCGACCGTGGTTTCTTCTTGGAAGAAGGCAGTCCAACGAACCTATCCCCCAGGTCCCTCGAGCCTGAATATCACGACTACCAGAAGCTCAGATAGTAGTACTCTGTCAAAAGGCCAATATACAGGTTCGAGGCCTTAATCGGCAAACTGCATTCCTTCGTACTCCTTCTCTGGTAGGCGAAACAAGAAGCAATGGGTCCGAGACTCCGAGCCGGCTTTGAACCCATATAGCAACCAACTGCCTGGTTATACTTTGGGTCCCAGGCTGCTTGTTGCATGCTGCCAGTATGCTAGCCATTCGTCCGTCACCGAAAGGTGCCTCACAAACACCCCCTTCGTAGCTTGATGCCGCAGAACGCGTACTCGAATTTCACCTCTGCCTCTCGATTCACCAAGATGAGTACTGTGGCCCGTCGTTGGTGCGCCGAGGTGTAGAGATCAACGTACAGAGTACATGTACGCTGAAGCCTGATCATTCTTCCCTCATGAGCAGAACCCCCGCCTCGGCGGAACAGACCCTCGTCACCCCGCGGTTCTAACGTAGGACGAATCCCTCCGAGAAGTGGCGCTACACATACCTTCAATGTCACGAACATGCCTGAGTCGTGCAGCTCCGACTGTAGCGATAGACAGCTCCTTCGAACGATTGATGATATCTTCAAGGAACAAGTGGTCATCCCATATCCCCCTTTCCCTCTGAAGCCGCCGCTGGTGCCCTGCGAGAGCTCTGCGTTATCCGGCCGTTGTATTTGCGGCGTTGCGGAAGGCGTTGCCCTTCCGTGCTCCTGTTTTCACAGGACGCATGGAGTGGCACCGAAGGGGCACGACTGGGCAGGCTCTGGGGCATCCCATCTCGTGTCGCTTCTGTGGAGTAGTCGAATGACGGTTGTTAGGTCTTCTCGAAATGGTCGTCATTGATTGGGAATAGGCGGGTGCTGAAGTCGTCTAACGATGGGCGTATTTCGAGAGATGGTAAGAATTGTATGGCTCTTGCAGGGCGATGGCAGCGGCGAATATTGACAACTTTGCGGCACAGACAAGACGGCGATGCAGAAGAACTGATATTCGGAGTCCTGGTACTTGGGGGGAATCCGTAACGTGAACTGTTCTGGTTCAACAATGTGAGCGTCTCAAGGCAGATTGAGCCACTCCCATTGTTCGTTCACCTATAGTCGCCCCGGCAGACAAATTTACGCGGCAGTTCCCAAACCATCAAAGCGGAGGACCACCAAGGGGGAATCCCCGGGGATCGATTAAACCTGCACGGCCTGAGGTCTCCAGGAAGGCGACTGTTGCACTGGCGGTTCGAATTATTCCCCAGGAAATTCTGACATCTGTCATCCCGTTCCAATGGCTTGCGAACTTCGTCAGGGGAGTGGAGGGGTGCCTTCTCCCACAGCCTCTGCTTCCAACGCGTGGATCAAAACTTGGGATTGGGTATCAAACCAGTCACCTTCCGATCGGCGGCTATAACACGCACCAAATACGGTCCAGTCCATTCGAAGAGCGGTCGGCACAGACACTTCAAGGGTGGAGATACGCATCGTCGGAATCCGTTGGCAAGAACACGAGCGCCCTATTGCATTGTTCTTTCTCCTGAGGTCACTCCTCGGCAAAGGGGAAAACGGGAAAACGGCCCTGAACAGCTGGAGGCATCGCCATAGGGGATAGACGATATGAGGACGAACCGTGGACTTGGTAGCTTTGGTAAGGGTCAGATTTGTAGATTAACCTCGAAGCGTGCATATTGCGCGGGCCGAGGACCAAAAAATGATTATCCATGCCCATGCCTCGTTGTATATCGCACCTCCTTCTCGAAGCGCGGTCCAACAACGCACCCACTGCCGCGGACCTGACCATACACGGAAGCATCCTTGGGCGGTATTCTTTCTCGCGTATGTACTTTCTCTCGCGTAGCCGTTGTGTTGTATTTTCACAGTCTTCGGAGTCGGAGTTCCTGAAGCTAAGTCCCTCTCTATATAAGGTCTCTGGACCCTGCATCGATGCTTCGCATTTTCACCGACATCGTGATATTCCTTCCGCCACTCAACAACCTAATCACCAGCACTTTGAGTAGTCAGACAATTCAAACATGGTGCGCGAATACTACCACCACGAGGCCCTCCGAAGCGAGCCCAAGGTGAGGCCGATTTTTCATTCAAACGATATAGTCATGTATGCTAAGCATCTGTTATTTAGTTCACCTACGTTGATAAAGTATGCCTTCAGTCTACCTCGTTCACAGTCCCTTTCTTACGTTCTCGCAGGAAAAGCAGGACTGCAAATCCGCCGTGACCTGCGACAAGTGCGGGCTGGGGCTCGCCAGCAGGGGCGACGCCCAGCGACATGAAAGCATACACACTGACTACGGGTACGTTGTTTCACTCGCATGTCTTCACTTAGGGTGCTCATACGATATCTACAGACGATGGTTCTACTGCAGTTGGTGCGGCTGGCTCGAAAGGCAGAAGAGCAATGTGAAGGGCCACGAGAAACGTCGACAGTGAGTCATTTGGTCTCCCCTTTAACCGCCCTGAATAACCATGAGTATCACAGCATTGCGTGTGGCGAGCCGCTGCCCCACACCGAACTCGAGCTGACCGAGGCTCAATTCCTCGAGCTGCTCGAGGAACATAAGCGACGGGTGGTCAGCACACCCCGGTACAAGTCCAAGAACGCCCAGGGCAAGCAGCGGCGGCGCAAGGACGTCGATCCCTCTTCGGAGGAGGAAGACGTGCCCTTAGCGAAGACTGCGCGGCTCGCTACAGCGCCATACCCCAGCCGCCGACCCTCTGCACCCACCTCCTCGGACTTTAAATCGCGCCCTGTACAATGGGGCAATAACCGTAAGCGTACGTGGCTGGAGATTGTATGCAATCCTATGTAGGCCTGCATAACTCGCTCCACTAGTTTACCATGGACTCTTTCTAACTTTATTCTAATCATTTTTTCTCGTCGTGTATAGTATACTGTATCGCTCCATCGCCTTCCTAATGTATAAGTATCACTCCTCTGAATAAAATCATTGTAAAGCTTTACCCAGCCTGATTCAACCTCTCACTGCTACTGTTGATGGCGCCCAGGGTAGTGACTCAGCATCAAATCATGACTTACAACCTCCTCGCCCGCCGCCCGGAGAGGAGAGCACCGGAAGCTACACCCAATTCGGGGCTCCGAGTCCGAGAAGATCACACAAGCAATCATCCCTTCCATGATTCCGCAGCTCGGCGTGATTAGGGCTAGCAAAGCAGCCCGTTTTGGGGCCTGAGCCACCAGAGAGCGAGGCGGTCAGCGGAACAACGGCGGTAGATTCCACCGGGTCGTCGCCATGATCACGTGACGGTAAACAATGTGCCTCGGTCACACCACCGCGTTTCGTCTCCTCGGCCGCGAATGGCGCCTCCAGCATCCACCACCATACTCACCTCTACGGACTCTTAATCGTATCACTTTGCCATCGGACTCGTCTGGTTTACAACGTCCTGATATTGATACTTCAAGAGTTCATCTCCAGAGTCGGTAGGCTCAAGAGCGGCGAGGATGGCACCTAAATCTAGGTCTCAGAAGCCATTGGCTTCGCGTGCAAGCACTCTCAAAATCGAGCGTGTTTCCGGCGAAGAGCCATCCACGAAGAAGCGGAAGATGATGCCGCTGTTATCTGTGAGCATGATGCACGAGATCGTGATCGCCACATGCTGAACAAGTCTAGTCAGCTCTCCACCTCTGCTCCCATATTTGACTTGTCCGATTTCTCGTCGCCCGAGCCTGAGACTGGTCAACCACGGGATGTGAAGGGAAAAGGAAAAACGAATCAGAATGAAAGGACAGCATTTAACGATGCTGGTGAGTGTGTCTGTTCCACTACGCGCATTCAATGCTAACTACGCAGCAGCTTCTCAAAGTGCTCCCCAAGAGGTCATTAGTCAACTATGGACTACTCTGTACGAACCTAAATCAGAGGTATATCGAACTTTGGCTTAGTGGACGGTCGCTGATCTCATCCTCAAGGAAGACCTTGCTGTGCATAAGAAGAAGGTCCAGGACGTTAGACAATGGTTCCTTGAGGCTTTTGAAGGAGGCCCAAGTGGAAAGCTGCGGAAGTATCGAGTACGTGGCGAGCATGACCCCGTCTATTTCATATACTGATGATACCGTATAGCGCATCCTCGTCTTGACTGGGCCAGCGGGTAGTGGAAAAACAGCGACAGTCCGAGTGTTATCTGAGGAGCTTGGGTTTGAGGTCCTGGAATGGCGCAATGGCGTCGACGAGAAGCATTCGCGTGACACTTTCGAAGGTATGTCTTTTGGAGTACTCTTTTGAGTTGTCAATCTAAACCGAGTCAAGAATCTTCTACTTCTGAAGACTACGAGAGTCTGTCTCAAAGATTTCGATCATTCATGACGCGAGCTGTGAGCTGTCGACCAATATTGTCCGCTGGCACATCTCTCCAACCTTCATCCTCCTCTTCGCAAGTCAGAAGGCGAGTGGTCCTATTGGAAGACCTGCCGAATGTTTTACACCCATCGACGCAGCAAATGTTCCACGCAGCATTGGAATCTTTCGTGGACGACTCCTCTCTGGCTTCTACTCCCATTGTGATCATTATCAGTGACTCTGGCTTACGAGGAGAGATTGATCAGGACGAGATGGGCGCAAGCAGCAGCTGGCGAAGTAAATCGAGAGACGTCATTGATATCCGCACCGTCCTACCTTCAAGCTTACAGTTTTCACCATATGTGACGCATGTCGAGTATGTTCGTGATGACCCATACCTGCTGATGTTAACCTGATGATTTGTTACAGGTTCAATCCTATAGCTACTACATTGATGCGTCGTGCGTTGCAGAGCATCATCAATTCACATTTTTCCTCAGGAGCGAAGTCGAAGAGCTGTGCTCTCGGTGCTGCTCCATCAAAAGATGTCCTGGATCTTGTCATAGACTCATCACAAGGGGATATTCGAAGCGCAATCATGTCATTGCAATTTGCTATCGTTTCTCATGCCTTGAATTCAGCACCCGTCGGCGGTAAAGGGAAGAAGAAGAAGGGCAACAATGCTTCATCGAGAGCCTTGATGGAACTTGTCACTCGGCGAGAACAGAGCTTAGCCCTGTTCCATCTGCTGGGCAAGCTACTCTATAACAAGCGTACGTATCGTCGGTGTCAAAGCATGGAAAAACGTCCTAAAACTACATACCACTTAGGCAAGGGCGATCCCCCTGCGTCGTCCGCATCAGCAAAGGATGTCCATCGCGATAAGGAGCTAGACGCGAAGCTCAAGGATCCTCCGAAGCTACCGCCCCACCTCAGTTCGCACGACCGTCCACCAAGCCGTGTCAACATCGAGGTGAATTCGGCGCATTTATAATTACATACCCCTGCTGACAGTTCTTGTAGTCACTATACGCCGATTCCCCTATCGAGTCAGGCTTGTTGTCCTTATACGTCCATCAAAACTACACTCAGTTCTGCAACGAGGTCGATGAGTGCGACAGCCTCATGGACAACCTAAGTTGGATAGACTCCAACCTAGGAGAGACGGTTAGTACAGCTTCTGGTTTTCCATATTACCATATTCTGACGATCCACCAAATCCAGTGGCAGCAGTCAAACCCACACCGTTTCCATCTGATCAGTCTGGGAACGTTGCATTCACTGCCTCACCCTGTGACTAGGCGTAATCAGAAGAACTACAAACCCGAGTTCTTCGACGTCCAAAACAGGATCAAACAATGCGAAGATGGGGTCAGGGACGTTCATGAATGGTTACGAAAGGTAACGTCACTTGAGTCGTTCTGGATTCTGATCTGCATGTTAATTGAGTTTGTAGGACGAGCACGGTTCCTTGGGCGGATGGACCAGGAGAAACGTAGCTTTGGAAGTAGGGGCTGTGCTCAAAGCGCGACAGCAACGTGCAAGCCAGACCAATACGAGTCCTGGTATTCCAATGCCACCCCCATCTCATAGTCTCTTTTCGTATCTACCTTTCTCAAAGGAGTCGTCTGGAAGACTAGAGGTTGCCAACGAAAACGATATTCCCGAGGAAGTGGACGTCGTCGCTCCTGGCGAGGACACGTTTGGCACCCGTGATGCTGACGAGGAAAAGCCGTCTGCGTCTACTGACCATGGCTGGTTGGAGGATGATGACATAGAAGATATGTGACATCTTGCTGACTGCTGCTCGATTCAACTGTTCATTTCCATTTGCTTTCTTGTACACATTCTGATCTTGGAGATCAAGGCTTCATAGCATACATATACACATTAATACACTGCATGTTGAGTATTACTACGAAGATATCGATATCGTGATAGACCCCCGAAAGTCCTTGGGAGCGCAGCTTGGGTGTTTAGCGCGAATCATTGAGGAGACTTGGGCGGTGACTTCTTTTGCCGTTTCCGAGCTCGTGCCTTCGCTGGTGGGCTGGGGCCACGCTGAGAGGTGGGATGGTTTGGCCCAAGAATGAGCCGCCGGCCCTTTGGGCGGGTGATGGTTCGTTTAACCTGCATAGCTCGCATTTTGCTAAGGCAAAACGACGCATTAGCATACAACACGACGAGAACGGATTAGGTTAGACTCAAACTCAGTAGCAGTACGTACGTGAGTTATATAGATGAGAGGCTGAGAGTGATAGTTCTCTTCGGTCTGTGGCAATTGAACAGGAAGTTGGGGATGTAGGGTGTTGGGATGAGTTCTCGGTTTCCCCTCCCTTATATACTGCAGCCAGCACAGCGATGTAAGCCATTCCAGAATACGTACGTCCTTTCAGGCGAGTCTGACAGTAAACGTAGTTGCCGCTGAAAACATAGAAAGGAGAAAGAGGTTTGTGAGGCGGGAGGCAATGGGTTGCCTTCATGAGCTCGCCACGGTTGTAGGCTGGGTCAACGGTTAGCCCAAGTATGCAAAGACCCAAAGCACAAGGAGCACTGCGGGTAACCACGCGAGTACTGGAGTATAAACATTTCGTGCCGGTAAGACAAAGACCGTACCATGGGGATGTAGTGGCATCGTAGCAACCCAAAGGCTGCTATGCCACCTCGAAACACTCATCCGGACCGAACGTGAACCAAGGAGTCTGTTTCCGGCAGGCAGAGATATAACTGTGAGCTCCCGGGTGTTCAAAGGTACAAGAAGAGATCATAGAGTTCGAGTTTCAGCAGAATGGCTTTCAGGTATTTTTTCGACTGAGTGCCATCCTCGGTCGAGCAGTGGCAGTGGCGAAAGCTGACAACGTCACAAGCTCCGAAGAACCTGGGTCAGCATCCAGGCGACTTCATCCAACGGCAATATGAGAAGAACAGAAGCAAAGGTATTATACCAGTTGTATGATATGGCTAGCAACATTTCAACGACAACCGAAGCAGGGGGGCGCGAATGTATATGGAAAGCGACACTCAGTTGGGTTTCTTGAGTGGGGTGGTAGTTGTGCCATCTGTCCGTGGCGCGATATCGAAGTAATGGTCGGCAGTGAGACCGCCTCTGGGAAGTTTTCCGTACACCTCTTGCTTCTGCTCCTTTGTCAACCTGACCTCTTTGCTGACGTAGGGCCGCAGCTGTGAGAGCCAGCGATATGTAAGCACGACGCCACGAAAAGACGAACATATTGACTTACGGGTGAGTTCTGTATGTCTTCGATAGACGGTGCAACAAAGTACCGGACCTGCTCGTCCACCAACCTATACTTCGCCTTCCCTTTCACCACATGCTTTCCAGGAGCACCAGTGCGAAGACCACCGGGTAAGTAGGCCTGGCGAGTGCCTAACAGGAATGAGAACAACATAAGTCATGTTCAAGCACTAATGTGGTGTATAACGTACCCTTGTAGAAGTCCTTGTTTCCCCGCTTTGGGGTCAGAGCACGCCGAGAGGCCTTTGAGAGACAGGCGAGCGTAGGGAACATCGCTGTCTTCGATCAAAGTGTCTATGGGCGTCTAGTGGATTTCAGCAGTATGGGTCTCGTGACCTTGGTGGGGATTGTCGCAAATATGGCAATTGCTTCCCAGGCCTCTCGCCTCAGTTCAACGTTCACTGGCAAGCTTTCAAGAGTCGAAGGTCTGGCCAATCTTCAGCGCACTCCATAGCCCCACGAATCCGTGGTATCTTACGCAATATTTCGCAGTATGCGTACAGGTATGATCATCACGGAAGTCAGACTCTCATAGCTCAATGACACTATCCTTCACCCCCGCCGTTTCAGACGTGTGTTACGCTTTCTGTATACTATTTCCGCGCCCATAGAGAATGACCCTTCGCTAATAACAGCGGCATACTCGTTTTTAATAAACTGTTGAAGAGAGATAGCATGTACACCATAGGTAACTCCACCATGTATGTTGTATAGAGAACGTCGGAAATCGCGAGAGACTAAGAAGAATTTAATGGAATCAGATTCACAATCAACTAACCACTGCCATCGAGAACGATCAGTACTGTGGCTGACGTCCTTGCGCGTACGATCACGCACCGATTAAGTACTGCCGCCTGAATTTCCGCCACAGAGAAGATCATGAAGACGTGGGAAGTTCCCGGCCGCTCCCTCGAGCAATGCTCTCTGAAACCTCTCTATACGGTCTTGCAAAGCTAACCCCGGGAAAGATGTCAACTTGCTAGAATTAGGGATGTATCCATGGCACAGTATCTCGTACCCTGTTCAAGATACACGGAGACGCTATCCGTAGCCGGCCCCGTTTGTCGCTCCCTGGAATTGGGAGACGATTTCAGTGTATGAAATAGAGCATACGGCATGGTAGGAAAAGCGAACCGTGTCTCTGCGCTTGGCTCTTCGCGAACGTCACGGTCTTCCCTCTGTCTGCCATAATGCTGCGTACATGTCATGAGATTAGATGGTAAGTCTACAACCAGTTCCCTGGACTCACCAATTCGATAGACATTTTGGTTGACAAGTGAATGTGGATGAAGGTTGGGCCTAAGATGGGACGTCGTGACGATTCAGATTCCTTCAACGGGGATGAGGAGGCAGACTTTTGTGCCTCCAGCCTGCCTACTTCCTTCTCACGCAGATGGTCCAGAATCCTCACGAAAGAACATGGACTATATGGATACCGAATATCAGAACATGCGGTCATAATAAGAAGTCAATTGCGTGGTCTTCACGGGTAACCGAAGAAGCGGTCAAACGCTGGGGTCCTTAATCAAGTTGGCAGGTCATGCTAATCGGGTGGGTTCATTGCCAGTGGTATAAGGAAACGTGTCGGGGGTGCGATATGGGCGTTCGGCGGGGCCTTCTGAGCCTGTTCGAGCCAGCGGTGTCATACCCATGAACTCAGGCTTCCGAGCTAAATTCGTCTAGAGTCATGCCTATGCTCAATTGAGTCATAGTAGGAGCGGTGATCGTGACGATTACAAGCAACTAGGCAAAGAGTCTCATGGAATGTAAGGCATGCGTTGAGGAGCGAAGGGACAAATTGAATTCTGGACATCCTGTGAAAGGTCCCGCTCTTACGTGAATGAGAAGCTCAAACATGGCATCAACAAGGCCAAACCATTGACATTGTGGGTCCATTTGCTGTCGTAATCCGTCTTACGTAGGACTCTCAGACTCATTAGCGCCCTAACTAGATTCTCTGTCTCAGACCGCGGTGACCACGACCAAGGCAACGACGAGCAAAGTGAACAGGTACAGTGAGCTGCAAACCACAATATGTGTACGGAGTGATGCGATTTGTTGCGCTCTCAGTGATTTGGACGACGAATTTGCTCGGTGTCGGCACTTACCAGGCGGTTACGAGACGGCGTGACCTTCAAGATAAGGGAGCGGGTACACCAGGAATCGAGGCACAGCCAAAGAGTACAACAAAATGTGTCCAAGTACCAGCAGTACAAGAGAGGAAGCCGCTATATGTTGCACGAGGTGATGGGGCGATGGGAAGTACGCCCGCCACCGCCGGAGCAAGTCTGGAGCTTCGTGCCCCGAATATCTGCTGACCGGTCGGCGGATAACATGTTCGAGATCGACGCTAAGGTCAAGATTACGTTCCCAGTTATGTGCCATATATGGCTGTTGTTGAGGCATCGTTCGTGAATGACGGGGTCGAAGTAGAGAAGGTAAGGGGCGGTAGCGTTGCATGGTTGGGTGGCGGCGTATCTTCCGTCGTCCTTGATTCGATCTGAATGGAGGTCATCGTGCTCAGTTTTCGCCTCGAGGACGAGCTGGTCCAAGGCTGGCATCGCAATCCATTCATCAATCAATCTGAGTACCATGAATAGTATGACGGCGTGTAATCATGACCAGGGTTAACGTTCGAGAAGGACGCACATGTATTTTTCCCATTAGGGTAGAATTCATCAGACTGGACCCGGATAAATCATTCGTCGCGAATAGGAGACTGGGGAAGTAGCGGAACAGACAGAATAGATTTTCCATTGAATAAAGTACATTGGCGTGCAATCAGTCCCATGTCAAGGACACCAGAAATTGACCGAAGGAGTGGGATGCTGAACAGCCTGAACATTCCGAAAAGAGAACAATGAGTGCGCATGCTGCGCGGCTGATCAGTAATCACTTACGCGACGGAGCCCAGTTCGTTCGCTCGGGAATATATCCCAAAAGAGATAACTGCGGCGATGAAGAACTCGCCTCGTTCAAGGGTACATCCAACACGATTGGATGCGCCCTCGTCTATGAGAAGGTCCCTTGTTCCTCAACCCTCGTGCCTCGCCGGCGCTGCGATCTGGAATGGAGGTGGCGCCTGGACTGAATCGCGAAGAGGAAGAAAGCACCCGTTACACATATCGAAAAAATTTCTTGAGAATGACTAGACCGCATCCGTCTGATGCCCTCGTCTTGGGATGCGTAACATCGGCGGAGGTGTCGGAAGTATTGTGGGAGGGATCAAACGCGAGGCATCAGAGGCAGTCAGCTGGAAGATAGGAGGGAAAGGACTAAGGTTCAACTTTGTCTCATCAAGGCCTTTCCTCACCTTTGTCACCCCTCATTCTTTCCTCAGTCCCTCCCTGTGACCGACCGCCTCTCTGTCGCTGCACTCTGCGATGTCTTCCCAGGTCCGTATAGGCTGTGTTGCACAAAGTATAAGCCGGTACGTCTCATCAATGCTGTCGAGGGCTAGTTACCTTTCGTGCGACGACTTCGGGCTATAGATCGGAGCATCCCCTTCGACCGTCGAGGGGGACCTAAAACTTGTCTGGGCTGGCGAGCCAACTTGAGGATATGTTTGTAATACATCCTCGGTACCTGCGTACCAAGTCAGCACATGCGAATGCGACCGAGCGCACGCCGACGTTCTACGTCCATCTTCGCATTCTCGGTACTATAGCCCGGCGAGAGGACTGTCACTGGAGACCGTGGTTGATTACTGCCTACGGCATTCGGATCGATGCACTTTGAGTAAATTTTGCGCGCAGATGACCCTACAAAGAATAATCCTATGCCTAGTAGGCGAAACCCCACCTATATTCAACTTTCTGATGAATATAAGTGATGCTTTGCCTACCTCTGAAGAGGTGAGATGGTCTGAAGTGCTCCCTACCACTCCACAAGTTCAGAAGTAGTCCCATCATGTGTCATCTTGTACTCACTTCTGCATGGCTACATCCAGGATGGCCCAATAGGCTGGCTCTCTGATTCTGGTTGATGTGATGTTGAGGGGCCAATAAGACTGGGAAGCTCTGGGGCACAGAAAGGTCAGTACAACAAGCTTTCATACTCAACACACCCAAAATCCCTCACCAGAATGCTCAAGAGCTGGTAATTTTGAAGGCAGACAGTGCTCGGAGGAAGACTCGCAGAAGATGGAGGAAGATCTACAAGGTGAGCATCTTCTCGCTACTATGCACTAACTTTGAGCTCGAGACATGCCGCTAACACACCCCACCACCATCTCTAACCATCTCTACAGAAATCAAGCTCGATGCGCTCAATTCGGCAGGAAAGGATCGCAACAACGGACATGCACATGTTGCGCATCGCGCGAACGGCCCTCAACATGCAAGATTCCGGATGGAACCGCTCGGGACTCAATGAGCTTGGATCCACGAACGATTATCTCTGGACTCTGGACGTGCTGGATATGGGATGATCGCGCGAGATGATATTTTGTCCCGGTGTTAGACTCAACAACATACGAATAACTGCTGCATACGTTACGCACGTATGCAGCAGTTATTCGTATGTTGTTGAGAAAGAATTCTTTCAATCGCAGACTCGTCAACTCGGCGAAGGAAAAAAATGACGACGATCATCATCTTGAGTGTTCGTTGAGGCGCCCGAGAGCAATGCGTCGAGTTTATGATGCCAGACATTGCCAGTGAAGTCGCGAGTTCTCAATGAAGTCTCGAGCTGCGGTCGAGCACAACTCAAATTTCATCGATTCAGCCGTAACTTATGGTATCTATTGCATGGTGTGATGTGTATACTACTTAACATATTGACTTATTCGAATATCGATACATACAAATACTAAACCGTGACGAGAGTCGAGAGTCGAGAGTCGAGAGTCGAGGAGCACTGAGTAGTAAGTACTTCGAGAACGCCTCACGTTCTTTTACATTATTTCGGTGCGTGTTGGTTTCCCCCCTCGCGCACCTTGAGATGCACGAGGAGGTACTTATCCCGAAGACCACGTAAAGGTCCGCACCAGGATGAACGTCGCCACGACGTCCAACCCCCCTCGGGTCACGTACCTTTCATGTTTCTTGCGACCACCTTCCAATCTTAACCCTACCTTGAGCGAAAGAGAACCCTACCTTTGACGAGGACCCACCTAAAAACGAAAGCCTACCTTGGACGAACTCTCGACCTACCTTCGAACGTACCTTGGAACCGAACTGAGCTTGAACCAATCTTGAAAGGAACTGAAAATGAGCCTTGAACCGCCTTGAGAAAAATCTTGAACGGGCCTTGACGAATTCTTGCGTTGAACTGGACGAAATCTTGCTGAACTTAAACCAAACGAGCCTTGAACCACCTTTAGAAAAACCTTGAACGGGCCTTGACGAGATGTTGAAGTGAACCGGATGAAACCTTGCTGAACTTAAACGACACGAGCCTTGAAACCACCTGATGAGAAACCTTAAACGGGCCTTGACGAAATCTGAATCTTGCATTGAACTGAAACGAATCCTTGAACCAAAAGTAAACGAGCCTTGAACCGATCTTGTAAAAACCCTTCGCATAACCTTGAGCGGGACTTGTAAAAGAAAAAAAACCTTCAACGAAATCTTGCGTCTTGAATGAATCTTGCGTCTTGAACCAGAGGGAAAGTAACGGAAAGAGACCAGAAAGGAAGAGAACGAGAACGGAGAGGACAAAGAGGCGAACGAATGGATGGGAAGAAAGGAACGAAAGAGAACAACTTCTTGAAGTCTTGATGTACGGCCTGCCTTGATGTTGAACTTGATGTATCTTGATTTGCGACGCCTTGATAACTTGGGGAAAAAACGGAAAAAATCTTGAAGTCTTGCAGCCAACTTTGAATCCCAACCTCTTGCACGGCGACTTGTAAATTCTCGAATCCCAACCTCTTGCATGGCGACTTGTAAACTCCCGGATCCCAGCCTCTTGTATGG
>MU275180.1:0-46203 GCA_022160315.1 Panus rudis PR-1116 ss-1 | reverse complement strand
GACTTGTAAACTCCCGGATCCCAGCCTCTTGTATGGCGACTTGTAAACTTCCGAACCCAACCTCTTGCACGGCGACTTGTAAACTCCCGGATCCCAACCTCTTGCACGGCGACTTGTAAACTCCCGCGTCCCAGCCTCTTGTATGGCGACTTGTAAACTCCCGCACGCTGATGTTGATGTTGAATCTTGTCCTCGTCGTGTTCTGTTCTTGAATGTGTATACCTAGTTCCGAGTCGTTGATGTTGTTGCGAAATGAGAAGTACATGAAAGGAGAAGCTACAGGATGATGAAAGAGTATGTTGATCTTGACCCCAGTGAATGAATGAACGTCCTTGATGCTTGATGGTCGAAAGCTTGAGGTCCGGTGTCGGCAGCATAGAGAGATGAGAGGAAGGAGACGAGAAGAAGATAAGAGGCGGGAGTGAGGATAGTGAGGCGAGAGTGAGGGCAGTGAGGCGGAAGTGAGGGCCGTGAGAGACGAGAGGGAGGGGAGGGGAGGGAGTGAAAGAGGGCGGACAAAGGGAGACAACGGCGGGCGAAAGACAACAACGACAAGGGAGACGACATGAGAAGAGAGGCGCGACATGAGGAGGACGACATGAGAAGAGAGACTACAGCGGAGGAGAAACGACAGTAGGGGCAGCGAAACGACGGCGAGGACAGAGAGGCGAGGACGGGTAGGAAGACGAGGGCAGGAGAGAGAGATGGGAGAGGCAAGTGTAGAGTGAGATGGGCGAGGGTATGGAACGGGAGGAGAGAGCGGGTGGTGGATGTGGTTGAGGGAAGAGGTGGCTGGCAGGAAAGTCGAACATAGGCCGCCTTTTATGGGTCGGACGGGCGGGAGGCTGACGGTTCCATTTCCGCACGTGATGCTGGAAAACCGGATTCGATCATTTATCAACGGCTAGGCTCGCGGCGGGCACTCTCTGAATACCCAGGAGTGGCCCTAGGCCTCCTCCGCTGCTTCTGCAGCCGTGACCCACGCGCGACGCGTCGCACGGTGTTCCGAACACGTTGAAGGTAAAAATGGGGTAGAAGTTGGGACGGGCTTCTGGGAAACCTCAGTCCTAGGGTGGGGCGAAAATGGAAAGTGGCGACGCGTACAATTGCGAGAGGCTGTCCTGAGTCCCAACTATCCCTGGCAACTCGAGACAACAGATCTGGATAGGCGGAAATGATACTTTACGCTCGTGCAGAAGCGGGCCCGAGTCCCCGAACGTTGACTTCTCTTAACGTCACATCATCGAATATCCTAGAGGCACCGGTTCCGAGGTAGACATCGTTGCACTCGTGAATGTGCGCGCCTGATGTTGTTGGTGTTGACTCCGAGTGGCACCTTCAGCTGTAAAGGTTGTTATGTCAATTTTGCCAAATAGGTCGACAAGGGCAAGAATTATTGTTATTGTGACAAGCACGCCGAGAGAAGCCGTAAGTGCGTGGTACCAATACGCACCAGCAGCAAGTCATGATCAATAGAGGTCTTTTCAGACGAGTATCGTCATAGGAAAGGGTTCAGTATTTTGTTTGGACTGGCCTTTGGACACTTTTGTCGTAAAAGACATCGTCATATCACGGCATGGACACTTTCCGAGAAAACAATTAGAAGAAACGAGAAATAACCATTTACGGACTGCCAACTTCGCGACGAGAGTTTGAGAGAGAATGATGGGAGACGCCGGATGACCATCCTATGCTGCGTACGATGACCACGTCGGCGTTTGGTCATTCTCCCTAACTCTCCTTCGACCTCTTTCTCTTCTCTATTGTCTACCGAAGACGTGACATACAACTCGATCTGTAACATTACACGACAATCATGTTTCCTTCAGCGGCATCAGGCTGGCAAGCCGAAACATCGCCTCTCAAGATCCTAATTTCTCGCGCGACCTATCCATCGCAGCCGGAACCCAACTATGCACTCAATCTCGAAGTGGCAGAGTACATCAAGGAGAAGAAGGGTAACACGTATGTTTTGTCATACTCCGGTGTTCTGACCATATCGTAACTTCTGTTGGCCCTGCTCCTTAGTCCGCGAGAAGCTGCGATGACCATTGTCCAACTAGTGAACCACCGGAATCCTCACGTTGCGATGCTCGCGCTATCCCTATTGGATACTCTTGTACAGTCGTGCGGATATCCCTTCCATTTGCAAATCGCTACGAAAGAGTTTCTGAACGAACTCGTTCGTCGGTTCCCCGAACGTCCCCCGCCGTTCCCGGGACCCGTCATGTCTCGTATTCTCGAACTGATACATACGTGGAAAGAGACGATATGCCAGGAGTCGAGATTTAAGGAGGATTTGGGCAACATCAGGGACATGCACAGATTGTTGACCTTCAAGGGATATCGTTTCAGAGATATTCCTCGGCCACAGCCTGCTGCGACGACTGCTGTGAGTCACACCGTCATCTGCCTCTAATCTCTCATGTACTCAATGATACATCATTTCGATACTCAATCCATACTCTATGTAGAATCTCAAAACAGCTGATGAACTCGAGCAAGAAGACCGTGAAGCGCAGGAAGCCAAACTGCAGGAACTCATTCGTCGGGGCACGCCCCGAGATCTTGCTCAAGCTCAAGAACTTATGAAGATCCTCGCAGGAGCAAATCCTGATGCCAAGCCTGATTATCGTTCTCAGGCCTTGACAGAACTTAATAAGCTCGAGAGCAAGGTCATCCTGTTGAACGAGATGCTCGACAATGTGGATACGGAGCGGGGAGAGAGGTTTGCGGCAGGAGATGTGTACGACGTAAGTGTCCAGATGATGACTGTTTAACTCGTGTTGACCGTCGTGCAGCAAGTAGCATCGATTCTGAAGAATGCGCGACCGAAAATACAAGGTTGGATATCGAACGCTGAATCTGACGATCCCGAATCACTGGGTGAGCACACTTGTCTGGTATTCATTGTTCGTGAATTCACGAACACGCTCGTCAGACACTTTCCTACAAATCAATGATCAGATTAACACTGTCCTCAACCGTTACGAAGCCTTCAAGAAAGGCGACTTCACAGCAGCCCGTAACCCTATACCCGCGGAGCTTGCCGGCTCCTCGAAACAAAATGACCTCTCCCTTATCGACTTCGACGATTCCGACCAATCAGCGAATGCTTCAGGACCAAGTACCCAAACAGGAGGCGCGTCGACGATCGACGACCTTGCGACTTTGTTCGGTTCCTCATCTTCCAGCGCACAACCAGCACAGTCCAGTACGCCTCAAGTACCTCCAATACAAACTGGTATGGGCGGTATGGCATACGGCGCGCAAGCACCTTCGTATAACATGGGTATGCCATTCAACGTCGCAGGTGTTGCTCCCGGCCTGGGTTCATTAAACGCCATGTCTCCATCCGCACCGAGCGTGAATCTATCAACACATCCAGGAACACCAACCGCGTCGCAGCCTGGGTCCATTCGACTACCTGGTACACCACAACTTCAAGCACAACACACAGGACCACGAACAATGTCGCCAGCACCGAACTACTTTGGTACCAACCCTGCTCAGCAAGCTCAATCGCAGGCAGTAGGAGCGTTCGGCATCAACGGAAATGGAATGGGGATGGGCGGAGGCTCAGGGTTCGGCTCGTCGATGATCCCTCAACAGGCACAACAGTACAACCCTCAACAACCCTACCCGCAACAACAATCATCACTACAACCGCTACAGCCTCAGCAACCACAGCAACCGCAAAATTCGAATCAAGCGCAGGGTAAAGATCCCTTCGCGGATTTGGTAGGATTGTTCTAGTTAGGCTGGTTTCATTATCTATGGATCCCCCCGCATCCCTCCCTCCATCCTGTTTGTATTGAAGCTATTCCATGGGTATATTGTATAGTAGATAGACTCAACGTGAACTTGTGTTTGAAGCAACTTGAGAGCTTCCAAGAAACTCAATACTAGCCCTGTCACGTGACGCTGATTACATAAGATGACGAGCAGGTCCTCGTTTGGATGGGTCGCGCAAGTCGCGGCGGTGCCGTCACTGGCAACGCTCTCCTTTCTACTGAACATCATACACCTTTCTGAGCCCTTCCTTCACCTGAACCCTAGGAACTAGACCAACATGAGCGCACGGGCCTTGAACGATGACGAGGTCATCAGCGAGATGAACAAAATGGTATGTATGCGACCGATAGCATGCATATCGGCGTAATAGGATCAACTTGGAAGTCGATGTACTGTGTCAATAATCTCGCGTATGTAGGTGGCGTTCATCAAGCAGGAGGCCTTGGAGAAAGCGAGGGAGCTTAAGGTGAAGGCTGAGGAGGAATTTGCGATTGAGAAGGTGAGCAAAGGAGCTCAACCGACATACACTGAAGTAGATATTGAACGAACGTGGTCTCTATCAAATTCATAGGCCAAACTCGTAAAACAAGAGCAACAAGCTATCGATCAGCAATACGAGAAGAAGCACAAGGGCGCAGAGACTGCCCAGAAGATGTAGCGTTTCCCTTTCTCAATCTCCATGTGGTCTATACTAACCACCAAATCTATGCGATCGCAGTGCCCAGTCCACATTGACAAACAAATCTCGTCTGAAACTCCTCCAACAACGCGAAGAGCACCTCCAAGACCTCTTTTCTACCGCCCGAGAGTCTATCATCAAGCTTGCCGCGGACGAAGGTCGTTATGTTCAGTTCCTCGAGGGCGTCATCGTTCAGGGTCTGTTGCAACTTCTGGAACCTAGTGCAACTGTGAAATCCCGGGAAAAGGACGAAGCTGTTGTGAAGAGGGCTACTGAGAATGCTGTCAAGCAGTACAATGAGATTAGCGGACGTGAAGTCAACGTTAGCTTTGAGCCGTCGCTCTCGAATGAACTGTTCGTATCCACCATTTGGCTGTCCATTCTTACTCACTCATCGCGAATTATTCAGTGCCGGCGGTGTCGTCCTCATTAGCGGAGACAGTAAGATCATCGTCGATAATACCCTCGATGAACGGCTACGGTTGCTGGAGGACAGGGTGCGTCTCATTCACGTTCACTTTCCGTACATGCATAACATAAATTACTGCAGATGCTCCCTGAAATTCGGTATGACCTCTTCGGAGCAAACCCCAACAGGAAGTTCTACAACTGAAGAAGCGTGCCAACGACATATTTACGATACCAGCGGGTCGTCTTGTACTACTATCATCAAACCAGGGTATATACGGACCATCCGCATTCTTGCATTTTCTTCCTATCTTCCTTCCAGTTTCCTTTTCCGCCTTGATAACAACTCTCAGAAATGAATCGTCTTTGTCGAACCGGGAGAGCTTGTGAACGATGAAACAGTCTTTCCCTTGTTGATGACTCGAACAGGTCGTGGTCTGGCGTTGCTGTCGGTCCTGATCGTAAGAGACCTTGCTTTCCCTCCTGACCATTCCAGATCGACAGTCATGGCACCTCGTACTCGTGCACCTTTGATTGAACCTGAGGACCAAGACTTAGGCAATGCAGGGAGCACGTTCATCTCCATCGGCGTTGACGCAGATGGGACGTCTGATGCTTGCAGGAGAGCATTCTACAGGTAACGGTCGTGTATATCAGCAACTTGATCTATCAAAGAACGGAGAAGACGTACCATCACAGCTGCCGTGAACCCAAAGTTAGCGTCGATCTGGAGAATTGGGTCTGGGTCCCCGGGGTTGTACAAGCTGAGGAGGCTCGGTCCAAAGTCCCTTACAATCGCGTACTACGATTTCCCAAATATCAGCAGGATTTTTCAAAGGAGGCAAACAAGACATACTGTCAACTCATGATAGAACTCATCCGCATCTTGGAACTGCGCCCAGCAAGCCGCACGCCACACTTTCTCCCATCCGGCATCAGCATCCGGACCAGTCCCGTTTCCTCGATGAATCAAACTCGTCTTCGCAGCTGCGAGGACATCAGCCTTTGAGTAGTTTCGTTTCTTATCAGGGCCGTTTTGCAGAGAGGGTGTATATCCTGAGACGGCGTATCCTGGATAGAGCCCGACGAGGTGTGAAAGGTGGCGATGTGTGTCGCTTGGTGAGTCCATGTCGACTTTCCATTCTATGGCAAAGATCACAATTTCTGTACTGAACCTAGGTATATGCAGTCTGATATTTACCTTGTAGCTGACCCCAAGATCCGATGTGGATACCTTTGTCCATACGGGAACGTTTGTCTCGAACCTCTGCAGTAGCGATCAATCGAGGATCAAGAGCAAGTAAATGATGTACCATCCAAGAATGCCGTATCGCTATCGCCAGAAGCTGCAAACCCTTTCTCTACAGCATTGAACAGCTGCCAGATCAACTGTTGTGCGTGTGCGCAGCCTATCAGGCGGTGAGTCAAGTTCCGTTGGCCTAAGTAATATATCAACAGACTACAGATTGAATACGTACCCAAAGTGATAGGGACCTGTTCAGGAGAGTTACACGGTACAACGACCAGAGTCGAGTCGTTGAACCTGAGGTCAGGCACCAGTTTATCGAGGTGGAACGAGGCGACGCCCTACAAAGTCAACCGTTTCATACCTCTCTGATGTTATATGGTCAGTTAACTCTCACCTTCAACAAAGGCCATCCCTGCGATTTCCACCAATTGACGTCGTTTGTGTAATCGAAGTGATCCCAGACGTGAATCATCTGGAGGTACGTTCTTTCGTTAGACTGTACTGTTCAACAAGATGCAATATTGATATTCACCATCCACACAGCGGACTCTGCAAGACAATAGCAACTCAGCATGATATCCAACGATTCCATGATTCCATGCATCCAATTGATGCTCACCTGGATAGTCCGCCCATTGTGCGGAGTTGCCGGATAACTTCATACCAGTATGTCCGAAAATCTGTCATGAGATGAGCACTATGCCATTGGGTAAGGACTTGCGGTGCTGACATTCATCTGTAGGTCGGGTCCGAGTTCGAGCAGTGTTGTATCGTCACTGCGTGAAGACTACTCACTTCGTTATGTGTCACCCAGCCACGGGTGATGTTGTAAAGAACCTTGGCCGTGTATGCACCTCTTGGAGCCCACGTTTTCTGACAATAGCCAAGGTCAGAGGCGACGGTTCGTTTTGTGAATACTCGAACTCACCTCCATATAGTTGAATAGGGATTGTGCCACGTTCATATTGGTCTGCTCTGAGAACCAATAGTTCATCTGCAGATTGATATTCGCATCTGGTGCGGCTTTCAGTATCCTGACTAGCATTGAGAATTAGGACGGCCTACGATAATCTGGCGCCAAAGGATTTGTTAGTACAACACTTCAAGCAGCTTGCCCACCACACGCACCTGCACTCCAAGGATTGCTTGTATCCCGAGCCCAAACGCCTTGCAAATTCGCTGGCAGGACTCCTGGTGCACTACCAGCTAGAAGGTACCTTCCGAAATTGAAGATGAGCCATTCCAGATACGGATCACCACTGTCGACTTGGTAAGCGTCAAACAGCTCGTCTGTAGACTTTGACAAGTCCGGCTTCTGTCCCAGAGAGAGCTTGAAGGAACCCAAGACAGTCTGAATCGACTTTACGTGGTCGTTGAGCAGAGCAGCATACTCGGAAGCACCTGCACTAATCGGGCTCGCAGTATTCAAAGTAGCAACCAGGGCATCATGCGGCAAATCGTGTTTGAAGGAGAAGTCGTGGGCAGCATCACCTGCATCGATGCTGTATTCCGTATCTCCGACCCAGGTCACCCACGATTGGGTAGCTCCGGTCACGCTGATAGTGGCATTGCTGGATCCCTTGGGTGAGCATGCGACCGCTGGTGAGGTGCCGATTGCGTTGACGCGACCCAGAAGTTCATATGCCATTCCAGTTGCAGACGCTTTGTTCTTCAGCAGCAGTGTCGAGTTATCGAGACAAGTGACCGTCGCAGTAGGAAGTCCCGCTTCAACTGCCGTGTTGAATGCATAAGTAATGTTCTGGATAACTGCGGTGCTATTGAGGTGCTGCACACATGCTTTTGCAGGGACCGAGCAGAAAGAAGAACTTGCGGAACATCAACACGTGATTCAGCTTTGCACAAAGTTTCAATCATCCTTACCGTATGAATTGATCTCCACCGGTACTCCAAGAGGCATGGGCGATACCATTGTCGAGGTCGAGCCACCTTGCGTAGTCTGAAGTAGTGGTGTTCGTATCCAACGTCGTGACTAGGTATCCTGCCCCTACGTAGGAACCTGCCCGACCATTAGCGACGTCAAGGACAAGCCGGGTTCACTTCGGTTCTTACCATATGCACCAGGATCAGTGCCAAGCTCCTCGATATCTGAGGACACCCGTTGTGAGTAAGCAACTCATTGCCATCAAATAACTCACTGTCAATTGTACCAGTAGGACTGGTGAAGATATTCTGTCGTATGTCGCGCATATCGACAGCCATTGCGGCCTGCTCGGAAGGCTGTTTATTGCCACCGTTGTAACTCTGAAGTAACATCATCTCAGAGAATCGGCGATATTCGTTGTTCAAGCTGAACGCACTGGATCTTCGAAAGGACCCCCTGACCACAAGGTCTCGACGTTGAGTTGCGTAAATTCTTTCGTTGTTCCTCCGGGAGTCATAGCTGCAACGTCGGACATTAGTACCTCTAAAAAGGATCAGTTTCCAGAGTTGGGCGAACGTACCTCCAAGGTAGCCATTGCCTATGGGTATCCACTCTTTGGACCACGCTGATCCTTGTTTTCTATACCATATCCCATTTCCAGATGAAGGGAACGACGGTGGAGCAGCATGGGTCAGCGTTGCAGCAGAGATTGCTGTAACTAGGGTTGCAAGAGCAATGCTCCTGTTACTCGATTCGTCGCGCAGCCAGACCATCTTGGTTGATTACAAGTCGAAGGTGCGCCGCGAGAAGGACTTCCACCTCTCTTATACCTCGGCAGACTACTCGCTTGCGCAACATGACCTTCGCTTCCTTCAATACAGCGGGGTGAGGTAGTGCAGGTGAGCATCCGATGACCCTCTCAGCGTCGCTGGGAACCATTTAAGGTCGTGCAGAAACCTCCTGAGCTCTCAACTCGCATAGAACAGTTCCTTTGCGTGCCTGAAGCACAATGCTCGGAAGCCAGAGGTCAGTGCTGACCAGCGAAACAAGACGGATTAGGAATGTACTCGCTGTTAATGGGGAAGAAACGAGTAAAATTAGGACAGACGTGTGCACTGTTCCATGCGCATTGCACGTTTTTCGACGCTCGGGCGTAGGTGATCATGACACCGATGTCGTATGCTACATCCCAGCTGACATCGTCTATTGCGGTCCGAACACTTCGTGGGCGATCCGGTATCGTTAACGTTCTTCATGGAGAAATACACACGTATCTCTGATGAATAGTCCGATACTGAAAATCGCGATTGCCCACCGCCGAAGTCAACCCGACGGACCCTTGCATATCGAAAATATATTGCCTCAATGCATTCAATACTGCGGCATCGTCAGAAATGTTCGTGGTTTCGGCTTTGGCTCGACTTACCACAAGCAAGTGATGTTACATTCCTGTCAGAAATCGCAAGGCTTGACAATATTGTTCACACACGGCCATGCGTCTCAACGCACAGCTGATACTTCCAATTGCCAAAGCTCCGGCGACAACGAGAACTCGGTGAGCTTGCCAGCTACGGGGATCGTCCGACTCGGGCGCAACATACAAATAGAAGAAGTCCAGCGGCGTTCTTCAAAGTGTCCATGAAGGAAACGAGTACTATGCTCCTGCGACAAAGTTACTTACAAGAGTACGGTAGCATTGAGAACGATAAAGCCTTTCATGAGTTCATTGCGACTTGGAAGTAGTCTAAATAGCGCTTGAACCCGATGCAGAACAAGGGCAGGTAAATACAGTCGCCAATGTATGATCAGCGCGGCATGACTCTAGCCCTTGGATGGGTATCCGTACGGTCTGGACGGTAGCACAATTATGAGCCACGAACCAACTAGTAAGAAGCATCATAACCTACCATGTCGTATCCAAGTTCTAGGAACGACGAACCCATAGGGGATTATTCGTAGCAACGTGACCTACACCGCCTTCCAATACGTTGTCCACTACCAGCCGCAATGTAGGAGACACCTGGCTATCTTCTAGAGACCATAGAGCCACTGCGACTGTGCTAATTCCAAATTGTCAGATCACTGACATGCGTATATCTGGCATAATGACATTCACTTTTTGCCGTTGTAGTCGAGTATACCCTGATGTACAGGGAATTTGCTTTGAGGGCCTCTATTGGCTGCACGCTATATAGCCTGTCAATGCTGAACCAATTTAGTAGAATGGAACGCACATACTACCTTACCAAAATGCCAGCCGTTTACAAATAGGATTGCACGGTAAGGCTGAGTGACTTCATCGAACTGGAATGACAAATGGACATCGTGTCCTTCGGGAATGGAAAGATTGAAGGTCGTCACGAAGAAACCGGCACCGGCCTTTTTATTAGGCAAACCAGCTGACAGTTGTCGAGATGCCCATTTCGAGGTATCGAAACCAGGAAGATGCCATCCCTCGCGTTCGCCAAAGAGACCTCCTTCGTTCATGACACCTCTAGTCTTGTCCGGGAAGCTGAATGTGCCAGGTCAATTCATGATACAGTTCGGTAGCAAGTGGACATACTTGAGGTATCCTCCGTATTTGCCTTGGACATTCCATGCCGTAAAGTTACCGTCGTTCAGCTTGAATCCTGCAATTCCACGAGGAGATTTGGCTGTGAAAGTTGTCCAAGATCGATTCCACGTAGATATACCGACAATTGATACCACAAACCGTTATCTCCCTCCTCATTTCCTGTATTATCCTGGGAGAGCTCGCGCGTAAGCATAAGGATACGTGGTAATTGGTAAACATACCTGGATAACCGTGATGACATTGTCTTCTTCCTTTCTCACCGAACCAGTCGGGAATGTATATACCAAGTCGGTTTGTGGGCCAACAGGAGTACTACTGTTGATGAAGTGTTCATTGATCCAGACAGACGATGCGGAAGCTAGGGCAACCAGGTCAATTGCGCATAGGTGGATCGTTTCCAATACTCACAGTTGCCACCAATGATAGACAAATTAGCTGAGGTCGTGAGGTCAGTGCCCCTGAAATGTCCTCGCCAAAGAACGATATTCTCGCAGCTGCAGTGTCGTGCATCAGTGACAGTGACAATCGAGGGTAAATTGTGGTCATGGCCTACAATCTATGACGTTCGAAGTGTATAAAAAATCGCATCACACAACATATTCAGTTTTCACACAACTCAGCCTGCCCACCAGCGCTTCCTCCCCGGCGTTCAGTGTAGCCTCCTCGCCTACGTCTAATCGCCGAGCGCGCTTAGACGATCGCTTTCCGGACTTCGACATTTCGACGCAGTGTCCTCCTTCCCCTCACATTGACTCCTACATCTCCTCTCCGATGCCCTGTCTTGTAGCGGTCACCGGTGTACCTACTTTCTTCTATGGATACCCTCGCGATATGCTTGGCGCACAGGCTTTCAAACTCAAGGAAAGAGGCTGCCGGATATCCAGGCAGCTGAGGACATTGCCAGCGCATTATTCCAGGCCATTGGTGTCTCCACGGACGACGGGCATGTCTGAAATATTCTGCCCTCCCTCCCTCCCTGGTCCGCAGGATGTAGTAAGTGAGCTTGGGCAGCAAGGTATTCATCTATACTTCACCTATTCTTCGCCTCATGCCCTACTGTCCCGGTGGGGTTCATATACTCCAAAATGCAAGAGTTCCTATAGTCGCTCTCTTCTCCTGTCCACTTCCTGTATGTATACCAATACAATATCAACCCATGTATGCCCTGCTAAGACCATGAAATGCTATGATTAATGATGAAGTGAGCCATGCCTGAATCTTGTGTGATTTTGTGGCTCAATAAATTGCGCAAATTGGTAAGTTGTGTTACTTTCAATGTCGTGAGGGCAATGATACACATAAGTTGTGAGTTTCCAGCCGATGTTGTGTGAAAAATGAATATGTTGTGAGAATTGATTTTTTATACAGATCGAACGCCATAACAATCCATAGTCGCAACCTGCCAAGGTACGTCAATACTTGACGCATCAGACGAGCAAATTTTCCAAGACCATACCAAAGAGTATTCTGCCGTCTCCATATATTGGGTTCACAGTTTCGTTGGTGACAGTCAAATTAGTTGTAGTATGGTCTGCATCGACCCAAGAGCTATCATTGTAACCCTTGGTGATTTCTGGTAAGCTGTCTTTGAACTTCCAGTCACTTAAAATTGGGACCGTAATCTTCTTGCTTGCGTCACCAAGAATCAAATTGCCCGTACGGATAACCTTCGAAGTATGTCCTGCTATTGTAGCAAATCTCACCGGAACATGAGCACCGTTCCACAAGACGCTCTTGACGCTGTCCGGGGCAATAACAGTAAGGGCTGCACTTGCGTTGAGGTCACCCCGCAAGACCAACTCTCCTGCCTGACTAACAGTTGCGTTTCGAACTAGATACGGCCCGCCTATAAGCACAGTAGCATTGGAGCCAAACTGCCAGTAGCTTTTGAAGTCGCCAGACGCAGCGGGGAGAACAGGAGACCAAAACGTAGCTGCGGTGACCGGATCGCTGAAAAGGATAAGCTGCCCGTCAGACTCCCAGATAGTGGTCAGTCCCCTCTCTCCTGGATGGATAGTGGTGATGATCGAACCCTGCTTGCTTGTGAATCGAACGTTTGATTGGGATGTTCGTATGCCATTCTTCCCGCTGATATTCAGGGAGAATTCATGGCTTTGATCCGCGTCTCCAGTGAGGCAGAGAATATCCCGTTCACCGATCTTTCCAGCGAAAAAGATAGCTGCAGTAGAATACGAAAGGTGCGAATTGGCACCGAATGCGTAGCCCGTGACAATTACTTTGCTCTGACGTCCATTGATGGCGATGCTGCTGAACGTCTGCGGAAGGGTGAGTGTACCAGCAGAGTTATAAATCTTGAGCGCGAATTCGATGTGATCCCTATGTAGGCGGGATGTAAAAGATCCACTCGCTGCTAGGTCAAACATCGGGTATAATGACTTACTTAGATGTAGAATCGTTTTGGCGAGCGATATAAAACCTGGTTCCAGAGTCGGAATTCTCCAACAACGTGACAAATGCTTGTGGTCCGTTAACGACGGCATTGGGAATACCTGTGCTTGAGTCACCGATCCAATCAGTCTTGCGAAATTGCGGCGAAGAACGTATGAAGAAGTTCTGTCGTTTCATTTCGTCGTACTTGGAGGTGAGAGCACGGTTCTCCCGTATAGCGGCGCCATAATCGTAGCTGTGATTTTGCATGAGCGATGTACATTGAACTATGGATAGGAAACTAACCTGGTGTACACGCCCGACCATGGCATCCCACCCCAGCTGGTTCCACTGAATATAACGATCAATATAAGTGTATAATAGCATGGTTTAGACGAACCCGTAAGTCATATAGTATGAGAGGAACTTCGCGTTCGACGCCCAATTCTCCTTGTAGAATACGTCTTCGAACTCCGGCCCGGTCAAAACTTCGCAGCCATCGTAGCCAACGCCGCCCCATCCGTCAGGTGATCCACCTGGGGGATTGCCATCGGAATGAATTCGTCGAATATAGCCTCAGCGGCGCACCTTGAAACTCGGGAATGATCCAAGGCTGACTGGGATTCACCGCTTCGTGGTATTGATGATAGTTCAATTGAAGAGGATGCCAAACGTCGGGATGGGCACAATCGTATCGTTGTGGATAGGCGTCCTAAATGTGTTGAACTTAAGAGGGACGCAGTCTGCAGCTGTAGAAGAGTACCTACGCTTCCATAGAGGTCTACAGCGCCAGTTCCGTTGATAAAGTTCTCATGCTGCCCGGGATCGTTGTATGTGCTGCAATTGTGTCACATTGGATACGAAGTTTCCACAATGTTGGGTACGACTTACAACGGTATAACAATTCCTTTCTTGCGATACAGCTCCTCGAGTTGGACAAAATACTCCGCGTGCTCGATCGGAAGCTGAGAGTACTCATTATCTATCGCAATACTATGAGCATCTCTATATTGTATGGTAATCGATAGCAATTACCGATTTGAAGGACTACATGGGGTAACGCAGGTGATTAGTCGGTGTGGGACATGCAGAACACGGCGGAACTCACGTATGATGGGACCACCATTAGTTATTTGGTTACGTTCGACCACATCGGCCATGGCCTCAATGTAGGGCGTCCAAGCATCTCGGAAATCGGTCGCGTTAGTGCGAACAGGAGAAGATACGAGACTGGTCGACCAGTGAGCAAGACCACCAGCTGATAGTTCGGCATTGACCTGGACAAATGTCAGCGCGCACTCTCTCCTCGCGAATGTGAAGAAACAACTCGCATATGGACCTGAGACCAGCCCGAGGTGAGAATAAGCATGCCAAAGACAATGACTATTACTGACCTGGACGCCAATGAATCCATATTCCCGCGAGTTTGGCAGCATCGAACAGAGGTTGTAACGCACGCCAGTCATTGAAGTCAATAACCCCTGGAGAAGGGTTGGAAAGTCCCCCTGACGACCTTCGATTACACAGACATTCTGGAGCCCAAGAGTTTGTGTCTCACAATGATTGTACATACTGCATATCGTGAGCGTCGTGGAAACGTATAAATATAATATCAAGAAGAGAACATACCTAACACCGTTGTATCCTGCGGCAACCAACTTCTGGAAGATATCTAACCAAAGATCCGGCACAGGGAGACGAAATGCATGAAACTCTCCCGCACTAGGAAGTAATGGATCATGATAGTTCGTAGGCACGTATGTTTTACACCTACTGGAGAAATATGCGTTGACCATGGACGAAGAGAGTATAGTTGTCCCATTGTACGGCATCCGTTAGACCAGTCGAGTTCCTAGGAGGGTCAGCGAGTACAATTCTGTTGAACAGACGAGCGTAGACTGATGGATTCCACAGAAGAGGCCAAAGAACAACGTAGCAGAGGGTCGTTAGACCCAAGTTAACGAAAGTGCGTAGAAGCATATAGGATGGTAGAGAGGCTTCGCAGATCCCCTCACCATTCATGACTTCGCAAGTAGCTGATTTTATCGCGAACAAGAATCGCAACAGTTGTACGCTAAAAGCAAGGCATCTGACCACTCTGATGTCAGAAAACGGGCTGCATCTCTGTACTTGACCGTCCTCGTCTTCTCCAGCGGGCCGTCGGGGACAGGGCTTTCAGAAGGCTGTCGAAAAGCAAGTCATGGGGTAGAACGCGTGTTCAGTCCTGGAGATCAGATCGAGTGGTATGTACTTAGGTATTTGAAGGCGAAGAGTCGAAGTATGAATTGTGAGGATGAGAGTAGGATTGTTGAATGAACATCATTTGTACCACGATCGCGATCTGCGAGGGTTAAAAGATACCGATTAATACTGTGCCGCGTAGATTCCTAGTGTTTGCGTGCGTTGACACGTGAAGCTATAATAATACCCAGATCACAATAATTAGGGATTATACTGCAGCGAGCTTTGAGAGAACGTTTGACCTTTGGACTTCGAAGAAACACGGAGGCCAGAATCCAAGAGAGCTCGAGAGTTGTGCCAGCGCTTGGGCTAATGATGGTTCGCCATTTATGGTCATGTGACTAAGCGCTCATACAACTTCGTGTTGAACTGTTTCCCCACATCCGTCACGGTCACCCCACATCGAGATTCGACGTCCGACGGTCAAGTGGCGGTCAACTTGTTCTCGTCCTTGATCCCTATAGGCAGTAAGTTCTAGTCGACTAGGTATTCAGTTAGTGCATACATTGACAGGACCCGTAGTCATACGGGAAGGTATACCCAGCATGTCAGCGAAAGTTACCACCTCTCCGGATTTCTTCACTCAAACCTCTGCCTACTCATTGGGGTTCGTTGCTGTTGTTGGTCTGGCTGCATGGCTATCGGCCAAGAAATTCCTGCCTAAGAACGCCCGCTGGCAGGACAAGGTTACTTGGATATGGCTTGTGAGTTCTTCGTATCATACTGGACGTTGAGCGAATGAGATTCACGGGCACGTCTGGAACAGGCCTTCGACGCCATGATTCACTTCACCTTTGAAGGATCGTTCCTGTACCTTTCTGTCTTTGGTAGACAAGTGAACACGTCCACTGGTCCCTTTGCAGAGTTATGTGAGTACTCCCACGCTTTGGGCCGCATGGCATGATTCACCTGCGCACAGGGAAGGAATACGCTCGAGCTGATGCTCGATGGGGCGTATCTGATCCAACGGTTAGTGGTATATCTGCAGCGTTGACACATCATTATTATTCTTCTCATTCAATGATGCTGACTGAAATACCATGTTACAGGTCGTCTCCCTAGAATTACTGACGGTCCTCGGCGTTGGCCCTATGTGCTGCTACGTCCTAAAGCAACTCGCTAGTAACGACCCTGCTAGGCACTACTGGATCGTTGTCTTGTCTACCGCCGAACTTTATGGTGGATTCATGACATTCGGTCCCGAATGGTTGACCGGTAGCCCTAGCTTGGACACGTCTAACTTCTTGTACCTCTGGGTATACCTCTTTGTGAGTGATTTTATGCCCCCGTACTACATCTCGCGGACCAACTGAACGCTGTTATCCTTCCAGTTCATGAATTTCCTATGGGTTATCATCCCGTTGTGGTTGATGTATGACTCCTATGGCCACATTGCAAAATCTCTGCGCTTCTACCAAGCGAGTGCCACGAAGAACAAAACCAAGTGAACGTCGAATTTATGTTATCTGTGCTTTTCGGATCTATCTATACCCATCCTTGCTTGCCTCTCATCTCGAAGCATGTACCTCAGGCTGTGACTGCTTAATCTATCATGGATGCTCACGAATCACTATAACCGATCCTCAGTACCAATAGTTTCCAAGATCAGGCTCACGTGCAAGCGGATTCAAGCAAATGACACCAAACTGTTGCACCATGAGAATCTCGTTGTACAGAGAGCTGCGAACTTACAAACTTGCTGTAAAAGGTGGCGGGGAGAGCAGAACGCTCATATCGATGCGGATCAATAGCCTCGAGGCATAGGCGCTTGTACCCGACTCGCCCCGCCGCCGCCTTAGCAGAATTTCATAGAAATTTTGAAAACATCTGTAAAACTCACTTCAACTAAGAGATGTAAAATGTGTTTTCTTTAACTGAAGTCTCTCCAGAGTAGCCCGAAATTCTTGCAGAGCAATGGCAGGGGCAGGAAACAAAAATGGTCGAGAACAAGCGCCCATGCCTCGAGGCTATTGATCACCATCGATATCAACGTTCCGCGCTTCCCGCCACCTTTTACGGCAAGTCTTCAAGTTCATAGCGCTCTGTAGAAGTCCCTCGCCTGTGTTGCGCTCCTGGGACTGTGCATAATGCCCAATTTTGTGCGAGAAAGTCTCGGTTTAAACCCTACTTTTTACAGGTTCAGTAAGCGACTATAGCCTAGTGGTCAGGGACGGGGCCTCAGTGCTAGGCCAGCGAGGGTTCGACCCCTGGTCTGTCCGAGTTCCACACCGTTCGATCGCGGGCGTTCCCACAATTAAGTTTGTGCTGCATCCGGTGCTCAAGAAATGGAGCTTGGGCTGGTCGCGAGGTAGGTTCAAACAGTAGGTCGTTTCTTTTTCAAAACTCACAATCGATTTCCTTCACGTGAATGCCTTCGTGAACACAGAGAGCGTATATACAGCCGTAAAATGGATGAACAATGAAGGAAAATGGATGAACAATGAAGGACTACAGTGTAAAACAACACTATGAGATGGCTTTGGATCCCCTCCTTGAAACTGCACCCATCCTCTTCCCTCTCGCACCACGTTTGACATTCGCAGAAGTCTTGACAGGCGGTTCATCCAGGACAATGACAGAAGCATCATCATCAGAAGCAACTTCCCAGCCGGCTTGTCTCTGTTGCTCTTGCAAAAGCAGCAGTAATCGATGTCGCTCGCCAGATTCTCTAGGGTCTTCGTATCTAACAAAAGCATCCTCCATATCATTGGCCTCTTCGATAATGCTAACATTCGCCGCCTCGGACGGAGGTTGTTTCGAAGAAGGCACAGAAGATTTGGGCGGCGATGAAGGATGGTGGGGAGATGATGCAGGGTTTGGGTTTGGGTTTGGGTTTGGGTTTGGGTCTGGGATCGAACTTGGATTTGGATTCGGATTCGGCGGGTTGAATTCCAACTGTTGGAAGATACCCATTAGACACAATTGCGTTCCTTCTTCGAGAAGATATCAGCGGCTTGCTTGAGAACAAACCTTAGCATGTGAGCGTGGCCTTGCTCTCTTCAACCTCGACGGTCCAGAGGAGGCCGTTTCCTCTACATCCATAGGCTCATCTTCAGCACCCTCCTCAGCGCGTCGCTTGCCAAGCAACGAGGTCAACGTGTTTGCCAGCATCTTTGTAGCCTGTCGTGTTACCCCAGGTACAGGAGGTTTTATAGGAGAAGGCGTTCTTGAAGAGGGTACACGGGTAATCTCCATGTCGCGTCGGACTGCTGTACTCCGATGTGGTGTTGATGAAGCGGTGGCAGGTGGGGAGGATGGAGGTTCTGCTGAGGGTGCGCGACTCGGAGGGGGAGACGTTGCTGGGTCTGCTTCTGGAATTGGGTTGGGGGGCGGAGATGATCCGGATAAGAGCTGAGGATGCCCGAACAGTCCGCCTTCGGGAGGGTCCTGATCAATTTGTATTGGCGTCTGGGGCCGTATGTCAGGCTCGACTTCAGCGGCAGCAGGTGCATCATCTGCAAATGATTCTGAGTTTATAAGAGAGAAGACCACATAATGATTGAAAAAGCATACTATTCGTAATATCTACCATCGCATCCGCGCGCATCTTCCCCTTCCCTGTGTCCTTAGCTTGGACTATTTCAACAGGGCCATTGGGACCTCCCTCAGAAACGTCGCCGAAGCCCTCAACTACAGGCACGCTTCCGATGCGCACCATTTCTTCGATCCATTCCATGCCGACAACAGGTATGCGCCACTCTTGTGCCTTCTCATATTTCAAGCCGTTTCGCGAAGGGCATAAGAGATGTGTCGTCCGTCTAGAGAAGTTAGGCGCAATAGCAAAGCCAAGTGCACGGGCCAGACGTTGTAGCCAGCAGGCTTCGGATTGGCACAGTCCGGAAAAGCTGAGATTGACTTCTTCGACCCCTGGCACAAGCGAAGCGTTTAGACGATTGACGTGGAAACAATTGAATAGAAGAATCATCACCTTGGACAGGATCTCGGATGTCTAGCGGTCTGAAGGAAATATGCTCTCCTTCATCCACGATCCGTCCCTCAGATAGACACCTTTCGAGCCAACACTCTGTTCTGAACTTTGCTTTCACCGTTTCCACTGTCTCGGCATGATACAAGACGCTCCCGCTACAAACCATAGCAGCTCAGAAAAATCAACAGAATAGCAGAGAGAGCCGACATACCTGACCAAACGAACCAAAACGTAATCCACCTTCTCATCATCTTCGTCTTCCTCCTCAGAACCAAGCACTCGACCACCCGCACCCGTAATAGCTGACCGCACAGCCGGAGAACGAGCCTCGCCCAAAATGCGGAACGTCTTGCCAGCGAATAAGCCTGGGCTTAATTGCGGGATATTTTCCGGCAACTTCGACGGACCCGCCTCAGGTTGTTGCTGTTCCTGACGGATAGAAGCGGCTTTCTGGACAGATAAGAAAGAAGACAAAGGTTGATTGGATGAATCATCGACGGCCATCTTGTAATCCGCGGCGTTACCAAGTTCGGCTAAAACGCCGCCAACGCTTAAGACGTCTTTCCCTCCAAAAAATGAGTTTTCTTCACTAGACTCTGTATCAGGAAGAGGTTGGAGAGGAGGTCTACGAGGCGGAATGTACGGTTGTAGCCCCGTACTCGTCAATACACGCTTGAGAGGTCTCTGCGGTTGCTGCTCGTCCTTGGGAGTCGATACATCCTTCGACGCCGGCGCAAAGGCCGACTTCGATCGTTGGAAGGAAGCCAGTAAACTTCGTTTCGCGCCCTCCTTCTCCTGGTCCTTCTCTCCTGACCCTCCAGCAGCGACGTTACTAGGTTTGAGATTCTTTGTTGGAGAGTCCTCAAGCTCGGGTAATTGGCTCGCAGCTCGGGCCTGAGCTAGCGATTGAGATTTGGATGGACTTCTCACGAGTTTGCCTCCCGACACTTCGAATCCGCGAGATTTCATTAACGAGCCCCATATAGCCAACTTGACAGCTGGAACGCGTTTCACAGAGGCAACTTCGTCTTCCTCGGCCTCCGCGCCTCCTGCATTGGCATTAGCCGCAGGCCGACTGCTCGGTGCATCAACCTGAGGTGGTTGCGCAGCAGACGACGAAGGCTCAGCTAACATATCCATTAGTCAAGCAATTATACATGGAACACGGCGACGAGGTCATACCTTGTGCTCTCGCCTTTCCTTTCTCTCTTCTCTTCATCTTTTTCTCTGACCTCTGTTTGCATTCGCCTCTCGACACTTTGCCTACTTTATAGCCACTCTCCTCCCATCGTCCTCCGCATCTCAACGAGTCCCAGAACCATTCCTCCCAAACGATCTGAATACTAGCTTCACGACGCGCGTTAAATTTCTCAGCGTATAGAACCTTGGGAGATGTTTCCCGTAGCTGATCGAGCTCCTTCTGCGGTGAGGTGGCCATCGAGGTAAAAGAGCGGGTGGGGGTGCGCATAGGCGAGGAGAGAGGCTCTTTGTCTAACATACTTGTTTCTCTCGAGTCACCTTCGTGAGCAGCGCCATCTTTCTCTTTCCCTCCTTCGTCAATATTGCCTAGTCCTTCAGAGCAACAAATCAGGTGCGTTACTCGCACTGGTCTCTCGATGTTCTTCACGAATTCGCCACCATTCTGGGTAACCAGCTTGTGAATCTCAGTCCGTCTTGCCACAGAGGCGAAACCAGTCAAAGCCAATGTAAGGCCGTCGAAGGGCAGAAGACGATGTTGGCGCACAGACTAGATACGAAGATGTAAACGTGACCCCGCATGCAGTATGAATATGAGAACGAACCTCGTTGAAATCGACATCATCCCCTCTAAGCCATACCTTGTGGGATTCATATATCCACGAGGGTTTCATGATTGGGAGTCCATTCTCTAGCGCACACTGTAGATGCACGGAGTAACGTCTCTCCGTGAGTGAAACTCAACTATAACAGCAAAGCCTGGAATCACCTTATATTTGGCACTGCCTGGCTCTTCGGCGATAAGGTGCGTAACACGGTCAGTCAAGTCACTAAGAGACTGTGCTCCGAGTTCTATGGCTTGTTTATACAACGTAGTCTGCATTCCTTCCGTCAGACAGTGAAAACAGCCGAAGGTGACAATTCGACATACCTTGTCGCTAATACCAGTTGCGCACAGTATTACACCTTTGAAAGGACGCGGACAGAGGTCTCCTGCATATGATGTGTCCAAATCGGAGCTATTGCCCTCTCCTCTGTCATCTTGATCGCTGTCATTGAGATAAAGGTCGTCGAAGCCAGAGTCACGTCGGTGTTTCTGATTATTATTTGTAGTCGCACGTTTGTTAGTGGAAGGAATCGCTGGTCGTAATTTCACATTTGGGACCTGACCGAAAGGTACGAGGGTGAGCTACGTTGGAACACTACATCGCAGTCAAGCTAACCTTATGCGACTTGTTCCGCCGAGGCCCAGCCATAAGTATAATCCTATAGATACAGTATAGATATTGCCAGAGAGACCAAGGAAACGAAACCCCTGTGCGTTGTCCGAATACGCTTCGTGTAGAGGTTAAGTGCTAAGTAGTCTTGTCGCCGCGGAATCTTCGATATGCTACGCGCCAAGTAGAGTTAAGCGATACAGTGTAATATATAGCAAGCAAGGTATCTGGAAGATGAAAGACGTAGATGAGGATGAAGTCAGGGCATATGCATGGCAGAGAGCAAGAGAACGAGGCGTGACGCTAAGCTTCGGACGCGGTGAACATAACACGTGACCTGTATTTAGGGCAGGCAGTCACGCGACTATGATCGACCCCATACGCGTGCGGCGTCGCGGCTTCAAGGGGCAGTCGCACTCAGGCTGGCAATTGCCTGGCAGTTTTTGCCTCGTTGGTGGTACACCCTTGTTTTCTCCTTCTTCTTCCAATGTGCTATGTTTTATTGTAGGTATCTTTCGGATGAGTCATTGCAGTGACACGGAGTCTAAGCTGCATATGCCCATCCGCCCGCACAGCACAGCGGTATGAGACGATGGATAGACTCTGGTTCAATCAGTATTGCTATGTGCAAAATACCTGGTGCGCAATCCTATTTCAGCATTGATACCATCAGGTTTCCACTGGCACCATCTCTCCTCATCCCTGGTGAAAGGTATTATGTGAATAATGCACATTCCACGATAGAGAAAACATTATGATACATGTGAAGTGAATTAATTGAAATTGTTTCGGAGCGGGACGTGTTCCCCCTCATCTCTAATCCAGGACAGGCATTATAGAAGGTTCAAAGACACAAAGGAGATATGAAGACAGTCGTGTTGATGATTCTAAATCATCCGATGAGCGAGAGTAAGTGATACACGCGAAGAGAAAAATCGTGAAGCATTCTGACAATAACCTCAGGTCGAGGTCTTAGTTCCTTCTGTCTTCTTAGCACGACGCTTGCTGGCTCGGAGGGCCTGTGCTGAGATGCCGCTGTCAGGAGTCATCGACCATTAGCATCTGCATAGTGAGAACAGTCGTATCTGGAATACACTTACTGAGCAGAGCTCATATGACGATTAAGGAAGGCGGGATCACTTGTCGTATAGTTGCAATCCCCTATGTGGCACTCGTGCAGACGACCACTACTGTTAGCAACATGCCTTCGCCACCTATCGATCCTTCGCTGAACGTCATCTTTGCGATCATCCCTTTGGTCTCGGGCTTGAGCAGCCATTGATAGACGTTTGGCACGAACTGTTCTTGCAGACGTAGAAGGCGCGAGCGCGATATTGGTGAACTTTTCTGTGATCTTATAGTGTCGCAGTTGATCAGTATACGAAACAGATGTATGCAAAAGTCTAGACGTACGACGTCCGTTATTTCGACCTCTTGCATAGGGCCTTGTTCGGAGGACATGATGGACAGTAACTCAGGCTTTAGCAAGGTTAGCAAGGTGTGAGGATTGTGGTGCGCTCTTCAAAGTCGGGGAGGCTAGAAGAGTGAGGTTCACACTGGAAAACCGTGGCGAGGTATTTATATTGCAAGGACGGTCATGTTTTGACCTATGCAACGGAGGAACAAAGGGTGGCCCTAAGCAACGAGGCCAAGTGGCTCTAAGTGATGGGAGAAGGACAAAGGCTCACGCGCAGGTATTTGCAATTACACGTTCTCCAGACAATGCAACGCGTCGGGGGAAATTCCTCACGGATTGTAAGGACAACGTATTGGCATGGCCATCAGTGGCACTTTGGAGTATATTGTTGGACAGGTATAGCTGAACATCCACATACCGCCATCGTCGATACGCTTTTTGTTGGTGCATATTTTCGCAAATGGAGATCATATGTAGCCACAATAGGCTTGGAGGGTTACACTCCGAGTCGACTTTTCTGTCAGTTTCAAGTACGGGCAGGCCGCAGCTAAGCCCAATGACCGTCTCTATTGCATAGGACAGAGATCAATTCCGATACTACTTCTCTGTCATAATATGCAAACAAGGCTGGCCCGCATAGGATCAAGTATGTTGTAGAAACGGAGTGGTGGTCTGCAGGAGAAAATAGCATCAGCCTGAGGTTGTGGCCGAGTCGTCCGAGATAGACAGAACCACCCTAAAAAGGCAAAGGCCTCGAGAACCAACAACGCCAAACAGCTAAGAAACTCCCCTCTCAAGTCGACGTCTCGGCTTGTAGTGACTGACATCCCTCAACTCACATCCAATGTCCCTCGAACATGTATGAATCCGGGACATGGCTGATCTGAATGCACTAAGTAGTAGTGCTACTGATTCGTCTCCAGATCTTGTTGCCAAGTGTTGGCCATCGTGTTTGTAAGTACTAATTCTCACCATCCGTTCCAGCTTCCTATGGGTCTGTCGCTATCAGTGGTGCTACTCACATAGTCAGCCAAAACCTAGAAGGATGTCCCACCATTTAGTGAGAGTATGCATGCTCACAATTGAGCCAAGTTTTAGAAGCCGAGTCTCTTCGCTAGCAGACAAGACGAGTATCAAATCCAGTATATTTGTACAATTCCAATCAGATTCCTATGTTACAACAGATTAACATTGTCCCTCCGAATTTTATGTTCAGTGTACGCCCGGAAGGTTGAAGCCTACGAAAATCCCATAATCAGCTCTCCGCAGACGAAACGGCGACTGAGTCGCAGGTATGTACTCACCCTCCTTGTTCTTGACTTCCTTATTAGCAAAGTCTCCGGCTTTATCAGCGTTCTGGTTGCTCTGAAGAGCACGTCACATGTCAGCACCAACGAACCCTACCCCGGAGTCGATATGCAACATACGATGTTGACACCGGCCTTCTCTCCAGCACCCTGAATACCCTTGTCGAGCCAATCCTGACGTTCCTGACCTCCGGCGTTGTTGCCCATGGTCTGTTGGCCAGACGTGGTATTGCTGAAATTGTTGTTCTGCTCGGAAGACATGATGATTCGTGAGGTCGTTTAGCGAGTTAAGAAGAATGTGAGTAGTTGTTTTTGAGTGTTCGTTCGAGTTGGTTGTACTGGTGAGTCTTGGGCAGAGAGTCTGAGACGCAGCAGTTTATATATTCGTATTTTGTGGAGAGTTACATCATGTTTCTCGCACGCAACCAACACGTCTGTACATGGTTTGCCAGGCTTGCGCTGTGTTTCAAACAAGGTGTGGGTTTGTCGCCATGACTATGACGTTGGTCCATGGCGTAGAACCCACCCAACACCATGATCTCTCGTACAAAGTGTGGAGGGCCTGCTGATGATATGGATCCTGAAAGTTGCATGGCGCGTCGGTATATGACGCGTTAACGGGTCACGCTGTGCAGCAGGACGCCATAATGGTATACGAAGCCGGGAACGTTGACCCAGATCAGCTGGGAGCTGTTCGTCTAGATAGGGATGTAAGTACACACACGACTCGAATCGTGAACCCAAAGCGTTAGCAGCATGAACCATATCGCGGCATAGAGGTTACTTGCTCCATTGTGGTTGGCATCAATGTGCAGAGTATCAAACGACTTGCAAATATGAGAATCATAAGTAGACGAGTGTCCAATCTCATGAGTAGTCGAGTGCAAGCTACCCCGAAACGTCAAGTGCGCAAATCCTAAAGATTCACAGTGCAATGAGTAAAATCAAAATCATTATAGAGAGCCATTCGCAGGCACAATCTCCTCTACTTACAGCCGTTTGAATAAAGGATGGCAGTCCCTCGGACTTTTTGACAAGAGAGAAGCGAAGATACGATTCTGGGCGCTTCACCAAAATACGATGTTTAAGCGCCGGAGCCTCAATGGTTCTTGAGCGCTTGAGCTTACAGTCAACGTAGCAGGCAAAGAAAAATACAGTCTACTGTCAGAACCTAATGTAAGGAGCAGTAAAATCAGTTCAAAGTGCAAAGATAAGTATTCTGAAGCAAAATGAATGGTAGATGAAAGTGTCATAGTGGGGGGTCGAACCCTCGACGCACGGGGCGTGCACAGGAAGAAGCCGTGGAAGCTTGAAATCGTAGTTTCCTTTCTCTCTTCAAAAATCTCAGGACTGCCATGCTTTATTCAAACGGCTGTAATTCACAAATACTACACCTATTTATACAACTTCGTTGTTCGCCGCTTCCACTATTACACGGCTATCTTATTTCGCCTCAGCAACGGTTCCACATTCAGGACACTTCCTAAGTTCAGCATTGCTAATCCAATTCTGGATGAGAGGCTTCAGCTGGGTCCCGAGGTCCGTAACGTGGAATGACTCTTCGCGAATGATAGTAGGCTTCTCGTGCTTCCCGGACTTGCAATACCAGCGAAGGTGGTCTGGAATACAAGTTGTAGCGGTCAAGAAGGCGGATATGAGAGTATGAAAAGGAGGACATCCTACCAGTTGCGTCATCCGGTCGTACCCGCTCTACGACCAAACCAATCGTATCCGCGAAACGGACTGGGTTGTGAGGGGTATTGGCTATGGTTTCGACGTAGATTAGATGCATGAATTGAAGGTTGATGGAAGGGACGAACCAGGTAGAAGGAACATTTCCCCTTCGCCAATCTCGATGTCCCTAAACTCGTCTCCATCGACGACACGAAGAAGCATCCCACCCTTTACCTGGTAGAACCATTCCTACAATTACACCCATTATGCTTTAGCATTCGATGAGCAAACAGACATGCATGGGTTACGCACTTCTGTCTCGTTCAAGTGATAGTCATTCCTCTCATTCGGACCACCAACGACCATAATGACGTAGTCTTTCCCCTGATACAAGCAGAAATTGTTAACGGGAGGTTTAAGGAGGTGTGAGTTCTCGGAGAGCCATTTGTTAAAGTTGATCGGGGGTGCGATGGGCATCTTGTTATTGTTGTGAGTTCAGATCCCAAATCCTCAGAGCGAACAAGAGCGGTATGTAGATGGTGAGGTGAGAAAAGAGGAATGAGTCGAAATCCCGGTCGTTCGATCGACGGCCTCGGAACCATCTTACAAAGAGCTCAAGAGAACACCGGCTGTGCGGACCGAGCTGGTTTATTCTCTGAATTCGGAAATTCCGTATGTTCGAGAGAGCTTGAACCGTATTATGGTGTTTAGAATTGGGAGGCGACAACGGTACAGTGTACTCTGCGACATGGTGGTCTGAAGTCAAGCCGACTAATAGACTTCGCGCGCAGGTTATAGCGTATGGCAGATCGATCGCCTTTTACGAGACACCGACCAAGAAGGTACCCACCACCTGTCTCGCAGAAGTCTCGCAAGAATGTGTTCACACCAAGGCACTTCTTTCATCTCTACCTTTCGCACTTGAGTGCATGCAAAGAATGGAATGCGACAAAAGAGATCGCTCGTCAAATCAAGAACAGCACATGTCGCTATACCAGAACGACCGCAGTTAGTAAAGTATAAGAGATCAAGGAAGAAAGGAGGAGCCTGGGTGTAATATTTTCAAACAAGTCAGAGCGCAAGCGGAGAACAAACTTCAAACGCAGGGTATACGAGGGTATACGTGAGAAGGTACTGTACCAAGAGAGGGGGGGGGGGGGGGGGGGGGGGGGGGGGGGGGGGGAGATCAAGACAATAACGAGACCACAAACGACACAAGTATCATAACAACTTGTCACAAAACATAAGGCCTAGAGTCACAAAACGGCGGAGGCAGTGGGCACCTTACAGGTTGCAACAATTAATTCTATTGTCGTCGGCATTCGGGACTCGAGAAGCGATGTCGATGGTTTTGAGGAATGAAGACGGCTGATGAGGGTGGCTGATGTCGATGATCATGAAGAGTCGAGGCTAAGTCGAGGTCAAAGGCCGACGCGCGCATGCAGAACTGTAAACGTGTGCTTCCGAATCCGTTGGATTGTGCTAAAGCTCGAGCGCAAGCAAGAGAGATAGAGAGAAAGTAAGAGAGGAGGGGTTACACTATAAAAGAACCAATCCATAACCATCAGCAAGCCAAACAGACGAGTCAAAACCGCGACTGAAAAGAATCGAGATAGTCCGTTCCAATTTGCGAGCAGATTTCGTAAGATACACCCTCGGCATTTTTCATCAAGGTTCAAGTAATGGGGTGTGGGGGGAGTAGCGGGGCGAGATGAGGACGAGAACCAGAAGAACTCGGGATAGTAAGAAAAACTCCTGTAAAATGCCGATAATGTAGGAAACGAATGTAGTGGGGCAGCACAGATGATTGTGTGTCGTGGTGTGTAACAAAGAGCAGAACAAACAAGAGATGATGACGGGAGAAAGTGAAGTAAAAAAAGAAGTAACTGATAATCAAGGTCCATTATAACCACCTCAAACCAACTAATAACGCGGTCCGTTCGATGTACTCATTCGAGGCGTGTTTTGATAGTATGGATCAAACTCCGCACTACGGCCTCCTCGTCCGTCGTCCCGGTATGGCGAATCGACGCTCAGCGTTGATGCGTTCCACGCCGTACTCGGATTATCCTGTTGCAGAGGTACAAATGCACTCGAGTCAGAACTTCTAATTCCACGTGAGGCCATCATCCCGCCACCGCCCACGCCGCCTGCGCTCGATGCCGCACCCATAGGGTACGACATCGACGACGGGCTTGTCTGCGCGGCGGCGCGTCTTCGCCGGGCCAGACAAATACCGAAAATCGCACCAAGAATGCCGACCAGTGCGATCGCTCCAATCACACCTCCAATGATAGGTCCCGTGTGGGATGCTCCGTTGCTCTTCGTGTCGCTGTCGTTGGACGAACCACCTGTAGACGAACCTGAACCTGAAACATTATCGAGACGAACGCTGGCGGGTAGCGAGGGTGCCGGCGCTGTCGGTTGTTGACCAATCTGACCGTTACCCACGGTTACGTATGTGCCGTTTGAGGGAATGCCGTTAACGACCACGAACAAGAGGGCAGGGCCGGGCTGGAAAATGTTGGGGTTAGGGGGCGCCTGCGCGACGTGCAGGGTGATAGAGCCGTCCTGGTTGACGGTGTAAGTGTTGTTCAACTGCATGGAACGTTGACCCATGTTCATCGCGTGAGTGGTGAACCCGGGACGCATGATCACGACCGTACTGTTGTCCGCAGCGTCGTTGGCAGAACCAGAGTACGACGAAGCGGGGATCGTAATGTCGAAGGCGTCGCCACCGTATGTGATGGTCTTCGGCACACCTTGAGGCTCAGGACGAGTCTTCGCACTGAAGTAGGGAGGGTAGAAGATCTCGGCCTTATACGTCGTAGGGAAGATGGTCGAAGTGTTAACATCAACGTTGGGGTTGGAACCGGCAATCATCACAGAGCCGTCAGGAAGGAGAAGGGCAGACGAGTGGTAGAGACGGGGGATATCAGAGGTAGCGAGACCAGCGTTCGACCACCTCTGGCCCTTGGGCTTGCGAGGGTCGTAGATCGCAGGAGTACCAACGGGGCCGGACGCAAGAGACATACCGTAGGGCATCTGGGAGTAGTCCGTAGTGGTAAGGGTCTGGGTAGAGTAACCAGCAGTGCCGTTCAAACCACCGTTGACGACCAACATGGTACCGTCGGGGAGGGCGATGAATTGACCCATGGTACGGCCCTCGAGCATGTCATCATCCTCAACGAAGTCGACGTTGGAACCGTCAGTGGGCTCAGGAGTGATACGGTGGCACTTGGCGGATGCGGGGTACAACCAGGTGTCAATGAAGGGCCAGGAGTAGTTACCCCAAGCGTAGTCGGGCATGTCAGAACCACCACAGAAGAGGATCGTCGGTGTCCAGTTGTTCTCGGGCGTCAAGGGAAGCATGGCGGTAGCGCCAGAGGCAGGGTACACACGGACAATGTTGCCCGGCATAGGAGGCAGACGAGTTTCCTGGTTGGTAGCAGGGTCCCAGATCACTGAAGAAGTTGTTAAAAGATGGAAACTAAGAATAGATGGCTAAAAATACGCACTGGCAGAAACGTTGGCTTGCAGGAACATCTTGCCAGACGGCAGAGTGAAGGCATGGGGGTAGGCGTTCAGACCAGAAGTATCAATGATGAACTGCATGACCTGCGCCTCGCCCTTGCTTGGGAAGAACTCGTACGTGGGCTCCGCAGCACCGCCTTCGTAGGCAGGGTCGGTATTGGGGTAGTTCCTGTTGATGTAACCACCGCTGGTAAATCCACCAATGATCGCGACAGATCCATCACCAAGAGGCTCAGCGGTCGAATACCACCGATGCTTCTGCATGGAGAGGACACTGGGGTCGTCGAACCATTGACACTCAGCAGTCGTGGCGTCGCCGGTACAGGGGTTGAGGACACGGATGGAACGAGTACCGTCCGAGTCGCCATACTCCGGGTCGAACCCGTTCTGCGCCGCTTCACCACCCTTTGCGATGGCACCGTTACCACCGAGAGTAATGAAGGAGCCGTTGGGAAGGTGCATCCCTGACGCACAGAAGACGTTACTAGTGATTTTCATCGGGGTCGCCTTGCGTGTTGCGATGTCGTATACAGCGCCCATGGCGGGGTGACCGTCGATCTGAGCAGCATTGCCTTCGGACTTGTCGAGAATGTAGACCTTCTCGTCGTTACCGAGGAGCAACTAGACAACAAAGTTAGGGCGCCTGTGGAAACGAACGCTTTGTTGCGGTCTCACCATCATGGCACTGACGAGGGTGTCGCCTCCGTCTTCAAAGGAGCCCGCTTTATGTTGCGCGAGGGCCGCGGGCATGGCCGCAGCCAGCCCGAGTGCCAGCAGTGACAGCTGGCGCGAGAGCATCATGAGGATCGTTGCGAGACTGAGTTTGCTCTAAGATACGGAAGTTGGTGCGGGTGAATTAGAAGAAGGACTGTAGGAGGGGCAGGATTATGGGATGGACCAACGTCCCAGATAGAGTGGAAGAGAAAGGAGTGCGAAGGACGGTTGGTTGCTGTCGAAAGCAAAGAGGGAGGAGGCGTGTCGGAAGGGGGGAGGAGATGGCAAACCGCTCGTGACAGCACGCTCCTTTTTGAGCCATTCCTCAATCTCCGCTTAGCAGCTGCCCTCCTCGGCACGCCTTAGCTAAGCGGCTCTTCACGGCGCCCCCGAGTCTCTCGTCTCGGCAGACGCTCGGCTAGCCCGACTGGCGTCTGCGAGACCCTGTCTGGAGCAGCACCGACGCTGTCTGGCTCATTCTGGCTGTCCTCGAACACGGTCGGTCGTACCACAGCGAGCTCAAAAGAATAACGCTGTATTGCATGTGCAGGACGCAGCGCAGACCACGCCCAAGACGACCCGCCTCCTTCCGCACGGCCAAGCTATTCTTGTACGTCCTGGCGGCAGCGCTCCGGCATCCTGGGCGGACTATTTTTGTGTCTCTCGACGTTCAACTTCCGGTGCACTTCAGCAGCGTTGGGAAGGCGCGAGCTTCGGAGACCCTCGGGCTCCGTTGACTCCTCTCGAGCACCCCCCGGTTTCCTCCTGAACGTCATCCAGGTTCAATACTGCATCGTATAGACACTACTCATCCCGTCACTTTACGGTGCCGACCACGCTGTTGTTCCGCACAAGGTCGCCGAGCTTGATTGTCTCCAGGACGCGGCGGTCTTGACAGCCCGTTTATCCCTGCCGATTTTCTTTACAGCGATCATTTGTCGTAGTGTACCGCCTCTGCTTCGAGCTTGTTCAGCAAGCACTTCTTCGAGCTCGTCGTGTGTACGCCTCGTGTGTGAACGTTTAGACTTCCCGGTCTCGGTGGGCACGTTGTTGTACTTTCTAGGACCCTATGTACGATCCTTGTTCTGCGCAACCCAAAGCCTCCGTCCCGCGATGCTCGTCTGCTCAAATGGCATAAACGTTTTGTTAGCCAGAGGCCACGAGCATATCTGAGAATACACGTCGAAAAAGGAAGGTGACGTCACCCCAAACCGTGATAAAAGTAATCAAGGTTCGTAGCAATTCGGTGGATTCAGTACTCAAATGTCGCACCAACCACCTGGCCACTCTCCTTCCCCGTCTTCCTTCTCTCCCATACTCTGACCCTGCTCGTCTCACAGGCAGGCCGACATCGTAACACACACGACATAGGTGATCTCTGATAGCTGAGCAGGCAGAAGAAGATGGCCGCAACGCCACAGCCGAGTCGTTACATTCCATTCCCAGACGTGCAGCCTCTCGAGATGGACTTGAGGAGTGTTCGAAACCTTATCTTCGACGCGCTAGATGCCAACGTTCGCAGGGTGCATCGACACCCCTCAGCACGGTCTAGTGCCTACATCGGTAGCGCAGGTATGTTCTATTTTGCAATTCTCAAGACCTTACGGTATCCACTCCCCCAAGTCTCTATCATCATATCAACACTGAACGAATCCCAAATATAGGAACCATCCTCATGGACTGGAAAGTCGCTACAGTCCCCGACCTATCGTTCAAAGCCCCATCAGCTTTGGCGTTCTCAATGTCCTTCAGTCGACCAAGCGATGGCTCAGGTTCCCGCACCGCTTTCCTCGAGACCAGCGTGGGACCAGCCACTCTGATCCTCATCCAAGAACTCCGGAACGTAAGCACGGGAGTAGGCAAAGTATCCACAAAGACATGGGAGCCATGTACCCAGCTCCTCTCAGATGCAATCTCAATCGCTCTAAGCGAAGGGATAGATGACGATGGATGTGAAGTCTTGTATGGACGTGCGGGGTTACTATACGCTCTCCTTCGACTTCGTTGCGAGATGCACAGTCTATCATTCTCGAAAGAACAGCTCTCCCGACCCGTAATAGTCGCAATAGGTCAGATCTGCTCAGAAGCGAATATCAAAGCCCTCGCGGACGATATCGTCATGAGGGGACGGTTCGGCGCAGAGATGTACGCTCGGCATCTTCACAACGAAGAACAACATCCTCCGCCTCTCATGTGGAGTTGGCATGGGAAGCGGTATTTGGGCGCGGCGCACGGGGTTGGTATGTAGACTGTCTTTCGCTGTTTGTGATACTATCGCAACAGTCTGTGGTAGATTCTGACGACGAGGCTTAGCTGGAATTCTGCAGATGTTGATATGCGTGCCCGAAAGCCTGATTGCTGAGCACTGGGGATTAATCCTGGAAACTGTGCGGTGGTTACTCGATATTCAGCTTCCATTCGGGAATTGGCCTTCGAAAGCTTCAAGACATATGCACGCGAAGGTAGAAGAAGATCCAGAACAGGAACAACTCGTACAGTAAGTCTCTCCCATCTTCCTCTTTCTGCCAATTACTAAACCTCGCGCAGATGGTGTCACGGATCGACAGGCGTGATCATCCTCTTCTCCAACCTCGTCCTCCGGTACACTCACCCCCACAATACACTCAAGATCCCACCACCCCTCCTCTGCGATATCCGTTCCTCACTCATCCGGGGCGCAGACCTCATCTACAGACACGGTCTACTCCGGAAAGGCGTCGGACTCTGTCACGGCGTCGCAGGACAAGTATACGCATTACTATCAGTATCGGATGCGCTTAACCACCTTTCGAATCGGGAGGAGTCGAGTATGAATGTTGATTCGGGCTCCGTGATGGGTGTGGGTGTCCCATCGCCGAATTCAGACCAAACGGATTCAACTTCCAATCACACTCACTCAATCCCCAACCCATCAGATAAAATCCGAACCGGGAGTAACCACCTCATCCCTCTCTACTTCCTCCGAGCCATCCACCTAGCCCAACTAACAACCACCTACGAAACCCTCACTCACAAAGGTGAGATGCGTACCCCTGACAGACCATACAGTCTCTACGAGGGTATCGCAGGGATGTGTTGTGCTTGGGCAGAGGTGTTGAGACGGTTAGATGGGGTTTTGGGTGGGGTTAGGTATAGGAGACAAGGGAACTTGGGTGGAGGGAGGAGACTTTCGAATTCGGCTGGTACGAGTACGGGTAATGGAAGGAGTTCGAGGAGTGTCAGCGTTGGGAGGGGTGGAGGGAAGTGGGAAGAGTTGGGTGTGGGCGTTGGGATGCCGGGGTATGATGATTTAGGCGTGTCTTGATCCTTCGCCCTTCATGTTCTCCTCGCTCGTGGAGGTGGATGTGTACGAGAGGAAGAGGTGACTGTATTTGTTCGGTGTATTTGTATGTCAGTTAGGGATGTATCGGTCCGCTTCTTTTCCCTTCTCCTTCTGTCCTTTTTACCTGTCTTTTCTTCTTGGTTGTCGCCGTGCTATCCTGATCTCTCCGATAGACTGTATCGTTTCCAGCTTTCTTTTTCTGGTTCTGTAGCTTTAACGTCACGCGAAGGGAATATGGACCGCAGCAGTCTTTGCGCAAGGGTGACTATCGGTTCCCAAGTAGTTCTTACCTGGTACTGGATCTACAATTTCTCCGTAGACAGGAAGGCCGGAGCAAAGGTGGATAGTAGATTGAAGAAGATACTGATGCACAGATACACAACAGGCCTAGGCAGAACATAGCAGTAGGCTGGGGAGACTATGAACGTCTCTTGAACCGATCCAACGCCGACGGCTTCTTGTCTTCTCCTTCGCCCCGTGCAGCAGCCTTTGCCTTCTGCCTCTCTTCTTGCTGCTTCTCGAGCTTCGCGCGAACAGCGACCTATCAACGAAATTCAGATTAGCAACGAGGAGAAAATCGCGCACATAAGAAGAGGGACTTACAGCTCGGGGATCAATAACGTTCTTCCGCTGTTTCCTCAAATACCTCTTCAAAGTCTTATTCCTTCCTCTCATCTTCTTCTTCTCCTTCTCCGCCTTACTCATCTTCCCCTCTCCCTCCTTCTTCTCACCATCACCCTCTTCCTCCTCATCACTCACATCCTCAGTAAGGTCCGCCTTCCCAGCCACCCTCAACCTCTCCATCCTCGGCAACCTCGCAAACGGAATCTCACCCTTCTTATCCTCCGTCACCGCCGTCACCAACTTCGGCTCCGGAGCCAACGACCCAATAAACTCAGGATCAAGGGTAATCGCATCAGGTTGGATCTTATCCAATAGAGCTTTGACTTCTCTCTCCCTGCGTGCCTTTTTGTTCTCGAAGGGATCGGCTTCGGAGCTGTCGAAGTTGGGTTCGCCTGAGCCTGGTACGAGGATGCTGGAGAGACCTGCTGCGTGGCCGATGGTGAGGATATCGTGGAAGGGGGCGAAGCGGAGGGAGGTGAGTGGGCGATGAGGGATTGGGTGGGTAATGTAGAGAGGTGGAGGCGTCACGCGATTGAAGGGTTGTTGAATTGTCGGTTTCGTGTAAATCTATGTTTTGCGAATTGTTCAGTGTGTCGAAAATAGCGTGAAAAGAGAGAAAACGCACATTAACAGTACCACCACTGGCAACAGCCAAAGCACCCCGCTGCGACCACTCAACCTCCCCTCCTCCAGCTCTCGCATTCCACGTCCTCACAGCTCCCTTCCAATTCCTACAATCCCATACCTTCACCAACCCATCCTGTCCACTCGTCGCCATATACCTTCCACCCGTACTCGGATCCACACTCAGTCCTGTTACAGGACCCAAATGGGCTAGGAGTTGCACGGCGGGGTGAGGAAGGTTAGGCGTCCAGAGCGTTACGGTGCCGTTTTGGTGTCCGAGGTGGATAACGGCGTTATGAATGTTTTGAGTCATGGTCCTGCATGCCCCAAGCTTTGTACGGTGTTCGACGACGAGTTGACCTGTGGATGTGTCTTGGTATTTGAGGTACCCTGTGTTTCCCTATGAGGCTTTAAGCATAAGTACAATTCTTGTATGAAGTCTTTGAGGACGCACGATGGAAGCCAGTAACCAGTGGTATGGTAGGAACTCTAATCGTGTGGGTTCAATGTGGGATTTAAGCTTGTGTAGCTCTACACCATCTTTGTCGTAGATGAAGGCATACTTCTTTTGTGCAACGGCGTAATGGGAGTGATCATGTAGGAAACTAGAGCATAGGTACTTTGAGCAAATTGGAATATTGAAGAGAAATATGAGAGTACGGACGTGATATCTCTACAAGTTTCTTGCAGCTGAAGCTCTGCATGCATAGTCCCCGTTTGCCAATCAAACGTCGCGACATGACCCTTCTTGCCCACAATTGCAAGATGTCTAAGGAATCGACCTTCAGCCACTACAACACATTCAACAAAAACACCACTTACCTGCCGTTCCGCGTGTACCTCAACCTATACGGCCCAAAGTCCAAAAGGAACTCTTTCCTCCCCCTCGCAGCCTCCTGCCCCGAAGCCTTCACAACCTCATCCTGACTAACTCTCCACGTCCTCTCCATCTCCCCCTCCACCTGAATCCCACCTGCCTCCTCCTCCAAAAGCAACTCGGCATCCTTCACCAACTGCTTCGCCCTCGCAGCATGCGCGCTCTCCCGTTCCAACTTTTGTCGTAGTTTCGGGTTGGGTATGTGCGAGTATGTTTTCGCATTTTCGGGCGGTGGGGATGTTGGACGAAGGGATTTAGGGAGACCGGTGTGTGGTGCGACTGAGTGCAGTGTTTTGTCGTCTACTGTGGCTTTAGGTTTACCCTTCTTTGCATGTGAGCCGCCGTCTTGGTCGAGCTTTCGTCGTTTGGCCACTGGTCGAATCGCGTCGGCTTTGGCGAATAAGCTGTCCATTATTATAGACAGGTATATCCCCCGCGGAGTGGAGTGCTCAAATGAAAAGAAATATCTCCCGGAGTCCTCTTGACTTTGCCTCTGGATGTGGCCGGTACTCGATGTCGCGGAGGAAAAATGTGGACGAGCGTCAAGAGACATTTCCTCGATCACCTGAGTGGAAAAGGAAGGCGACATGCCTATTTCGGTAGTTCTCTTGTGTCGCAAAGTGACCAAAATATATTCAAGATTCCATGGTGAGCGTTCCGATGTCCAGTGTTCATGTTTTACGTGAAAAAATAAGTTAAAAATGTAAATTCCAGGGGGTAGATTTAGAGCGTTACTTCTTGCTGCCTACCCAGCCGACGAGAACAAGAATAAGCCCCGTCGAAGCCCATGCTCGAGCTGTTCTCCAAATGCTCCCCTTCGTTTCCGACCTCTGACCAAGAGCCTCGAGTATATATGCTACCTCATCCTGTACATGTATCTCCTCCTCCTGCTGAGCAGAGTGATTGGCGGCGACTTTCCAAGCGGAGGGATCAAGTAATGGATCAACGCTAATGAACTTGGCCTCTTGTTCTGCGGTCTCAGAAACGCCTTCCATTCCAGACAACTCGACAGCCGGCGATGTGAGCACTTCAGCTTGAGAAACACCACCAAAGAAGTCGGTGATGTACGTCTTGCGAAGATCTCGGTGGAATAGGTCGGATCGTACGCCCGCGTGCGACATGAACTTGCCGTAGTCATAGGTATCGAACTGTGGAAAACAGTGAGTTCGAGCTGAGAGGAATCATACGTAGTCGCGTGCATACCAAATCTTGCATCGTGGTTTGACTTGTCTTGTTGATGCCTTCCATGAATTGAAGAACGTAGTGCGTGAATCGGTCGATGACTGAGATACCAATATCACGGTCATTCTCATACTGCGCGGAGATCAACATGGAGGAAGACAATATGAGGGAGAAAAACACATACTGAGTACGAGTTCTCGTCCAACTGAGAAGAACCAGTAGCCAGAATGTTCGGCGAGTACAACTTGGAGTACATCGTATTCGCCTGACATGTATCGATCATAAAGAACAGCTCATTGTACCTTCACACTATGGTCAATATACAACCTTACCCCCTGAATATGTTCAGACGTACCGTTTCTTCTGCCACATCTGCTCGAATGCATCTGCGATGTCGAATGCGCTGATCTCTTCGCTATCTTGGAATTTGAGGAATTCGTTCCCGCCGTGTCCGGTCATGTACACAAAGATGTTCGACTTGTCATCAGACAGTAAACGCTTCGAACGAGGGACGGAGGGATCGACCCGACCTATTCACACCCATCACTAATGAGCACCCATCCCTCTTCAAAGCACAAGTAAGAGGAGACCTACCAGTCAAAACACGAATTAAGTTCTCAACAGTAACCTCATACCCCCTATAATCCACCTCTATATTATCCCCGTACAAGTCAAGGTCGCGTTGAGCACTCGGGAAGACGCAGCCTGGGAATTTGTTGCGCGGGTTACAGGCTGCGTCGTCGGCGAGCATGAGAATGATGTTGGAGTCGGGGATACCGAGTCGTTTGACTGTGCGGTACCTGGATTCGATAAGGGCGTGCATTCATAACGAAAGGCCGAGCATCAGTTCAGGGCTACGACGTACATTCCGAGGGCGTTCGCCATATGCTGACAAGAATTACATCTACAACCTCAACAGGGACATACCCTACGTTGCGCAGTAAAGACGTACCCGATAATTGAACCAATATCTCGAAGCACATACTAACACCGCCCAATTATTCGTATGTCCCGAAGACGCAGAGGCATTGTCGAAGAAGGACGCGACGTGTTGTTCTCTTGTTTGTTCTTGGGCAATTACAATATTCCATCTCGATATTGAGATAAGGGGTATGAGAAGGAGGGAAAGGAGGAGAGAGAGTCTGTTTAAATACATTGAAATTGACGGAGGAGGAGGTGTGGATGCATGAGGGTGGTGAGTACGTCGGGTGTAAGCGAGGAGGAGGTGATGATGAGTGTCATGCGAATCTCGTGATGGGTGATCGCTGGGTGATCGGTGGACGGAATAGGCAGGCACAGAGTCGAGAACGTTGACAATGATACACAGCGGCCTTCTCATGCAATCCGCGAACTTCGAAGCTCACGGTCCCAGTTAGAGTAAATATAGAGAACAATACGTTCCAATAAAACGATACAATCAATTAGAAAGATACATCCAAAAGAGACGATACTTCCGATATCTGAGAGAGCAGATACACAACACATCAGAGGGACGTACTACAACACTGGTAATCGGCGTGTTACACGTACTATTATGAAAACAGCAAACAGGAAAACAAGAAGAAACGTGGAAGCAAGAAAGCAAGAACGACAATATATTATTATGGTGAAGCATTGAGAATGCAGGCAACCAACGATTTAGGACTCGGAAGGGTAACGCACGTGGAGAGGATCAGGCCGTACGAGGGGAAAGGCCCGAAAGGGAGGGAAGGGGTATCACATACAGGGGTGGTATTTGGGGGACGCGCATGGAAACGTCAAGGGAGAAAGAAGCTGACGTCAACCCATGGATCAACGACGAAAATGAAACTGGTAGCTGTTATAGGAGTTGCTAAAGGACGAAGGGTACGAAGGAAAGCCGCGACTAGCCAAAGGACCCTGACTCGCCAAAGGACCGGGGTAAGATGCGCCGTCACGGTGCATAGAGACACCAGCATATCCTGCATACCCGCCATAGCCATTACCCGGTGCAGACGACAAGTATTGGCGATCTCGAGCTTGAGAAGGCCCAGCGCCCGCGCTGGTCTCTGAAGCGTTGTACGTCGACCGTACGCAGGATTCAGAGTATCCAGTTCTACCCAAGTGAGCGTGGGCGTAGTCATCCTCAATGAGATGAGACGAAGTCAAGGCATAGCTGTGCCCTGAGTATGTCAGACTTGCACGCGGGCCATAAGTGTGGGATACGGGACGCGGGCGATTCACCACAGAGTGTGCATCGTATCTCGCGACCGGTACGGATGGATACCCGAGAGGTCGAGAGTGTTTAGAAGGCGTGGTCGGAGGCGGGGGTGAAGCCGGCAGGGCAGACTGTTGCCCACGACCAGCAGCTATAGACGAAGGAGAAGATTCGCGGCAATCGGTGGTCGCGAGAGGCTCTGGCGGGGCCTGCGGCATGTGGTCTTCAGTGGAAGCAAAATGCCTACGACGTTTCGCGGCGGGCGCCTTCCTTTGCGTTTCTTCTTCATGTTTGCTGGAGGCAGGACGTTTACGACTCTGACGCTTGGCAGGAGACGCCTCCATCGGCTCTTCATTCGCGACGGGTGCATGCCTCTGTAGTGACCCTTCATTGTTGCTGGAGGCGGGACGTTTACGACTCAAACGTTTGATAGAAGGCGCCTTCATCGGTTCTTGATCGTCATCCCTTCCCTTTGCTATCTCCTCCCTTGCTTGCCTCCTTGCCTTGCGCCTTTCTTTCCCCACTTCGGTGTGAGCCCCTTTGACGTGCTCACCCTTATGCTCGTCGTTTCTGTGACGAGACAACCGAGACGAATCAACAAACTCGGCATCGCAAAATCCACAGAGTAAAGTGTCCTTTTGGTCACTACAGTAGTCGTGGTTACAACATGTCAAAGGAAGTGGAAGAGTACCAAAACTCACTGGACCTTCCTTTTGTGCTCTTCGAGATTGGAGAGTTGCACAAAACCGCCCACTTTACATCCGGGAAAGTCGCATGCCATCTGCGCCCTATGATGATTACGGTTATGAGCGAACCCAAACAAGACAGACAGGATGCTGTCTCGAGCGTGCATAATGACTTACTTCGAGAAATGGATGCGCCAGTGGCGTTTGAAGTCACATATTCTCGATGATTCACTTGAACAGCGAGGATATAAGCACTTGCACGAGGATGGCCCGCCCTCCTTCCTGGGCGGAAGCACCTCCATATATTTTTCCCATTCATCGATGGCAATCCCTGGCACGTCCATCAGTTTGCCAGTCGCCGCGACCCCCCGTTTCGTCTTGGGCGCAGTGGTTGTCTGAGATCATAGAAGAATAAAGAACGACCATGAGGATTGGTAGAAGAAGTGGAGTGATTGTACTTCACATACCTTCCGACCCTCAGGCTCTACTACGTTCGAACTGCGAACGATGGACTTGTGAGGATCAATGTTCTCCTGGTCTTCAGCATCGGGGCCAGTTTCTTTGCCGGCCTTCAGTTGGTGAAGGCGACCACTGCGCCGAGGCAGTGCGGAGGATGTATGTAGATCTGATTGGTGAGCCAGCACATCTTGGGTGGTTTGCTTGTTTTGTGCGACATCTGGTCGCGTTTTCTGAACAGATGACGCGACTTGTGTTGGAATTAACCGTGGTGGTGGACAACAATCACGAACGTACCTGTGACTGCTCCGGCTCGGCAGCCAAACGACGACTTCTAAGCACAGGCATCTTTATTGTGCGATACAAAAGGAGGCACAGAAGTAGAGAAGAAACAGGGGACAACAGTGGGGAGAGGAGGAAACAGAGGTAGTGACAAGTTGAACGGGGAGGTGGAGCGTGACTGAGAAGGTGGGAAGCACGCCTGTGGCCAGAGAGCGTTTAAATAGCCGTGACCGCGTTGTTTGGATAAACAATGCTCTTTGGCGTTGGGTGTCCCGAAACAAACAAGCCCAATGGGCCACTTGTGCCAAATAGCCACCCGTTGGGCTTTCGCCCGAGTATCACAGCGCCGCGGTCAGGGAATAGTATTCCGCTAAGCGAGAAGTCAAACGTCGACACAGTTGGCACTGTGCCAACGGGATTTCTTCGTTTGGCTAAGGCGATTGGATGGGAGACAAAGACCTCAAAGGCGAGTCGTCGTATTATGATATCCTGTAACCCAAACCAAGAGAGTGCTTGCGGAATTACAAACCCCCACAATCTTGGAGTTTGGATCGCGTATTCACATTTCGATAATCGAGCCTAGGGTCGACCGTCCCACGGAATTGAATGTCACGTGCAGGGTAAGATCACGTGCAATCCCAGGGGACGTGTCACCCTCGTAACGGTCTGTTGTACATTGTCCGCCGTCGCGTCGCCGTCCGTTCGTGCAGCGTTCACAACTTGACAGTTTCCACGATTTTTGTTGGGAATAGGGAATGTGTCGATTCGAATCCGTAAAGCCCGCGCTGCCAGTAAAAGACTCCCAATAAATGTATGGTTCAAACCGCGGTGGCTCTTCCTCGATCCTTGTCTCTTTGACCGAGGCCACGACAGTTCTTCATATCCGTGGGTATTCTAGAATGAGTGTCGCACCTTCTGCTTACCTGTCGTTGACTTTCATCTTGAATGTCGAGCAGGCCACAGGAGGGAAGTTCTACGATTAAGGGTCAGTAGCCGAGCTTCCAAGGAAACCTTAAGAGAAACCCATTCATCCAGCTCTGTGTGAGCTCACCTACCTGAAGCTCCATCTGAGCCCTTCCAAACAACAATACTTCGTACCTTTATCACTCCCCACTCCTCAAATGTAGTCCCGTTGCCTTCGCAATTTCCCATTCATTTTCAATGATCCGATAGATTAATAGGGCTCTTACTGAAGGCATTTCTTATGGTAACAAATCCTTGCGAGGCAACCCAAACAAATCCTTTCACGTAGATTGGTATCCAACGCCACGCATACGACGTTCGCAGTCGTGTCTCAGCACCTTTCCACTTTCCAGCATCCTTGAGCGCTTATTGTGCAATGGACCGTGCTTTTACGATCCATGACCTACACTCATGGGTCTTGTTAAGCGTATGTTGCAGTCTGCGCGAGCAGAATAATCTTGTACTTCGACGCCCCGCCGATCTTGAAGTTTCGTGCCGAATGAACTGGTAGATACTGCGCGGAACGGTCATTTCCTCTAGATGATTTCTGCTTCAGGCTCGTCAGCGACGTAGTACGATTGTGAAGTGAACTCCAGAACATAATATGTAGAAGGTATATAAACACAAAACTCAGCCTTACATGCATGACAGTCGGAAACCCGAGCATCCATTTAATTCCGATCGGATTTATTTGACAGCGCGGTATTTGACCAGGCAGCAGAGGCAAGGGACCAAGTTGGTTTTTGCAGTCACTGGATGCCGACTGCCACATGGATGGTCATATCATGAAGAATGAGGCCTGGGGGATGGATATCGAATAGCGAGCGCACTCGAGCTCGCCGTGTTGCGCATGGTTACGGAGAAGCCGAGTTGAGTACCAGAGAGCTCGAAGGAGGAGAGTTTTCAGTACTAGTCATCCTCAGAGAAAGCGCTCACGGGCTTGGATTTGGGCGTCCTGGACGCCACCGTACATAGTGACGGCCTGCATACTTCACGCTCTTACTCGCTATGTATTCACCAACCATTTGCTTACGACGTTGTCATGTACTAGTAGATACACGTAGTAGTATGATTCAGTAGCGAGCGTGCACTCGGACTTGTAGAATCACCTAACGTCCACCGCTGTTGGCGGCTTGAAGTGAGTGGTCTATATACGACTACGACGTCGACCTGACTCAATTCGAAGGTCTACTGATAAACTTTATGGTACGTCTATCACTAGTAGCAGCCTGACTCTCAATCTAGATGTCGCACGCACATTCATAAAAACAAGGGTATATCTTCAAGTTAACAGTGTCAGGTGACGGCCAGTCTACATAACGATCTGAGCACTTACTGACCCTAATAAGCTAACCTATCCATCGAACCAACCCGGCTGATTCTGACCCTCGCTTACTCAGAAAATAGTATACTTGCTTGGCCAAAATCTCTACAGACAGTCTATATTTCCAACCTCATCTACCAGGATGAAGCGGTGGGGTCGAGGCAAGAGAGGGCCTGTATCGCGAGGTGGAGACCGAAAGACTGAGGATCGTGGAAGATCAGAGAAAACTCGGAGGGGGTGAGTACAAAAGAACCATCCAAGGGGATGCCTTGTGACTGACGGTCACCGGAGGCACTTGTCGCGACCAATGTGATGCTGGACACGAGTTGGGTGGCACTGGTACCGCCAGAAAAACGGTCCCAACAAATTTGTAGCACTTTCGGGGCTATGGTTGTTAGCAAATTGAATAATGAGACAAAATAAATCTATGGGAACGACAGTCAGGTCGAAACTTGATTGTGGTACAAATGCAATCACTAACCTCTCGATCCCGTCAAGTTTCAAAGGCATCCTAGACACGCAACGTACGACGGACAAAGCAAACAAACCTCCAACCAAGGGAGAACGAAGCTATCAAATCAATGACATGATAGTACCATGGGATAGGTGGCGTCCTATGTGACTTCCACCTTGAGCAGAACTCAGGACCGAGTTTCGACCAGCACATCGATGGGTTGAGTCGAGCGTCGGGAAATTCTTCGAGTTTGATGCTTGTATCCAGCACGTCGTCAGACAACTGGTCCCAGATCTCGGTGAAAAACGATAGAGCTTCAGATGCCGTAAAACGGTCCTCGATAACATGCGTTGTCATCTTTGAGAATAGTGGGGCTAGAAGAGGTACCAACGGAATCGCCTCCTGGATACACAGTGAATGGTTCTGGTTCGCAGCGCATGAGATAGAGAATCCACGTACAAGGAAGTTGACCATGAACAGGTTGCCCAGACAGCCAACATCGAATGCAAAGGGATTGTAGCGATATTGCCCTCGGAAAATGTCTGAGGGGTGGTATGGAGGAAATCCGTCATATGCCAAGGTGGCGTCCAGCCAGCAGTCACCGAGAGGCGTTTCCTCGGGAAATTTGATCGATATGTTGTAGTCGAACAAGGCGTAGACTATCTTCGAAGCCCGCCTCTGTTCACGCAATGATGAGTTGAATTCAGAAATAAGCCTCCCATAGTGACTATAGAAGTTCATCGCAATGTTCGATTCACTTATGTCCTGTGGTGTTTATTAGGATACGACAGATCACTCAAGATACTGGTACAAACGCGGTGCACAATCCTGTGGCGGTGAAGAAACTCCAAGCCCTGTATACAGCGCCAGTGTAAGTAGCACAATAACCCGCGTATCGAAGAGATACCGACTGTTAACAGAGAGCGAATGTATACCAGCATGTCTCGGACACACTCAAGTGAATCCTGGCGAACATAAGCTATCCACCTAGTAAACAAAATTAAACAAGTTATACTCTCTCGATCGTGATAAATACCCACTGTGGAGTCGCGACGAAAGAGAAATTGTAGGGCGAATCCATTATTGCCACTGGAGGCAACACGCATGGAAAAGTCTCCGGACGGAAGACGTCCTTATGTTGGTAGAGATATTGATATATCTGGTATTCCATCGAGTTGCGTTCGATGACCTTGATGACAACGTCTCTGTTCTGCGAGTCCTGGGCAAAAACGTGTAGACACTTGGAAAAATGTATGTTGTAAAAACGGTCACATCACAAATGATATATGGCAGACTTACACTGTACTGCCTTCGGCCAATGGGTGAAATGAATCCCGTCTCGCTGCTCACATTTTGTGCGCATATTGCGAAAGGAAGAGGCGTAGTGGCTGGGATGGTCGACGGTACATGCCAATAATGCCAATCGTCCGAGGATTGCTCGTACAGGGTAAACCCGAGTCCCGCAAACCAAGTTCTATACGCTCTCCAAAAGGGCCTGAGATCGTAGGACTCCTCAAGGAGGCCATAGACCGTGTCACAGGGTAGCTATAAGAGTAGTTTTCCAGCCTGCTGCAAGTCGAAGTGATGATTGTGCTCACCCGCGGCAACAAACTCCCCAAGCCATCTTCCAAGCCACTTGCCATCATACGAGCCCCGTTCAGTCGATTACTAATATACAGCTGAATGAACGGACGACGTCACGACACTGTATTTTTCTCGTATCTCTGAGTAATGAAACTCAAATTCAAATCTGAAGGTTAGGAGGAGGAGTGGTTACTGTATGTTCGCTGTTTGCTACAACTCACCGTCAATTACAACAAACCGTCACCGCCGCGTCAACATCAAGAAGTACGTATCACATGTCGTAAACGCTCGTGGATCGCTGGAGGAGGACGCAGAGCCTCCTTCCTCCCAGTCCCACTGACACAGACAAAAGCAGGAAACGAAGGTAGCTTATTCCTCATCCCAACCTCAAACACTTGTACAGTTCAACGCGAGTCGTGTTATTGAAAAGAAAGTAGTAGGTTTCTGTACCTCCTCACCGCCGTTATGAAGGTGATTCATTGACTTTCCCGATCCTCAGTCCCTCTTTCGCTGCGATTGTCCATAACCAGAGCCGCACCATGCGCAAGACTTGTCGTGATGTGTCTACCACGACCCAATCCAGGGAAGATGACCATCATTGTTCGACGTACATATGTCATAGTGGGAGCAGGAAGGAATAATGTCAAAGTGTGTTCGTCGGGCTAAAACTCAAGCTTCACCAGTCGCAAGAAGATTTCGTCTCGCTTTATGAAACCAAGGGGACGATGGCGATAATACGTAGGTATAAGCTGGGGCGTATTGACTCTAGATCTGGTGCGGCCAAAATGCTCGCTCGGAGAGCTTGTGAAAGAGTAAATTAGTAATTGGTTGACTGACCTGTACCTTCAAGCACATTATGCGCCTGTCCTCATCAAACCAAACGATCTAATTATGCTCTGAAAGTCTGGCGGGCACCGAATAGTAGGTGAATGTCTGGTGATTAGACGTTAAGACGAGGCTGGGACGCTCAGGTGATCGAGAAGCGTTGGGGGCTGTCGAGACTCGACAGCGTCGCTCTGATTCGCCCGCACGACGCGTCGCGCTCGTCACGGGGCTGACTTTCGCCGATCGTTGAACCACATTCAACGATCGAGGGAAGTGCACATGATCTCAACCATCCCGCCAGCCTCCCTGGTATAAATACCGCCTCGTTCTCGCCTTCCCTCCTCAGTTCGCCTCCTTACCCTCACCTCGAACTCCATTCCGTGTGGTCCTCCCGCCGGGTCTCATACGCTTTCTGGAGCCTCATACGCACTTGCTCTCATGCTCTCTTCACTATACGCTTCGAGCCTAAAAAGTCGCTCTCTCGCGCCGATGCTCTCGTGATTCCCTTCCTCGAGCTCCACTCGAAGTACGTCCTCTGCATCACGCCCTGTAACGGTAGTGGGGTTTGGTGGGCCTTCAGGCCTTCGTTCTTCAATCACGCGAGTCGCAATGCGTCAGA
>MU275179.1:215649-251382 GCA_022160315.1 Panus rudis PR-1116 ss-1 | reverse complement strand
AAGGATGGGTAGTTCGTGGGAAAGAGGATCATGTCTGCTTGCTAAAGAAGGCAATCTACGGACTTAAGCAAGCATCGCTAGTGAACAGCGAGGGTAGGGGTAACCCGCGTGGGTAGCAGGTAGGGGTACAACCACATCCGGATACGGGTGTCACATGTCACACCCGTACACCCGCCGCGCAAACATTCTTACCCGTTTTAGTAATTGTGGCTGCTGAAGCGCCTACAACTTACTGAACACTTTAGAAGCCAACGGGGTTTCGGCTAGTGACACTGGAGTCACGATTGGTTTGTAGGTATGGCGGAAGTCACTCTCCAGCAAAACTTTAATCCCAGTCACAGCTGTACAGTTCGGATTTAAGGCCTACAGCGTAAAATATATAAATGTATTTACAATCACGGAATAGACAACGGACTACCCGTCTAATTCTCTACGAGAGTGCATGAGACTTCACTCAATCATATCCACACTCATCAAAAAATGTCCCGGTCGAAAAAAAACACAGTCGCAAAACGCAAGGTGAGCGGCAATGCCCCTGTCGAGACGACTCAGAAGAAGGCACGCACGGTGACCACCACGGCTGCTCCGAGTCCCAACGGCGAACATGAAGAAGGGCCGAAGGATGTTGTGGAAATATCCAGCAACGATGAGGATGGGTCAGACGACGAACTTGAGCCTGCGGAAGAGGACGCCGAGGCGCAGTTGGGTGAGCATTGCCAAAATTCAATTCATAACGGAAACTCACCTGAGCATAGCACGTCTCAAGAAGCAGTGGACGGCACCCATATATGCCTTCTTCAAACCTGAAGTAGACATCGTCGAGAAGGGTGGACGGCGTGCTCACCGCTTCCACTGCTTCAACCGGGGATGCAAGGCATCCATTGTTCGGTATCTTGATAAGAACGACGCCCGGTCCACAAGCAATCTCCATAAACATGCACGAAAGTGCTGGGGAGATGCAACGGTACAGGCAGCGCGAGAGACCGCAAATGCGACGCTTGCTCGAGAGGGCCTAGAGAAACTTGCACGCAACAGTGATGGTTCCATCACTGCTGCATTCGAGAGGACGGGCAAAGGAAAGGTGACCTATTCAACGACACAGTTCACTCGTACGGAGACTCGGTGAGTAAAATATGTGTCATAAGAGCCATTGAAACACTTACCAATGTGTTCTACCCAGTGCCGAAATCGTCCGCTGGGTCGCCGAGAACAAACGTCCATTTGACGTGGTCAAGGATCGAGGCTTCTTGCGCCTCATGAAAACCGGTCGGCCGGAATACTGGATCCCCTCTCCAACAACGGTGTCACGGGACGTCAAGAACGTCTTCGTCAACGTCCGCAGACGAATTGCTAAGATGCTCAATGTAAGTGGATTTGTCAAATACTTGAAGGCAACTGAATGCTTACCAAGTGCCTCATCGGTAGGAGTTCGAAGGCGAGCTCAATTTTTCTTGTGATTGCTGGACTTCGCCCAACCACAGGGCTTTTGCCGCATTCACCGTCCATTTGCACGTCAAGGGTGTCCCCCTCCGGTTCCTTCTGGATATGGTTGAGGTGCCTGTAGCGCACACTGGTAAGAACCTTGCGGAAGTATTCCACAAGGTTCTGAGCGACTTCATGATCGAAGAAAAGGTCAGTGTATCTTTGTAAGACTATTCAAACATGAAAGTTACTCACCTAATGTAGATTCTTGCTGTGACCGGCGACAATGCAACAAACAACGACGCAATGATCAGGGAAATGTCCCTGACCATTCCGGCCTTTCCAGGCGAAGCGAATCAGGTCCGCTGCTTCGACCACATCGCAAACCTGGCAGCAAAAACCGTGCTTCGTCAATTTGACGTCGGGAAGAAAGCTGAACAGACCGTACTCAACGAAGCCGAGCAGGCGTTGGCCGAGCTTGCCGAGGGCTTGGATGAAGATGCCGTGGAGGATGAAGATCTTGAGGATGAACTGCCGGACTTGGTCGACAACATGGAGGGATGGGTTGACGAGCAGGAGGAGATGACCGATGAGGAGCGGCAGGAGTTGCAGAAGAGTGTCTACCCGGTCAAGGTCGTGCTGGTGAAGGCATGTCATGACCGTATGGATTGATAAGAAAGATATTGTACTTACACGAACTATTCTATTAGCTCCGTAAAGTCGCGTTCGCCATAATCAACTCCTCCACCAACCTCCTTCCTCGTTGGAAGGAATTACTTCAGAAATTGAAGTTAACGGTGAGGTCCATGCCTCGGGATGTCACAACGCGATGGAATTCAACATTTACAATGTTGAACTTTGCATTGGACTACCGTTGTGCTCTGGACAAATTCACAGCTGAGCGGGAGGCTGGGTTGCGAGCATATGAGCTTAGTGAAGAAGAGTGGATAATAGTGCAGCAGCTCCGAGACGTACTGCAGGTAAGTTGCCGTACCTTTGACAATTGTGAGAGAGTTCACAGGCGAACTGTACAGGTCTTCTACGACGCCACTCAATTCTTCTCTCGTGACAATGCTTGCCTTTCAACTGTCTTGCCTGCCATGGACAAGATTGATCGTCGTTTGGCAACAGACTCGGTGCGCAAGAGCCTGAAGCCATGCATTCGTGCGGCTTGCAGTATGGGCCTACGCACCTTGAACCGCTATTATGATAAGACAGACTACTCGGACACTTACCGGATCTCTATGGGTATGTACTACGAATTCGTCCTTCATGAACACATTTTAAGCTGATAAATTTAACTAGTACTTCATCCCCAGTACAAGTTGGAGTACTTCAAACAGGCCAACTGGGAGCAGGAGTGGATCAACACGGCTGTCAGCATCACGCGCGATGAGTACGAGCGCAAGTATGCTGACCTTGAGCTGTCTGCGGACACAGCCAAGTCGGCTTCGAAGTCGACCACAACCGGTGCCGGCAATGGCAATGAAAAGGTTCGTTTACCTGATTATTGTTGTATTCAGCACGGCTCACTGACTTTGTGCTTCCTCCAAACCATATGCGGTGACCGTGTGGTTATTGCGGCAGGCTTCAACATCAAAGAATATGTTTGATAATCTGGAATACAACAAGACTCTCGAGCCAACGCTCACGGATTTTGACGAACTCGAGGCCTACCTTCAAGAACCCATCGAGCCCACTCAAGACCCCCTGCAATGGTGGTGGGCCAAGCGTTCTCGATATCCACGACTCTCACATATGGCACTCTCATATTTGACAATCCCTCGTAAGTGCTTACCTCACACTATATCTTAGTACATTATTGATCTGACCGTACCGTTTCTGATAGCCACATCGGTCCATTGCGAGCGGACGTTCAGCCAAGGACGGGTCCTGTTGTCTCACATCCGTAACCGCCTGAGCGCGCAATCAACTCGCGCATTGTTATGTCTGGGTTCGTGGAGCCTCCTTGGCCTTGTGAAGGACAACGATATACGTGCCGCAACTGTGCTCACCGTCCCCGCAGATGACGAGGAGTGTGGTGACGATGTTGCTGAGGGATGGGACTCTATTGGTGTTCATCTTGATGTTGTCGTCGAGTGAGGGCGGGTGGTCTTTTGTATCTAGTATCTACAACGTGAACACTGTCGCAGCAATGTCATCAACTTTCATTTTATTGTTCAGAATCATCTACTTTTGTTAAACTTGTCTACTAAGTCACGGCATACCCGCTAGGGGTTGCCTACCCGTACTCGTATCCGCGGGAACCCGTTCATACCCGTACTTATGTGCGCGGGTAGGTACCCCTTGAGGGTTTGGATACGGGTATGTGCTCTGAAATCCGGGGGTATACCCTCGCCGTTCACTAAGTGTAAGGACGGCACTTGACACTTGTCATTCAAACACGGGAGCAAAGCCTTCAAAAAAGGTGGGAGGATAGATCTGGAAAATATCTGATTAATGACGAGAGTGGGATTCGAACCCACGCCATTTCTGACTAGTAAGTGGGAGTCCACCTGAAACTAGCGCCTTAGACCACTCGGCCATCTCGCCATGCTAGGGCAGAGTATCATAAAGTGATGTACAATATAGTGGGTATAAAACTGCCGGTCATCATCGCTCTGCAGCTCGACAGATGGATTCCATACATTCTATGTCGCGTAGATAGTCCTCTATATCGTCCACTAGTTTGGTATGCGAGATAGTCAAGAAGGGATCACTTAGAATTGCAAGATGATCCCTATTGAGACAAGATATGGGTATATTACTGAATAACGAGCTACGGAGAACATACCTTTCACTTTCAGAACTGACTGACGTATGTTCGACCGCACTGCCAATGCGGCACACAGCGTCGAGTACTGTCCCTGCCACAAGGGCAAATTCGGCGCGTTCATCATCCTCGAGGTCCTCACGGAAAAAGAGTTGGAATGCCTGACGGTACGGCGGCTTCCCGGGTGGATCTTCCTTGCCATCGCAGTCATCAATACAATAGAGACGTAGGCACCAGTCGATTTCTTCCCCGACTCGCAATCGCACTGCAAGGTCGCCATCAATCAGGCTGCGCAGGAGTTCACGGATATTCTGTTGTACAATGAGTTACAACATCATCTATCGAGGAATACCTCACCAGTTCGAATAAACGATTGAGGATACTCCGGAACAACTTGCGCAAAGTTACATTCTCGGCAATTGAACAAAAATCACGTTGTTGTGCTTCTGTGAGTACACGGACGTCTTTGCGCTGATTCTTAGGATCACGGTAGTACTTGTCCCAAGTCAATGCAACTCGCGCATGTTCCGCGAGGCGTCTGCGGAGCATTTCAACGCTGCATATCAGCGCGATTACGTCGTGGAGTCGTTTAATGATGAACTCCCCGCAAATTATACACCGAATGGCGAACGATAGCATAGATAGAGTCGGACAAGCATTCTTTTGCAGTTTGTTATTCTGTATGCCCGCCACGACTTCATCTGGAGATCCCAGTAAGCGATTTTCCATACACTTTCCAAAAGGAGATATCCGCACCGTAGGCCTCTCTTATCTTTTCCTCGGAAACCTCTGAAAGTCCTTCTGGAGACCAATTGTTATCGGGCTGTTGGGCCATGTCTCGCTCAAGACTGGTTACTGTTATAGTGTTCAGATTAGACGTATCCTTAGGGACAGGGTAATATCGACCAGTGATGGAGAAAACATACCGCGATGTAATAAGTAGGCAATGTGCACAAGTTCGCAAAGGCCCGCTGAGGTAGTCTGATTGCATTCCCAGGGAGAGTATGTTGTCGCCAGCGGAGTTCGAATTTCCTGTAGGGGACGGCGCATTCACGTGACCGTTCAGCCAGCTTCAAATTCAAACAACTGCTCATTGTAGCAGTGTAGCTTGCTCTTCTGCGCTGCATGAATGGGGATAAAATCATAATATGGCTGAAGGTACAATGTGGAGGAGTCATGGTTTTAACAAGACGAATACTCAGAGTCACTGGCAGCAATTAGTGCCAATTACTGTGTCCAGTAGTAGTCCGATCGTGCTGTTCAGTCGTTACAGGGCTCGGAGCACGCCTACTAACACAAAGTAGTCATCATGCACCCCGCATCGCCCGTATGACTTATATTCTCAACTTCTATGTCTAATACTGTTCAGATTAGCACAATATCTTTGGCGAAGCATGAGCCCTTGGCATGCCATCCCGCCCGCAAAAGCCAGCACTGAGAGCCTTCATTTTCCCACGATTCAAACTCCGCTGGCGACAACATACTCTCACTGGGAATGCAATCAGCCTCTACTTATACAAAGGTACGACTATAACGTAGAGGCTGAAAAGGAGCCTACGCCGAGGAGGAAGCATAGACTCAACTCATACCGCGATCGCGACCACGCCGTGACGTGACGCGACATCGACGCGTGTTGTCACAAAAATTGTACGCGTCGCACACATGCACGTGACAGGCGTTTGCCCGCTCCGAGGCAACTCCATTCTGGAGTCTCAATCTCCAGATCCTTTCATCTATAGCCAGGTTGACCCATTCTTTTTGCTCATGGTGACCAACGACCTCTGGGTCATCGCACGTTTCTTGCCATCATCGATCTGGTGGTGTACTGCCAAAAAGACCTTGTCCGATACAAGAGTCGTGGTGAACATGCAGTAACCAGTTTAAGTATGTGTAACAGGAACATATCGCAACGAATGACCACGTATACTCATACATGTATTCCAGGGATATCAGGTAGCCTCTGCGAACAATCCCTGCCGAATTCATGCAAAAGCTCTTCGAAGAGAGTTTGCAGAGCGACCTCGCCTTTCTCCATCACCTTCCACTGACCTTCATCGGCTGGCGCGCTACTCTCCAAACCAAGCTGTACACAACACAAGACAGGGATCCCGGCTTCTTCATCCTTTTTCTCGTCGTGCCGTTTCCCGGCGTAAGCGTTATGCATAGTCAACGTTCCGAATCTCTCGCCTCCGACGGGGGCGATGAGGCGGAACTCGCTGGAGATAACCTGCTGTCCTATTGCTCTTCGTGTGATCATTGCCTGATCTACGATCGACACAATCTGCTCTTGGAACCCTTCAAGTATGTGCTCTATACGCTCGTGGGATGCTTGTGCTCTGGCTGTGTTGATTATTGCCGCGAAATCGTCGTGGAGAGTCTCTTGGTATCGGGTTTGAATTTGGGCGCGGGCATTCGCATCTTCTATGTAGTTTCGGGCCAGAGCCCTCCATCTTCCAGCGATTGTCTGAGTTTCTTCATAGACATCAGGACATCGGACGTGGTAACCTCGTGACGAATTCTGGACTCACCGTTCTGTAGGATTCGCGCGAAAACATGGCTTATCCTCTCATTGAGTTTCTCATCTCCTGTCGGGTCCCATTGGTTAATGATCTCAGCTACCCTTGCAACCGCGTCGGCCTGCAACGCCATCTGCACTGCTAATGGATCCTCGTCATGTCTCATACGACGCAGGAGCGTTACGGTCCCTTCGCCCACGACCGACTTTGCCCTCTCTACAGCGGACTCCATACCGTCCTGCAACTCGTCGTCGGATGCCTCGAACTTGATTGCATCCGCAATTTGCCCGGCAGTTTGGAATATTGCGGAATTCAAATGTTTCAGGTGCGAGAGGATGTCGGAATGTGATAGCTTATCGGTGCTAGAAAGGTAGGGTTGACAATCCTGCAATTCTGCTGTCCGTGTTGCCAAGAGCGCTTGCGTGTCGCGCAGGAGCCCTTCAGTGAAGGACAGCTTTTGTTCCGTCTGTGTCTTCGCTCGACGCAGGTTCTCCAATTTCTGGTTCAGGAGGCTCTCTTTGTTTCTGAACTCGGCGTCTTCGCGGTCATGCACTCTCCGCAATTCATCGAGCTCCGCTCGCAACTGGCGAGCTTCGCGAGATGCATTCTGCAGCCGCAGTCTGAATTGCTCGTGCTCACTTCTCAAGGCCCGATTTTCCTCCGTCGTTGAGCTCTCGGCTGCCTGAGAGTCTGCGAGCTGTCTTTCCAAGGAGGAAACCTTTCCGGCGCTGAAAAGCCAGAAGACGGTGATGAGACTTGCCCAAAGAAACCAAGGCGAGGACAGGCACCTCAGCAAGAAGTTGAAAACGTTCTGGCACCATTTGAGAGGGTAGTCCATGACTCAAAGCTGAAGAGACGTTCGGTGAGAGTGGATACTTCTGGTGACCAATGCGATCTCACCTTAGTTAAACAAAGCCTGGATGATGGAACATCGAAAGGGAGGACAAAGGGACGACATTGACCCTTGTGGCAATTCATGCTGCGGCACATGTGAGCCTCGTGCCGGTCAGAGGGCGACGATCTTCACAGAACCCATTTTGCAAGCTATTCGATACTTCGTTCTCGCATGCCAGATACCTTGAGGAGGGTTGCTACCTTGCAAGGGTCCAAAAGGTCGGCGCCACGTTTGAGGTGTCCATTTATTGATTTATTCATAGATTGACAACGATGCTTATAAGACGACCTTCGTTTGCTGGAAGTTAGCATCGTGCAATATGGCTCCCAGCAAACCCTACTCCGGAACCCGTCGCCGACTCGTGCTGGCGTTTGACGTCGGTACGACCTACAGTGGTGTCGGTTATGCTATTATGGACCCAGGTATTGTACCGACTATTCAAACGGTAACCCGGTATGTTCTCGTTTCTCCATGAATTTCTTCGACTTTTACGAAACTTCTCAACCCTGCAGATTCCCAGGACAGGCGAACGGGGATGCCAAGATCCCCACGGTGTTATACTATACTCAGGACGGTCGAGTTCGCTATGTGGGCGCGGAAGCCATTTCGTCAACTGCAAAACTAGAGGCAGAAGATGAAGACCTCATATTCGTCCAATGGTATGATCTCCCTAACATTTTCTCGAGGCAAGTGGTATATGAACACAGTTTGATAGGTTCAAGCTCCATTTGCGTCCGGAGTCAATGGCCAATTCGTCCATTTCTCAATCGTCGAACATGTTGAATCGACTTCCCACAGGCAAATCCGTCTTGGACGTCTTCTCCGATTTCCTCAAGTATCTATTCGATTGTGCTCGAGCATTCATTGTCCAGTCTCATGCCAACGGAGAGAGTATATGGAATTCCGTCTCGGATCAGATCGACTTTGTTTTGAGTCATCCCAACGGATGGGAGGGTCCGCAACAAAGCAAAATGCGGCAGACTGTCGTACAGGCAGGACTTGTTCCAGATACTGCCAGTGGCCACTCTCGCGTTCAATTTGTCACGGAGGGAGAGGCTAGCTTGCATTACTGTCTCGACAATGGACTGGCATCTGATGTCATCAAAGTGAGTTGCGTCCAAACTCCATTCACCATGCTGCTCACAGTTTCACGGATAGAAAGATTCAAAGATCATGATTGTGGATGCGGGTGGTGGTACCATCGATATTTCCACTTATACCATCACGAACGCAAATCCCATCTCCGTGGAAGAATCTACCGCACCTGATTGTATGTTATATATTCAAGTTCTCTATCAGTCTGTGCTTCCATTGACAACTTCTTAGGTTTGCTCCATGGCTCTACCCGGGTCAATGTCCGCGCTCACGAGTATCTTAGAGGTAAAATCTATTGAATGATGTGTCTATGATAACTTCAACTTGAACTTCTACCTGCAGAAAAGCTACAGAACTCGCGATACGGCAATGACGAAGATATACAGACCATGCTGGAAGATTTCGACAAGAGTGCGAAGGTGACGTTCAGGAGCGAGAGCGAGAAGTCTATCATCAAGTTTGGCTCCAGTCGAGATAGAGACCTTGCCGTGGGGATTCGCAGCGGTCAGCTAGTATTAGAAGGGTACGATCGTAGACTCGTCTGTAGTCGTAACACTCACTGATAAGGCTCGCAGGACTACAGTGGCCGGGTTGTTCAGACCATCCATCGCGGCCATCCTCGATGCCACAAGCAAACAGATCAAAGGCGCATCTGGCCCCATCACTGTGCGTCATATGTTTTATGGATTCGGATTGATGTCCCCATGCCTGTTACCACTACAGACTGCTTTCCTTGTTGGCGGATTTGCGGCAAGTGCCTTCCTGTTCACTGAACTCAAGCGGGAACTTGAGGGCAAAGGTTTGACACTCTATCGACCGGACAAGCATACGTGAGTATACTCACAGTCCTGCCGAATTTGTTTGTCGAATTTTTCCCACCCACTAGTAACAAGGCGGTCGCTGAAGGGGCCGTTTCGTTCTTCCTTGAGCATTTCGTCACTGTTCGTGTGATCAAAGCAGCATACGGAACGCGACACTACGTCGAGTTGGACCCCGATGACGCGAATCATATGCTTCGAGCTCCTCGCTCAAAGTACCGTCTTTCTGGGAGACGCTACATTCCCGATAAATTCACAATGTTCCTAGCAAATGTGGGTCCGTACGCATTGTCAACGCACGCTGTACTTATATAATACGTAGGGCTCTCGCATCCGAGAAAACGAGGAACATGCTATCTCTTTGTTCATCGAAGCAAAGCATCCGTCTGTTCTGAACCTCATTTCCTCAGATATAGAATGCTACCGAGGGATCGACAAAAAACCCGAGTGGACCGACTTGGAGCCCGGTAGGTCTGCAAACCCTCAACAGAAGCTTCTGTGTTAACGACAGACACGGCCCTCCTAGAATCATTCTCCACGCTGTGTACCGTTACTGCTAATACTTCAAAGGTCAAGAAGGTGCTGCGATTCGGTCCTGAGGGAGAGTATTACACGCAAGATTTTAAAGTCATCCTCCTGTGTGGACTAACAGAGATGAAGGCCCAGATCAGTTGGCTGCAGAACGTGAGTTTGATTCAGTTCCGTGGTTCAACGTTCATGATTCGTGCTCATGCCAGATTTCTTTTGGGGCGATGTTAGGGTGTTGAGAAACGGTACGTGACAAGCTCACTCTGTCTGAATTCAAGTGGTATTGACATCTCAGCATTGGCAGCGGACCTGCGAGCGTTGTCTATGACGTTGATCCGATTTCATGAATCGCCGCCACAATCGCATCCTCCGGTTCAGTCTTCAACAATGTCGGGATTAGAAACAGCAGTAGGAGCGGTTTTGGGTACTGCGAATGAATGCTATGCCTCACATGTGTCCCCAAAAATATATGTCCAACGGTATTTTGCTAATCTCGCTCTAAACCAACGTTTAGCATCACTGCCGCCTCTCACCATCTATGGAGAGCCGTGTACAATTGTGACATGGACCTGATTGTTCCGCGAATTTCAGGAAGACTATGCATACATTCTCAATATCAGCGATAACGTACAACTATGTCAAACGTCTCCCGATCCGACTTAAGCCTTCTTGTATTGATCCATAAGCTCTGTCGCGAATGTCGTTAACGCAACGTGAGGTTTCTCCGTTATGGTCCAGCGAGCGACGGAATTGCCGGACTGCACCGCAGAGCGACACCGCAGGCCAAATTGGATCGGGCACAGCACAAGCAGCCTTTGCCCTACCGCACCACCTTCCGTCCTCTGGGGCTCTGCTTTGCCGTATGCCACGTGCATGTGTGTTGGATTGAAGCTCATCTCGGCCCTTGCTGTCACCACTTCGAATTCGCAGGAGAGCACCTGTCCCCCCATCACGTCCCGTAGTATGAACGCCGCCTCCACGACGGCTGTAGTCCGTTCTTTCAGTGACTGCAGTCGGTCTTTGATTTCTGCTTCTGAACCCACAGCATCGGCCACCCGTAAGATGTCCAGAAGATACTCTTCCAGAGTATTCTGGCAGAAGGCCGCTGCATCTGGTCGTAAGTCCGGCTCCCCCGAATGCGCTCGGGTGAGAGCTTGCCATCTTCTCGCTATTAGGAAACCCTCTATCATTGAAAAAGCATGAATAATCCAATCGTACGGCGTCGAAGTAAGCTCCGCCTCTCACCTTTTTGGATGATCTCCTCATAGATGCCCCTAAGGCATTGATTGACTACATCACCTTGTACATGAGGAAGATTCCAACGGTTGATCCACCGGGTCATGTATGCGACCATGCTAGCCTGTACGGCCATTTGGATGGCGAGCGGAGTTTCGTCGTGTAGGATTGCACCAAGTAGTTTGAGTAGGTCCGACCCAAGAAGCGGCTGAAGGCGGTTGACAGAGGGTTGAATCTTAGGATGGGTAGGATCGAGTCGTGACCTATGGAACTTGAATTCTTCAGCGAGGAGTGCAGCCGTCTGGAACACCTCAGAGTTCAGACGGGAGAGCTGCCGTCGTACGTCACCATCTGAGACTTCGTCCATCATGGAGAGGTAAGTCTGACATTGCTGAAGTTCTGCTGTACGCGCCGCGAGAAGATGAGACTGATCATCTAGTCTTGTGCACACGGTGTCCAATTGACAACGTAGATCTTCCACTATTTTCCTGTGCTCTTCTTCCCGCCTTTGCATCTCTCGCAAAAGGTGGCCCTCATTATGACGGGGCTCTCCCTTCAAGTTCAATCGTGCTGGAAGACCCCATATCCAGTTTCCCTGTTCCTGTGGTTGCTTGGACGGCACCTGCGCATGACGATGGGCTCTTTCATCTGAGTCCCTCTGTTGTCTCAGCCCCTCCTTGTGCGAGGATATCTCGGTCTCAGGAGAAGGTCGCTTCCCCCTATGTCCGACGTTATTATCGAAGACAATGTATAGACCTATAGCCCACTCACTCTATAGGCCACGACATGCTGCAATAGATCTGAAGGCTTGCGATACAGCGCAATAGCTTGTGAAGCGCAATCCTCGTGTCCTCGATGGTAGACTCGGATGTGGATATTGAGAAGCGAGCATGAGACTAGGAGGCCACTCGGGTGTATCTGCCCTCTCCCCTTCCGTATCGATGGCGCAGCAAGAAACACGGTCGTGCGCACTGGAAAGACTATATGAGGATCTTTCACAGAAGCTTAGAATCGCTGCCTCGCGATTCACATGACTGTTGCTTCCTAACACGATGCAACCCCAAGTACTAGCAGCGCACTCCCCCCCTCTCCAAATCGTTGGTTCAGAGACAACGCGGCAACGTGTCGGAAGGGCGAGGGTTTCAATCTGCAGTAAGAGGATCCCAGAATCAGTCTCATGATCGCTGCTTCTGCAGAAGCCTTGAGGTATACTTTGTAATTCGCAACTTGACAAGAGTGGACGCGGCGCATGAGTTCGCCCTCATCGTCCGAAGAAAGCAACGCAGAAACTGTGGCCCGTGCGATGACCACCGCAGTCACAGATGGCGGTTCCGGGTGCCAATGGACTGGCAAAAACTGCGCATATGTAAGTAACATACGGGGTACCGTCAGGTCAGGCACAAGACGTCTCAGCCTTCTACTACGCCTTGTTCAAGACAGAAGAGTGGATAATCCGGCGGAACGCACCATGACTGGGATTAGACTGAGCTTTCTTGGACGGGCCGCGGTAAGCTGTAAGATTGGGAGGTGGCTTTGCGGACACGTCGCAAGGCCCTCTTCTCTTGCTCAAGAATACGCAACAGTGCCTTATGAAGAAGTTCCAAAAGAAGTATGTGAACTGCAGATATATATACGCAACTGGCTTTGCTAGCGGCGTATGTTCCTCATATAATAGGTACACTCCGACAGGATGTGCAGCAGATGTTCCTGCATTGATATAAGATCCGCTGAGAACTCCAAGCGATGACATGCGGATGCTGTAGGTATTAGAGCAGACAAGAAACCCGGAAGCCTCTCGAGGGGCAGGCTAAGGCCATCTCCCCAATTCTTGTTGTCCAGTATATAGCAGTACTTGTCAGACAACAACCAAAGCCGCTCGAGAGATGTTGTGAATTGATAAAGCGAGTATGCAAATACAAGAAAAGAGGTACGGGAAACGACGTAGGGACTTGTAGTTGGGAGTAAAGACCAACTCGAAGCTGAGGTTCCCTCCATTGCCGCCGACTCTCTTATACTTCCCCAAGCTCCACATGTCTGACTGAGCACCTCAAGCCACAACCGCCCGCTCACTCCTCGTCACGAGCCATATCGCCGAAAACGTTCCTGACAGTACTAGTACTAGTGCTGCCAACGGTGTGACCTATCAGCCCTGCCTGTTTGACGTAAATCGTGATACTCGTCTTACCTGCTCACTAGTACTACTTGTCAGTACTGGGGCGTTTGGACCTCTTGTGCTTAGCAGGCAGCGTTTGAAAGATTGCTTGTCGAGCAATTGTGCTCTTCATTATCACGTGCTCTTGCCCCTGAGGATCGATTCCGGCCAAACCGATCCGCGTCGTACAGGCTACGTTCGCGTGAGTAGGCTCTACCTGCTGTAACTCATCTCCAAATTCGTCTTCCATCCTCTCTGCGCTGAACGGCTCCTCTCTGCGCGGAATGATGAGATGGAATGGCGGCGACGCCTTCTCATCGCGCAAAATTCGCCGCAATTTGAAGCTCATGTTCACGATAGAGGTGACCCGGTCATTGTGTATCGACTGAAGCATTTGCATCAATTCCTCTCTCGTCTTCTGTGCCGCTGACAGCTCCAGAACGTCCACCATACGTTCTAGTATCGTGCGTGCACTGACTGCAGCCGCGTTGTCGAGTATGTCGGGACCGTTAAGATATTGACAAGTCTCTATCCGCCATGCCTCGCTTGTTGCCTTTTCCTCTGCATCACAAGGTGCGAAGTCAAGATTAGCAAAGGTGTGGTTCGCCGCCAGTATGTCCCTCACAGCACGCACCTTCTGCAGTCATTCGTTCATACATGTCCCGAAGTCGTGTCTCTAGTCCCTCCTTCTCACCTAGATACCAACTGTCGATGATCCAGAAAGCATGGTTGACAAGACCTGCGTGCAGACTGATTCGGACAGCTATCGGGTCCTCTGCATGGTTTATACTGACCAGCATCTTGACCGTGTTCTTATCGAGGAACTTCGTGTTGATTACTCGCTCACCGATATCTTTGACCCTACCGTCTTCCAACGTCTGACTAGCGTGGTAGCTTGTTGCATCGCAGGTCTGTGCGGCGACTTGGAAAATCTCTCTGTTCAGATGTTCTACCAGCCTCTGCAGCTCGCGAGTGGTCGGTTGGGGAATGAGGGTTTGTGGCTTTGTGATATGAGGAACAGAGGAATCCTGGAACTGAAGCTTGGCTTTCTGGAGTCGAGTCCGCACATTGTCCAGCTGAAATAGCAGATTCCTCCTGCTATCCATACACGCCTTTAACATTCCTTGCTTCTCATCGCACTCTGCTCTCTTCCTCTCTATATCCTCTTCGATTGGACGGAGTCTGCTCTCGCATCTATCCTTCAGCTTCTCGAGCTCGTCTCCTTTCGCCATCTCTGCCTCCACTGCCCTTTGTGCTCTCTGGACTTCCATTTCTCTTCGCTGTAAATCGGCCTTTGCTCTATCCAAGTCTTTGAGTAACACGGCTTCTGATGAACGTTGCCTGGGGAAACGGGGTGCATCGAATCCTGTGGGTGATGATACCATCCTGAGGAATATTGACACGTAGAGGAGACGAAGTAAGGACTGGAGTTTACTTGTATTATGGTCATGCAGCGAGCTATCGTTTCAGTTTCCTGAAGTTTGCAGTGATTGCTTGCTGCGCTATCGCCGCTGCGTCTGGCTTGGGCGTTCATCCATGCCCTACAAGGTATCCTTTGTACCAAGAAGGTAATCAATGCTTCCACGAATCTCATTTGTGAGTACCACCTGATCATGCAGGGCTTGTGCACACGCATTCCTCTAGGTCCCTTGTCTTTGCATATGTCGCCGACGGACGTTGCTCTCCTAGACAAAGGTTGTTCATATCTCTAGAGCCGACGTATTGATCTTGCAAGTTGCTGGCGCGATTGTACTCGAAAGGACTCGCAGTTGCTACCAAGTAATATCAACGGAGACTAATTCAATTTAGTCAAGTCAGTACAGTGCGTGCTTGGGATTGCGTCAATTCACTCATCAAACTTAAACGAACGTACAATGGATTCCCCCTTTGCCTATCTTTGTGCTTCTCAATCTTCTCATCGCGACGGTCAAAGGGCATTGATACGACTCCAGTTCGAGCATCAGGCGCATTGAACACCCCCACAACACCGGTCTTAGCGAATTCAGCCAAACACTGCAAGTTGCTTTGTTACTGACTCAGCGAACATGCCTCCATATAGACCCTACGATGGGTATTTGCGCAAGATAATCCTTGCGTTGGACATCGGAAGCAGTCGCAGCGGTGCAGCGTATTCGATTCTCGAGGGAGGAGAGGTTCCCAGCATCCATATAGTGACTAGGCAAAAAAGCGATTCAATTTGCAGCGTAGACTTCTCACTCATGACAGTGCAGCTTCCCAGGGCAAGACGACGACGACGATCCAAGAACCCCAAGCACAATATGTTACACTGACGATGGCCACCCTGTGGATTATGCGCCTGCTGCCCAGGGAAATGTCAGGCAGGTTTCTTTGTACGGAAATTCCTTCAGAAGATACACCCGGAAGCTCATTGAATCACCTATAGCATGAAAGCTCTTCTGGAGGCTGAAGCACGTGGTGATTCCGTGGACGAACATCTCCCAAATGGCAAGTCGGCCGTTCAGGTCCTTGGCGACTTTGTGAAATATCTCGTGTCCTGTACCCGAAGCTACTTCATTCAGGCGCATCGAAACGGCCTCAGTAATGCACATGAACTTTGGGATAGGTTGTCTACGCGTATGGTTGTTGTCCTCAGCCATCCCAGCCACTGGGGCCATCGAGAACAGGACGCCTTGCGACGAGCTGTTATCGCAGCTGGGCTCGTGCCGGATACTGCTGAGGGACTTCAACGAATTCATCTTGTTACCGAGGAAGAGGCGATTCTATACCACTTTGTGTCAACGGAAGCATCCAACATCGATGTGAGTCAAAATATTCAACCAAAGCACATAGTATCTGATGCCATCATCACGGTTGTGGTTCCAGCCTGGCATCAATATAACTGCTGTGGATGCTGGTCACGAAGCCGTTAACATTGCTACGCATTCCGTTGACAGGACGCATCCTATAGCTTCCACTCTCGTCGCGGGCCCAGATAGTGTGTATAGTGCCCCGTTTTGCATAGTATCAGCCTGATTCATGAGTTGTAGGACTCCCTGCAGGTTCTGTGGAAATCAATCTGAGAGCCAGAGAATTGATAGAGGGTGAGTGTTGATATGTGCTTTATCCTCATGCTACAAGTTTTCAATAAAACATTGGCTCAGCGAAATTGGGCAATCATCCAGTCGCCAACCCAGAATACGTTGATGACGCACTCAAATCATTCGAAGAACTGGTCAAGTACGACTTCGCAAATCCTGACTATTCGTATACGATCCCTTTCGGTCCACCAGATTTGAACGACGCGGAGCAAGGTATACACTCTGGCCGTGTAACTCTTCAAAGGTTAGTTTGGGTAGTATTCGCTCTATGACCAACGATCAATTGCTTACTGTTTTGTCGCGTAAGCCATGAAATCGTATCGCTTTTCGAGCCCACTCTAAGGGGCATCATAAACACAGTCTTGGAGCAAATAGATTCCACGGATGAACGCTCTGGGGTACGTTTTTTCGCATCTTGGTTATGCCTTGATTCATAGTCTGTGCAGTCGGTGTATCTAGTCGGGGGACTCGGGTCCAGTCCGTATCTATACGATCAGCTTCGATTGGGACTGGCTAGCCGATACCGGGTATATGTGCACCGCCCCGAAGACTTCAAGTAAGTGTTTGCCCCACGATTATCATTGCCGCCTTGTTTATCATTTACAGGAATACCGTTGCGCCTGGCGCATTGGCTCATTTTATAGAGCACCTCGCCTCCACAAGGAAGACGAAGTTTGCTTACGGGACAGGTACTTTCGCGAAATTCGATCCGGCGGACCCTGAACATGTCAGCCGCCAACACCGCTGTCGAGCACATCCCTCCGGATGGAAAGTGATTCCGGACGCATTTAGGATGCTCATTCCGAGGGTTCGCCTAATTTGCACTGTACTTGTTCTTGCTCTCTGATTCGTAGAGTGTAGGGAGTAAACGTGGAAGATGATGAGGAGACATCCGTCACTATGACAGTGGAGGCGATAGATCCCTCAGGATTAACTCGCATGTCATCAGACATCCTCTGTTACATGGGAGATAACAATGATCCACGCTGGATGGACGAGGAGCCAGGTGCGTCGCGCTCATCGACTTTACAGTAAATAATTTATAACGGTGTGTGATAGAGAAATATGTGAGGCTCTGTACCGTGCAGGCGGACACGTCGAATGTTCACAGGGAGGTGAAAAGCGGCATCAAAGGCTTTTACTTCGTCCAAGAGTATCGCGTCGTTCTTATAGGTGGACCTAAAAACATGCGAGCACAACTTTCATGGATGGAAAACGTGCGTGAACTATTGCTTACGAAGATATCTGAGTTATAATTGGCTAACCTTGAGTTCACTCTTGCGGAATCTTCAGCAAGGGGAAAGAAGGTTAATTATACTGTATCGTTCAGACGGTTGAAGCTAATGCTCTGCTTTCGTGCACTAGAAGCTCTGCGAAGATTGTGTATGCCCCGGAGCCGGTGAGCTGATCAAAGCATCCTGCCTCTCGCAAATTGACATTTGCGGCATGATCACCCTGTAACTATGTACATCAGCTGAGCTGGCACCGCTCCCGCGTTGTCGTCAGAGAGTTATATCATATATAGAGGGAAAATTGATTTCAAAGATAAGGCAGGTACTTCATACAATCTCTTACATACAAGTTGATATCTCTTCAGATTCTATGAATGAACAACCTTTTACCACTGCTCCAGGTCTACCTTGACGAAGGCTGCACTGCTGTTTCCAGGGCCATTTATTACCTGAATGATAAGGTGAGGATAGTAGGATACTGCGTACAGTAGCTCTGCAGCGAAGTTTCAATGGACAGACCACTTCGAATTCGCATTCCTTGTTTTCTCCTTTTCCAGTCGCTCCTTCTCGGCCTTTTCCTTCTCGGCCTTTTCCTTCTCGGCCTTTTCCTTCTCCTCCTTCTCTTTCTCCTTATTATCTTTCTCCTTTCCCCATGCTCTCTTGTGCGTCTTCACCATGCCTTCTGCGAAAGACAACACCGCCACTTCGCTCTTTACAAGGAGTGACCCTGTTCTCGCGTCATCGCCGTCCAGACGCAATAACCCATATTGCACAGGACAAAGGACGACATCCTCGTGGACAGGCTCGGTACCTTGTACGGCGGACATTCGCTCTTCAACAAATGGTTCCGGGTTGAGGGGGAGGTACACAGCATAATCGCATGTAGTTCCCTGTCTGCCAATGGCTTTCCTTAAGTTCATGCCCAGCTGGACGAGGTGGCTAATGGCGTCCGCGAATTGCTGCAAGTGTTCATCTGGCTTTTCGTGGGCTGCAGCAAGAAATAGCACGGTCGAATAGTGACGGGCGAGGCTTTGTTCGTACTCCGCAACCTTTGATGCCTCGGTTTGCGGATCGTCAATGTAGCTACGGACGAGTAATCTCCATAGCGAACCGACGTCGGGTCCGTCTAGGGAGGAGATCAGAATTGCAGCAAGAAACAAGATATATCAAGTACCTGCTGTTGAGATGCGTGAATACGTGGTGGCTAGGGCTTGATTGATATCTTCGTTGTGGTCTATGTCCCACGATTGAAACAATGGTGCTAGGATTGCTAGCGTACACGCTCGTAGGACTATCTGCACCAGTGTATGGTTTTCGTCATGTCTCAAGTTTGGCAGATACTTGATACTGTCTCCTAATTTGAGTTCCTCCTTCAGTTGGTCGACGAAGGGGACCAGCTCCGGTGCCTTCACTGTCACGTGACGCTGATCGAATTGAGTCGAAGTAACAATCTGCGAAGTGACCTGAGCAATTTCTTGGTTCAGGGTGGCGAGATGTTGAATGATATCTGCCTCAGACGTTTCGTGTATTGCACCGCGTTCTAGCCTAGGCTCTGGCTGCGCAGGCTCGTATATAGATGCACGCGGTGCTGGGGGATCCTCTAAGCGACGCAGCGCAACACGAAGCTGCCGAGTGGCATCCTCCAACTCGACGGAAAGCTCTGTCTCACTTTCCTGCCACTTAGTTAAATCATCCTCCAGGCGAGCATTCTCCTCGGTGTAACCCAAAGCCTTCATTTCAAGATCTAGGATTTTCGCGTCCAATGCCTGCTTCTCCCGCCATAAGGCAGTATTCTTCTGTCTCTCCTCCATCCGCTTTTTCGTCAACTTGTCTCTCTCGAGCTCCTTCTGCCGCAGCTGCGACCTGACCATCTCGAGCTCCTCTTGTATAGGCGATAAGGCAGCCCCCGAGCGCTGCCGCTGAATGGCCGATGTAGCGCTGCGGGGGCTAACGGGGGAAAACAGACGTGAAGACGAAGTTGGAGACGGCGGAGACCCTGTGGGCGATTGATAGTAACTGTCCATGGCGGGACGGTAGAGACGACGATGCAAGATAATGGTATTGCAGTCCAAGCTCGTAAGTAGTCCTGCATGCGGAGACCTTGACGTTTACGTGCTGCGATGATTGCTGATTGTACTTCGTGCGTATACTCTCACAGTGACCGGCTGACCATGACTTCGTTCCTAGTGTCGCGCGTCCTCGAGCTCCTTTGACGACTAGATCGCTGATTCCTCTGCACGCCGTATGAAGACAATGGCAACGACTTTACTGTTCCCACTCTCGCCGTAGGGACTCTGCAAATGTCATCCTTACATGCAAGTTCAGAGGAATGATAGTAGGTGCGAGAGCGAGGAAGCATTAACTGATCATGTTGCATCCAGATTGCCTTACTTGTCCCAATGCGTATCCATGTGACCGATTCAGCAATCCCATACCCCCGTCTGTCCCTCGCAAGTCGCCATACTCAGGCTAGAGCAATGTACATAGTGCTCCGAGATTGAGAATAAGAAGACTCATGCTCATATGGATGGACAACCATTATGCTCGCAGTAACTTATTCAAGCCTGTAAAGCACATGATGAAGGAGATTGAGACTTATCTCAGCGTTCGAAAGCTCATTTCCAGGCTTACTCGGATTCAATCAAACTCTATTGCAGAAAGGGCGATGACCCTGTCAATGCAAATGGGCAGGCGACCGAACAGGTTCAACTGTGCCAACTGTGCCGAATACAACCACCCTCTCTGCGGGCGCAGCAATGAATGTCTGAAGGCAATAGACATCCCGCTACGTAGCAAGACGTTCTTATTGCAACCTCACCTCTCGTCACTCATCTAGTCATGTCAACGCCCATGTATTACACTGGAGGGGTTCGCACGCTTTTGGTTGGCATTGATATCGGAAACGCGTTCACTCGCGTCGCATATTCTCTTCTGGAGCCGGGAAAGGTGCCCATAACTCAAATAGTAGCTTTGTGAGTAGTTTCCTTGACCATTCGGCAACTGATCCCCAAGGGAGCTAATAACTCGCCTCCAACATAGGGGGAAAACGCGCATACCTAGCATCGTATGCTACTACCCTGATGGACAATTGCGCAGTGTTGGGGCGGAAGCGGCTACAGAAAGCGAGCATGATATACAGTTGTACGGTTTGGTACATATAGAAGGGTGGGTGACATCCCGCCGCACGCTATTGATAGGAATTCTGAAGTCAGTCTTAGTTTCAAGGTACTGATGAAATTGTGTACGGCGAACGAGCCTACGTACATCCCCCTGGGCAAGACTGCTGAGCAAATTCTTGCTGATTACCTCCAGTACCTCTGGCAACATTCTAGGGCGCACTTTGTGGCGAGTCAGCCCGATGGCTACAGTGTCTTGGTTTCTTTGTCAACTCGCACCCACTTTGTTCTGAGTCACCCCAATCATTGGGGAAGCGCAGAGCAAAGTGGTATGCGACAAGCCATGATCATATCTGGCTTAGTTCCAGACTCCCTGGAAGGTCGCCGTCGACTACATTTTGTATCGGAAGGTCAGGCGGTGCTTCACCACCATTTAGTTAACGAACAATTATTTCGTCACGTCCAGGTATGTTGATGTGGAGCGTGACAACAGTTCTCATGTGGTTTCGATCTCACTGTTACCGTCTGTTTACCTAGCCTACGACGAAAATTCTGGTTATAGATGCCGGCTCCGATGATGTACAAATCTCCGCTTTCCGTATACAGACACTCGCCCCGATGTCTGTTATGGAAATAACATGCCCGGATGGTAAGCAGCCTCACGAAGAAATACAAAACACATATTGGTCTAATCAGTTTTTACACTCGTCAGCAATACCGGCGGGTTCATCATGTATAGATCAAAGGGCCGAAGTAATGATTGAAGGCATGTACTAAGACCTGACATCCCATAAGTACTCCAGTTCATCGGAGAGCTAACTGTGTTGAATGAATAGAGAAACTCCGTGGTTCGATACGAGATAACTCGGATTATGCGGTCAACGCGTTTTTGACATTCCAGGAGAGTGTGAAGTTTGCCTTCCGGGACCGCCATCAGTCCTTCGCCGTGCGTTTCGGCCCCTCTCATCTCAATGACACGGAACACGGGATTTCCAATGGTGCATTGACCTTGACAGGGTAAGCTCACAGTCGTGTAGTCGTGTAAAAGCAGGTGATACCTGTCTAACCCCCTTTCAGAGCTGAACTCGCGGATGAAGTTTTCCAGCCCACCATTGACGACATAATAGACTGTGTGAGGGCTCAACAGGCGGAAATATCTGATAATGATAAGAACGCGACTTGGGTAAGCTCTTAGTACACTGCTGAGAAGAACTCACCCATATGTCCTGAAGCTTGCGATCTTCGTCGGCGGGCTTGCGAAGAGTCCGTATCTTCGCTCAGAATTGCTTGCAGCTTTCAAAGAATCCGAGATCCCAATTCACCCGTACTTCCCTGACACCACAGACCCTACGTGAGTTGTTTTTCAAGCACCTCATCTCAATCAAGATCTAACAGATACTGGGGATAGAACTACTGTTGCTACCGGTGCATTGGCTTACGTCCTCAAGCACGATCTGTCCACGTTCCCTGCACCAGCGACAATCGGTGTCCATCATTACGTCGAATTCGACCACCGAAACGTCGATCATGTGTATCGTATCCATAGGAGGCACGTTAAAGAAGCCTCTGGGAAGGTAGTCCTACCTCGAGTCTTCAGCAGGCTCGTCAAAAAGGTGACTCTCGATCGCGACGTGCGTGAGGGGATACTACTAATTGCGCTGGTTACATCGACAGGGACAACCTATACGTGAGGATGAAGAGTTCACAGTAACGTTGTCGGTGGAAGCGCAAGACAAGTCTGAATTGGTTCAGGTGGCCGCTGATATCCTTCTCTACATGGGAGAAAGCGAAAACCCATACTGGATTGAAGACGAGAACGGTATGTCCAGATTTACGTGTTCACTGCAATATCTGAAGCTATCACTGTTACAGAAAACTACGTGAAACTTTGTACCATTCGAGTTGATACCTCGGGCGTCGAGGGTCGCATTATGCATCACGGCCCTAATAGGTACTATGAGCAGGAATACACTGTTATCTTGAGAGGCGGTCTTGCTAACATGCGTGCGGAGCTCGCGTGGAAGGAGAAGGCATGTAGTCTTGCTGATTTTCTCTGACTCTTCTCTGATCACGGCTGGTAATCACAGGGCCAATACAAACGGTGAGCAGAACGTTGAAACATCTTGATTTCTACTGATCTCCATATTACAGGGATCCGACGAAAGCGCAGGTCATATACATCCCAGAGGCAGTCGCCTGATCAACGTCGCTCAAAGTGTGCAATTATTCCTTATACCATGTACGTATCGAGCTGGCATGATCCTTGGCGGTATACTTACAGACGCATTCTAAGCTGTATCAATCTTGAACATTTTCTTGTATCGCTATCTTGGACGTTACCGTATTTGCACGGGCATATTCGCAGTGAACAGTTGTAGTCGTGTTTCTCTTATTGTCTGAAGATGTCATTCTTCTTGTTCTTCTTGGTGTTTGTATGAATATAGTTCGGTTTGGGTGTTTGCTGCTTGCGTCCGAGGGCCAACAGCATTTGATGTATGTACTTGATGAGTCCTTCGCATATGTTCCAGACATCACCGCGGCGATCGAAGGGTTTACCGATACAAAATGCATTGAGGAGATAGGGTATGTGTATAACAAGTCCAGCATTAGACACCTGTAACTTTCTCCAACCATTCTGAATAGAGCAAGGGTACAGCACATCTGTCAGCTCCGTTGACAAGATTACAAAAATAGACGTACCTCTTGTCAGCTCGAACGCGGCGAAGGTGCTTGCTGCAGCAGGTATACTTCACGAGATCACTGTCAGTCCGGTATTTCACCCGGTCATACAAATGACGATACCTTCGAAGCACTACTCGATGTGTCAATCAACATAGAAGAGCAACGTACAGAGACTATGAAACTTACATGACGGCGTCAGTCCTCTGAACAAGCCAGGACTGTCAAGCAAATTTGCAAATGAAGAGTCATTCATTGTCAGCCGCAGATGGATGCGCCAGGTTATGGGATACTCACACTCCGGATTCTGTGACGATGGTTTTGATTTCCCGCGCAATGTATTGCACCGGGGTACCCGTAGGTGGTTCTGCCCGGAGTTGGACGCGAGATTTCACCACGTCTGATACAGTTACACATGACAATGTCAACCCATCGGAGGTGATATCGGAAAGCAGATAGAATGCGAAAGTGTGAGGAATGACGGGAATAGAGAAAAGGAAGTCGGAGAATGACACGAACCGAGAGGATAACAACACAGCCAATACGAGATCTAGCGGTAGGATTCAGTCAGGCTGAATCAAAGGTCGAAGAACTGTGCGAGCAACATACGCCGCCGGTAGCACCACTTGTCAGAAGTGCCCATACCGGAATGTCTTTCCCGTACTTCGATGCGAACTTGCGTTTTGAGAACTCGAACGCTGAGAAAACCGTTCTCAGCGTTTGGAGGCTCATACAGCCATTGTAACGGGGAACTACCCACCCGTATAAAATCTGATTGTGCTGATGAGCAAAGTAAAGTGTAGAAGAAGAAGGAACTCACCCAGCGTAAGCAGGGATCTCACGAGCTACCGTGACCTATACAAGATGTAATCTCAATCAGCGGCTATTACTCACATGAAGATGAACGACTGTTGATGTACCCAATAACCTCTCATGATACCCTTCCTAAAGCCCCACTGTGACCACATCTCTTGGACGACCGCGCGGAGCCGTTTATCATCCTTGGAGCCGTACTGACCCTGCATCCGCACTTTGAACATCTCCACTGAACAGGGTTCGCCATCAACTACCGAGGACGTAAATGAATGTGACAAGATAAAGCGGACCTGGGCTAGCTAGAATTGCATTGGCTGCACCAGCCATGGCGCCGGCAGCGGCAATTTCCTTCAAGGAGAGTTGAGGGAACGGAGAGATAAGTCGCTTCGACGCGCCATAGGCGGCGAACAGCAGCGAATTAACTCCTGCTATACCAATGAGGGGACTCAGGGTGCCTATAGAATGTCAGACGGGACAATATTACGGCAAGACATTATGCAGTTACCTTTGTATAGACCCAGGAATCCCTCCTTTCGTAAGGTCTGCACCAAGATATCCATGGGCCCTTTCTGAAAGGCAACTTCATCAATTCATGACAACGTTACAGCAGATAGGGCACATACAAACATTCCCTCTGACAAAATATAAGGTCAATAAATATCAGCAAGTGCAATAACCGAAAGTATATACTGGGAGCAATCTGAGCACGGGTCTTAACAGTATCCAGAGGTTGTCCCACTAGAACTTGGGCAGCACCGCCCACGCTGCCAGCCAGCAGCTCATTCACCGTTCTGAGATCCATGTCCCCGACGTTCCTTGAGCACGACGAACACGATAAAGTTTGGGGAAAGGAGGTTGCTGCACATTGTGGCACACGATTCCGCTTGAGCCAAACTCGGTTGCGCGATCTTGGTGTACGAGCGCATCACGTGATCTAACGGCCGATTTAGGAAACCCTAACCCGTCTCGCTGATCACGACCTCTTGAGGCTTTTGAGGTCTTCACTCAGTTCCTCTGAAGGTACCATCGACTTCGACTCCGGCTAGTAACAATCCGCTAGGAGTATACCCCATTACAACAAGAAAACTCGGAAAGTAGACTGTTTTGTTAGCTGAGGGACAGTCTATCTCTTCTGTACATCATGGCACCGGAGAAGTCTCGATCTATATTACCTTCTGCGAACTGGTTAGCGTTACAAAAAGTCTGTACGTCCCATTTACCAGGTTACAATGCCCAAATACTAACGTTGAATCTGCATAGAAACTACCCTCAGCTTCCACCTCGAAGTCTGTCAAAAGCGAGGCGCATGCACGGAAAAAGCGCAAGACTGAACACAACAGAACTTCGTCGGATGTGTCCATAACTGAACATTCGGTCGCCGCAGAAACGTCCTTTGTGCGAGGAAAGCAAGCGAATACGTCAACGACCGCAGCTTCTGTTGCAACCGTTGCTGTTACATCGAATGACGACGTCAAGAACGGGGAGTCATTGCTCGCTCTCCGAAAATTGATAAATGGAGAGTTGAAATACACTCCACACCAGCAACAGTATGTTACCGTTCATCTTCACTGCCCATTGCATCGAATGGTGGCTGAAAACGCGATTAGACCTGGAAAATATCTCGCTCTTGATTGCGAGATGGTTGGTGTAGGAATAGATGGCAAAGAATCATCACTCGCTCGTGTCAGTTTGGTCAACTATCATGGAGCGGTGATATTGGACGAATTTGTACGGCAACGAGAACGTGTGGTCGACTACCGAACAGAATTCAGTGGAATCAGACCGTCGGACATGGTCAATGGTGTGTATCCATCTGTGTTTTAGCGACTTCCATTCACTAATATGATATCATACAGCGAAACCTTTTGCTGAAATCCAACAACAAGTCGCTGAACTGCTGAAAGACCGGATATTGGTCGGTCATGCTGTTCACAACGATTTGAAGGTACGTTTCAAAGCTATCGCCCATTTAAGAGAATGTCGTTTGAGCCAAATATTGTTCCGATACAGGCTCTGTTGCTTTCACATCCTCGACACCAGACCCGTGATACCCAAATCGAGGCGAGCAAGCACAAACTCACCAAGTCCCGCCGCCCGGCGTTGCGTCATCTTGTCCAACAAGAACTGAACATCGCCATCCAGGAAGGCGAACATTCATCTGTACGTTCCCCAAAAATAATCAAACTCAATCGTTCATATTCAAGGATGTTAATAATGACAACGTTCATCATGCATGCAGGTTACAGATGCACGCGCTACTATGGCGATATACCGCCTGCATCGTAAGGAATGGGATAAGGGTCATCCACCGGTGGCGTTGCTTACCTCTGCAAAGAAACGAAAACGATCCGCTTCGGCCGCTCCGGACGAAGGCGAAAGCGACGAGTCGGGATCGGAGGACGATGATGTCAAGTCTGTCAAGTCAGCAACGTCAGTGTCATCACATCGCAGCAAGAGCAGCAAGAAGAAAAAGAAGCAGAAAGCGGTCGAAAGCTTTCCTGGCGGGGGACGTAAAGGCATCAGCTCAGGCCTGTCAACTGTCATCAAACGAAGAGGATCAGCACGACAAGACGCATCTGTTGATATGGGGTCCTCCTCTGGCGCAAAGAAATCAAAGACCCAGTGGTGGAAGGAGCTCGGGACGGGTTCAAATGGATCCAAGGGTTCTATCAGATTGAAGGCGGGATAGGCACAGGTCAATGTAGCACAATGGAGTGTCTTCGTTCGGCGTTGGCCTTGGTTTGTATACGCATCACCGAGGGTCCATCATGATCCTGTTCGTCAAGATGATTTGCACGTCCTCTTGGCTCTAACTTTGGGTTATCTGCGTCCGGGATCGTCCCAATGCGAGGGCGGTAGGGGTGCACAAACTTCTATATTCTATCATTCATTCACATGAGGAGGCGATACAGGTTGCGACGATGCGGAAACAATGTTTGAGTCAAACGTGCATGATGCTATAAATGATAATCGGACTAGTCGTACATATCAACAAGTGAACAATACAGAGAGCGTGGAATCTAATACTACAACAGCTGTAGAGATACAGGAAACACCCAATCGAAGAAAGAATATCAAAACCCACGGACAGAAGCAGAATTGATTAGTGGAGGAATTGAAACGGTAAATGATGCAGAAAAATGGAAGCGAGCGATGCATGTCCTTGCGGACGAAAAGAACAACGTGGACGTCAGTGACTTTGGAAATGTACGCATTGAATATGGATCAAGATCGGGAATCAAATCCGCCCAAGTCGAGCGTGGAGAATGAACCGAGAGGAGGCAACGCAGCCTGAACGGACCTCCTGCTGGCAGTATCCGAAGAACCCTCATCAGATGCCTTGTCTTCCCTGTTACTCTCGATGAGCGGTTCAGGAAGTGTGATGACACTGCCCGCTCTGCTTCGTGATGAATACGGCTTATGCGTTACGGAATGCAGGCTGCTCACGCTGCCCTGGCGGCTTCGCGAATATGCCACCGGGCGAACGGGGGGACTAGTTGGTGGCGAATTAAGGAAGGGAGACATTGGCAGCGGGCGCAAAGCATTGCTGTCCTTGCGTCTTACAAGGGCGGGTTGAGATGACCTCGAGCTTGATCGGGAAAGAGGGGTAGAAGGCGGGGGCTGTCGTGAAGCTGATGATGGCTCGGTTGCAGAAACGGGCGTCGGGGGACCGGGGGGAATAGGTAATGGTCTGATTCCCGGGGCCAATGTTCTCTGAGTCGATTGGACAGTAGATGATGACTGCGCGTGCGTCCCTCCATCTGCACTTGCATCATGGCGGAGGTTAGAAGAAGGATGGGGCCTCGCCTCAAAGTATGACAGGGCACCGCTTTCGCCACGGGATGTGTGGGCTTCTTCGTATTGAGGCGTCGTATGATGTGATGCTGACATGCGCAAGTACGCACGAGAACTCGATGCACTGCCGGAACCATCCCCGACATCTCCACGCCCGCCTAGAGCAAGACTTGTAGTTGAACTGGTGACCGAAGGCAATGGGCGATGATGATAGCTCTGTTGCCCATACGGATTCGTAGAGACACTGGCTCGTCTGAGGGTCTCTGGGGTCTGATACCGGGGCTCCAGATGTGTGCGAGTGCTGGGAGGGAACTCGGAAGCAGTCGATCCCGAACGCCTGCGCGAGATCGAGCTTGGGATTGCGCCCGTGTCATTTTGCGTAATTGAGGGGTAACGCACGCTGCTCGAGTCTCCCCCCGACGAAGAACGGGATTCTGCACCCATTAGGTCAGTTCGAAATGCTTTGGTAAGTGGGGAAGGCGAAATACTTGGGTGCAGCGAAGGCGTCGCGGGCGCAAGCGTGGAGGGCGTCCATGATGAGGGTGGCACGACGCCCGATGCAGGGGGTCTGAAGGGGAGTGCCGTGGGTGTGGAATGGGACGTGATCAGTGGCGGACGTAACCTGCTCGAGCTGAATCGCAAATCCGCCTGGGGGAGGGTTGTGACGGAGCCCGATCGCGTCGATCGAGAGCGTGTCAAATTGGCTGGCTGGCCTGGTGGCGCGAGAGGTGGGGACGCGGGGGGAGAGGGGAGCTGGACAGAAGCAGGACGCGTGCGCGAGTGCTTTGAGGGTTTGGCAGCATGGGCGGGGTCCATCCCAGTTGCCGGAGGGAGAGAGGTGCTGGAAGCCTGAACGACTGGCTGAGGGGAGGATGGATATGGGAACGCGGCAGATATGAATGCGTCCTGAGTGGGTATATGATGGTCAGAAGAAGCTTTTGACGGCAGGCCAGGCGGCGAAGGACTCCGCTGAGGCGATGGCCATCCCGGGGCTGATAGCTGGGCTGATTCATGGCCGTAGACGCTGCGTGCAGGCTGGGGGCGCTCTCCGATTGCCCCGGAACGATCATACCAGTCGTATTTGCTATGGTGGGACATTGTGGCCTGGTCGGTGGGGAACGACTGCACCTCTGCCTGTTCCATCCCATCGTCCGCGACGGTCTCTGTGCTCTGGTTATGAGACAGAAGATCTGACCATGTGAAGGTCGACAACGGCGGAAGCAAGGGCAGCATCGTTTCCGGTCCGGCACTTTTCCTCTTGTGATGGCGAAAGGGCGATCTGCGAGAAAGGTAGGAAAGCAAACTCGGTTTCCTCTCACTCGTGCGCGCACTGCTCGCGAGCTCGAGGTCGCGCGGGAGCTTCCTCGCCCTCCGCCGGCGCACGACTGGCACAATGACAAAGACAACGAGGGCTATGAGGGCCATGCCGCCCAATACACCCGTGATGACAGCGAGATTGGGAGGTTTCTCGCCATTGGGCTCCTGGTTCTGGTGTTGATTCTGGTCCTGGCTCTGCAGGGGCGAAGTTGATAGGTTGATTGGCGCTCTCGTGCAATCTTAGACACGAGATGACACGCACCGTACTGGGAGAAGTCTGATTATTACAGCTCGGACATTCTGCAGGAATCGCCATCGCGAGTTAGCTTTGTGAAAGGGTGTTGAGGCGACGGGGGAAATACCTGAGCATTTTATGAGGACGTCGTAGGTCCACTGCAGCGCCAGCAGTGGAGTGATATTCAAGTCTCCACCAAGAGCGCACTCTATAGCAGAGGAGAGTTTCGCATGCAAATGCGAAAAGACATCACACTGAGTGCTGGAGAGACGTGGGGCTAGCTCGGTGCCGTTCTAGAGCAATGCACTCCCACAGCTCCCAGGCGACCTCGTGAGCAGTGCGATGAGCGCACTCTAACCTACCTGCCACATGAGAGTGCTTGCCACGGCGGCGAAATAGCAATATACAGGGTGCTGCTCGCGCAGAGGTTGCAGAGACAGCGGTGGGTTGCAAAACCAACCTAACGATGGGGCCGGGACTGTCTCAGGTACGCATTCCCAGCCACAGACTGTCTTGACACGACCCTAGTCTCCTACGTCCCCTGAGAGGTCTGAAAGCTGATGAGCGGGAGCAACCCCTGAACAGTATTAAGCTACATACATTGAAGAAAGCAGCCGCGACCTCGAGCAAGACGATGAGGAGACAAAGAAAACGAGATGCGCTCGGCGCCGCCGCCGTCGTTTGAATAACCAGGTCGCGACCCTCGCTTGGCGAGACCTCGTCGGCCTCGGGCAGCTGAAATCCTCTCATCACGCCCACCGTCAAATCCGCCTGACATAGTGCCGGCAATATAAGATGCATAACAATCTAGTACGGCCTTTTCTCTACCCCTATCACCCTTCTCTGACGCAGTGACCCACACAGAACGACGATGGTCATCTACCCTTCGCCTCACCCCAAGATCGAGGTGGCACAAGAGTCCATATGGACGTTCTTGTTCCAAACGACATTCGATAGACACCCTTCCTCAGCGGCAGCATTCATCGAAGCGTCAACCGGTCGATCCGTTTCACGAGGGGAACTCAAGCAACTTTGTCTTTCATTCGCTCATGGCATCCGGGACTACTTCCCAAAGGTCGGAGGCGTCCCCTTGAAGAGGGGGGACACGCTCATGATCTTCTCGCCGAATAGCCTGTCATGGCCTATCATGCTCTACGGATCCCTGGCGGCCGGACTCCCCGCAACACTTGCGAATAGCGCATACACTCCCAGAGAGCTAGCATACCAATGGAAGGACAGCAACGCCAAAGTCGCGCTGGTCCATCCCCTCCTTCTCCCTGTCGCGCTCGAGATGTTCAGGGGGATGAACCTAGACTCGAAGGAAATTAAACGGCGAGTGATCATCGCCGACTACGGCGCGACCGACCGCGCAGGTGACCTCGCTCAGTTCTTGCATTTGGAAGATCTATGCAAAGTGGGCAGTTGGAAGGAGGAGGAGAAGTTCCCCGGCGCACAAGCGGACGAGACCGCTCTGTTGTGTTATTCGTCTGGGACGACCGGGAAACCCAAGGGCGTGGAAACGATGCATCGGAATATGACTGCGATGATGCGTATGCTTGAGAAGTATCTCCCTGTGACCGACACGAGGGACGTGTGCTTGGGCGTGTTGCCGTTCTACCATGTATACGGTGAGTAGACGTCGAGTCAGACTTTCAATTCGAATTCGCTACTGATTATTCCATACTCCACAGGCGCGGTCAATATCATGATGAATATGTTCTACGGCGGCGTCGCAGTAGTCGTCATGCCCAAATTCGACCTTGTCGAGTTCTGCAAATACATCGAGCAATACAAGGTCAGCATGCTCCTAACAGTCCCACCTATGATACTCGGCTTGGCCCGTCATCCAGGTAAGGCTGTATTCCCAACCAGTGTTATACTTGTCCGGACTTGCAGATCTAACATGCTTTGCTGTGTTACTTTCATTTGCACGCTAGTTACGGCCAAGTACAGCTTCAAGTCCGTTAGGTGGATCACCGTCAGCGCTGCACCATTGCCGATCTCTCTCCTCAAGGAGTTCCAAGCGAGGCTGAAGTCCCTTGGGGTCTCACCTCCGGTCGTACAAGGTTAGTCTATCGGATACTCGCTATTATCCAAACCCCCGTGTATCCTGATGAGCTACATTGCATAGGTTATGGTTCTACAGAGACATCTCCTGCTACGCATGTCCTTGAATCTGAATTCAGCGAGAGCAAAGCAGGTTCAGTCGGCCGTCTCCTTCCTAATCTCGAAGCCCGCCTTGTCCTCGAAGATGGAACGGACGCCGCTCCAGGACAACCTGGAGAGTTCTGGGTCAGAGGACCGTCTATCATGAAGGTTCGCCGTGTTTTCCCTGGCTATATGCGCTTCAGTTTCGCTAAGTTCACTTTCTTAATAAATTTGTAGGGATACTTGAACAACCCAACTGCAACCAAGAACTCCATCACACCGGACGGATGGTACAAAATGGGTGATCTCCTCATGCGAGACCAAGATGGGTTCTACTTCGTCATGGACCGCGTCAAGGAACTCATCAAATACAAGGTTCGTCTCTTCTCTTCTCTTGTCTTATCTCTCTCTCCGCTCTCTTCTCCGATTCGGATCAGGAACCTAGTACTCATCGAATTCGTATAGGGATTCCAAGTAGCCCCAGCAGAAATGGAAGACCTCCTCATCCAACACCCCGAAATCGCAGACGCAGCAGTCATAGGTGTATACTCGGACGCCGAAGCGACAGAGCTACCTCGTGCCTATGTTGTTCGTCCTCCCGGGAGTAAACCCAAGGACCCGGCTGTGTTTGAGAAGGAGATCCAGAAGTGGGTGGAGAGTAGAGTCGCGAAGCATAAGTTCTTGCGTGGAGGTGCGTCATTGACTGTGGTTGGATGTATGCGGTCTAGGTTTCTGAATGAGTCGCGTGAATGACTTTTGCAGGCGTCGTGGTTGTGGATGTTATACCCAGGAGCGCGGCGGGCAAGATTCTGCGACGCGAGCTTCGTGATAGGGCGAAGGCGGAAGGTCTAAAAGCCAAGCTCTGAAAGGAGGTTTTAACTTGTACCTCATTGCTTTATACCGGGTTGGCGTGCTAGATCTCTCCACTCACTCATTTCGTTGGAACATCGGACCCAAGGATGTAACGTACTTCGACGCTTTGTAACAGTTATTTGCATTTATTCATTGCTACCGACCGAAGAAAATATATACCAGGCGTATACGAATAAGACTGCGCGATTACTACCGCAACCACCCACCACAAAGACGTAGTACCTGGCACCTAGAGAGAGGCTAGTTAGTACAAATTCACGACGCAATGAATATAAGCCCGTCAGGGGTGTCAAGTTGTGAAGCACGCCCTCACTCATAAGAGCGAGGTATTCTCCCTGAAGAAATTCAAAAATCCAAACAACATCATCCGGGAAAGAGGAGCGGAAATGGTTAAAAGAGATGGAAGAAAAAACTCACCAAACGCATATACTGAGCATCGTTAGATCGTAACAATGAACAGCGAACTGTTCAGGGAAGGAAAAAATATGACACTTGAAAAAAAGTGTAGGTTTGTGGTTTTTCGTTATCCAAGTCGAGTTGAAGTAAGCCCCATTCCGTTGACGCTTATCGCGCAACCGCATAACTATATCTATGAGGAACAATGACCGACCCGCAAGACGAACGCACCCGAGCGACAAGCATGCTCATATCTTCGCATGAACTCGCCGCCGTCACCGAGTACGTCGCCTGCAAAGTCAGTCGACAGAGCTGGACTTGGCTAGCTACAACCTCCAAAAGAGAAACACCAGGTGTTTCTCGGAGTGAGCAATTAACCCAAGCCAATCCAATGTCCCACTACCGCCTTGCTTAACGGCGGTCGCTTTCCGCTTGGTGCAGGACGAGGACCTATGAAAAGACTCTGCCGGCTCCGGGGACTTTCCCCACAGCTGAAATGCGAAGAGGAGATGACTCTCTCTTCTGTGCGTGAGCTGCGATGGCGGTTCTTCTGTCGACGGGGTAAAACGAGGTTCGTAAAGAACCCTAGGAGAGGCTGCAAAAAGACGAAGCGAGACAAATATACTGGTGGATAGACGCTCTGTCGGCTTTAGAGGCGCTTGTATGCCCGCAGCCGTGAAGGTGGCGTGGCGTCCGACGTCGTGACCTAAGCGCCCGATCATGTAAGTGCGTTCTCGGTTGCAGCTTGACAAGGCCATAGCTCACTCTCTTGTTTACGCTAACCATCCCTGTTACCTTGTCTCTCTTTCTGACCATATATTCCTCGACACAGTATCTGAACTGTCGTCATGTCTTCTGGCTCTGGCTCCTCGTCGCACAGACAGCAAGAGGCAGGTCCTTCGGGTCCAGCACCGCTGTATTTCCATAAGTTGCCTTCGATAAGGATCGTAAGGCCACCGCAAGGTACGCCCTCCATTCTTGCCAATTGGCGACGTATATATGCTAAGTTGAACGTAGGTGCATTCTCGCCACAAGTAGACGAGAGATGTTTCACTTATTGCACACAAACCATCTCGGGTCGACTGCGCCAGGCAGAACCATCATGCAAGACCGTCTGTCTTCGTCGCGTCTTTGACCACGAGGTAAAGCGCACCCTTGCCAGTATATCTTACAACAACATGCAACCGGGCCAGTCGCAGTCCGACCCCGAAGTCACCGACATGAAGTTCCCTCTGCCGCCCGAAGGCCAGAACCCTCCCTTCAAGGACGGAATATTCTCGTCAAATTCCTCAGCAGAAGTCCCAGACAAATGGCACTCCATCGCGGGAGCACCTTCGAAACTCCAAAGCAAGGAGAAAGAGAAGGAGACGAGATATTGGCAAGAAGGTTGGTACCTTTGGATGAGCAATAGTCGGTGGGCTGCACAGGAGAAGATGGACCTGATGATGTGCGATTTGGAGAGGCAGGCGGAGTGGCAGAAATATAAGGAGAGGGCGAATGAGGAGTGGCTTGCGTATGAGAAGGGAATTATTCATAATGTCGGAGAGAGGCCGGCGGGTGTTGGGGAAGCGCATATGGAAGATCATGGTCATGAGCATAGGGCTCCGACGCCGGCAGGGTCTATAGCAGACCCTCAGACTCATGCGCCGTTGCCTAGCCCAGTAGACTCGAATTTGCCTGCACCTCCGTTCCCCGACTCTTCGTAAGTTCCATATTGTTATTTTTCTCCTGAAATTTGTACTCAACGTTGCTTCCATCTAGCTCGCAATCGCTCCTGATCCATCTCCCACCTGAGATGCCTCCGATAGGTTCTCAAATCCAGAAGCTACTCGCACCTAGCGGCAAACTGCTCAATCTCACTCGAGAAGCAGTATCCTCCGGCAACATGTCCAAGCTGGGCGAACGCCTATGGGAGAAGGCGCAAACCCCAGAACCATTCATCCTTGCTCGCAATGTGTGCAAGAAGATGTGGGAGACCTGGACCGACGAAGCTGATAAAGACGACCGATGATGAAGGGGGTCGCGTTCGATTTCGTCCGTGCTGTTTCTGTTATTGTGGCTGGGGCTTGTGGTATTTGTTTGTTATCGGTAGAATTTCTCGTACGGTACAATTCTAAAATTCCTAGTAGGCAGTCATTTGCTGGACTTGTACATGTAGCAGTACGTTTGCGCAACATGCATATGCGTCTGTATTTCGTAGACCTAAGACAACCTCCTCGTCACGTCTGTCCGTTCTGTTCCGTTTCCCCGCAGCGGTCCATGCGATTTAACGATCGGCGCGGGAAGAAGCGATCTGCCTCAGGAACATCGGGCATGCATGGCTTCATGTTAATTTCCTCGGCCATGACGAACGCGCTCTCGAGCTCGCTGTCCATCCCCGTACGCAGCCGTACGCCGACAGCTCAGTTGCAATCGTTCATATATTGGAAGTATGTTTAGAGCCAAGTTTGCTATCATTGCTGACCGAGGGCTGCTGCCGAGCATATTGAGGAACGCGCGGTAGATCATGAGGTCGGCTTTGGGCTGCTTTGGTGAGGCTACACGGCCAGACAGTCCAGTCAACGCAAATATGATTCAGGGACTTTCATGTAGTTTTCATAAGAAAATCATCACGTTTCCACAAAGAAATCAT
>MU275179.1:51413-214668 GCA_022160315.1 Panus rudis PR-1116 ss-1 | reverse complement strand
ATAGATGATGGTCTATGTTGCTCTAGTATGCATGTTGCGGTTTGCGGGGTTCGACTCGTGGTAGTCGCTTTTTTTTCACTCGGTGCTATCTTCCTTGCAAGCGCCTTCATATGATCATCGGTGATCTGGTATACGTGATGGGAGAATTTTCATGTCCCCGTCACACTTAGATTTTGATAATTTTTTGATTTTCTGATGAAAACTACATGAAAAACCCTGAATCATATTTGCGTTGACTGGACCGTCTGGCCGTGTACCGATCAAGTCTTCTCAGGATGAACACAGGAGGCTGCTCACCGGCACAGACAGCCCCTGGTCATTGTCACATTTCAGTCCGACGGTCGAATGCATTTCGGTAGGTTCAGTTGCCGGTCCGGTCTTGTTGATTCGATTTATGGAGGGAATGTCATGTTCGACATAACCTCCCCCCGAGTCCCGTCCCCGCACGTTGTGTCTCGCACATACGCTCACTTCCATCTCCTAACATAGCGTTGCTGGCACTGGTCGTTCACGTTGACCATGACGATCTATAAATCCCCCTACCCCTCCGTCCCCATCCCCGATGAATCCGTCTACACTCACCTCTTCGGACCAACATACTCACACATCCCTTCCTCGCTACCAGCATTCATAGATGCAGCGACCGGTCTGACCATCACACGAGATGAATTGCACAAGCTCACTCTATCACTCGCATGGGGACTCCGCAACGAGTTCTCTAGGACGGGGGGTGTATCCCTCACGAGGGGGGACACTATCATGATATTCAGCCCGAACAGTATTGCTTGGCCCATTGCGCTCCTGGGCAGTCAGGCTGCTGGTCTGTGTACGACCCTTGCTAATAGCGGCTATACTCCTCGAGAATTGGAACACCAATACAAGGATAGTGGCGCGACAGCGGTCTTTGCGCACCCTTCGCTACTCCCCGTTGTTCTTGAGATGTTCAGAGGTATTAAGGTGGACGAGGCAGAGGCGAAGCGGAGGATCATCATCTCGGACTTTGGTCTAAATGAACAGCTGCCTGCTGGGTATCGCAGATTGTCAGAGTTGTTGGGGAAAGGAAGTCTGAAGGAGGAGGAGAAGTTTCCTGGAAAGCAAGCGAACTCGACGGCCTATCTGTGTTATTCGTCCGGAACGACAGGCAAACCAAAAGGCGTAGAGGTATGCACTCTGATGTACAATGTTATTAGGGGGACTGACTGCAGTGTCGTGTCAGTCTTCTCATCGGAACATTGTCACTATCATCAAGATCGTGCCTTCAGGATATCCAACTACAACGGTAGGGAAGGACGTGATGCTGGGAGTATTACCGTTCTACCACATATACGGTTTGTAGTTTCATTCATCTGAAACGACAATGGCGCGGGACCTAACATATTTCGATTGACTATCTGACAGGAGCTGTCAAGTTACTTCTCTTCCAATTCGCGATCGGCGTCCCGGTAGTGATCATGTCAAAGTTCGACCCGGTAGAATACTGTCGGAACATTGAGAAGTATAAGGTTACGAGCTCTCTCATTGTGCCGCCTATTTGTCTCGCTTTGTTGCATCATCCGGGTATGTCATTTACACTTCCCGGGCATGTTTCGTTCGGATTGCTGAATATGCGCGTTTTCAGCTACGTCGCAATTCAATTTGTCGACGTTGAGGTTCCTTACGTCGGGTGCTGCACCTCTGAGTGGAGAACTGAGCAGTGCCACTATGAAGAAGCTGAAGTCTCTCGGCGCTGACGTATACATCAATCAAGGTGAGAATTAGTGCTATTCTATAGCTTGTTACTCCAACCATAGAACACCATCCAGGTTATGGTCTCACCGAAACTTCGCCCACAACCCACCTTAACCCCCTCGCCGACGCGATTACCAAACCCAAGAGCGTCGGACTCCTTCTCCCAAACCTCGAAGCACGTTTAGTGAACGACGATGTCAACGAAGCTGTAGAGGGTGAACCTGGCGAGTTGTGGATAAGAGGTCCCAGTATCATGAAGGTCAGCGAGTTTGTATATGCGAATAGTCGGGATACTGACTATGGTTCCACAGGGATACTTGAACAATCCATCTGCGACGACCAACTCTATAACGCCGGATGGATGGTTCAAGACGGGTGATATTGCTGTAAGGGATAAAGAAGGGTTCTATTACATTGTCGATAGGCGGAAAGAGTTGATCAAGTATAAGGGTTTCCAAGGTAGGTTCAATGCAGAACCCTGACGTCAACTTGATAAACGTTGGCTGATGTTTCTTCGCGTACAGTCCCGCCCGCAGAGTTGGAGGCCGTACTCTTGACTCATCCCGAAATCGTCGACGTTGCAGTGATTGGTGTCGACTCGGAGAAAGAAGCTACAGAATTGCCTCGAGCATACGTCGTTCATGCCAAGGGTCTTCTGACTGGAGATGATGCTGTTGCGTTTGGGAAATCCGTGCAGAAGTGGATCGAGAGCAGAGTGGCGAAGCATAAGTTTTTGCGAGGAGGTGTCGTTGTGACTGATGTGATTCCGAAGAGGTACGTTTACATCGACGTCGTAATCTGTACACAGTCGCTAATGGCCTCTGCGTTGCCCCCTTTCAGTGCCGCTGGCAAAATTCTGCGTCGTGAGCTACGCGAGAGGGCGAAGAAGGAGATTTTGACAGATCCAGAGTTTGCGAAGGCGAGAGCCAGATTGTAGATATGTTGTGTTTTGTCTGTAAAATAGTGTATTCACATATATATGTAAATCTCGTGTAAAGGGTTGGAAACATTTGCGTGAGTGTGTTGTCGAAGATACGACTTCCGAGTTGGCGAAGAAGTATGAGCCGCGGAAGAAATAACGACATACCCGATATGGATCGACGAAGGCTTACTCGAGCGTGGGAAAGCGTTGATTACCATTTTTGCTCTGGCTCTGGACACCGAGGCGGCACAGCAACTCTTGACTTCGCCCTTCCCCATTCACCCTCCTGTCTTGTCCACCCTCACCACCTCCTCCATTCTAACGCAAACTTTCGCCACCTTTCACGTTCTTTTGACATTCGTCTACAATGGCTTCACTATTGGAGCGTATGAACATTCCCGGACCAACAACATCCAACTCTGTTGGCCCCGTCCGTAACAAGGGAAACAACCGTGGCTCAGGGTCGTCTCCATACGTGCGCCAACATTCCCGCTTTCTTCTCGAGGAGTTTCGATGATCCTTACCATTCGCTATCTTTCCTCTTTCCCGCTTCTCTCGCATGCGTCGTCGGGATGCGCGCGTTGGAATTCGCACAAATAGAACCGAAATTCGAGACCCCCCAAAGGCGACATCAACGATACATGGAAACATGACCTGTTCAATGGAGGTGATGAAAAGGGTGGCAAGTCTTTGGGCTCGCGATTGAGTAACTCGAAGAGTGTACCCAAAATCAATGCTTCGATCGCCGAGAAGGCTCTCCTCGAGGCCTCTGGCGTGAAGAGCAGCCTCTCTATCAAGGGCGCGAGCTCAAGAGGGAATGTGGTGGAGGTCAAGGGTTTGGCACCGGGCACCACGGCTGAGGACGTGCGGGTATGTTTCATTCATTCTCAGCTGCGACGTCTTCCAGATATACTGACTGCGCAATCCATATTTCAGGCCATTTTTTCGCAGTGCGGTATCACGACCGAGAGCAAACTCATGCCATCGAAGCCTGACGACATCACTGTAAGGGTGACGTTCAAGCACGAAGCTGATGCTCAAAAGGCCGTGATCACGTTCAACAATCAACGTGCGGATGGACGGATCCTGACGGTCAAAGTTGTTGGAGGGGTGAATGCCAGACTTGTTGGGCGGATTGGTCCGCTGCAAGAAGATAGCGTCGACGCGCTTATGCAAGATGACTCGACCAAGAGTGCATCGTAAGTCACGATTCCCCACTTCGAAACGTGCCGATGCTGAGACGTAATATTGCGTCGATGTAGGAAATTCAGGGCTGATAGCGTGCAGGATGAACGAGCAATCGTAATGGTCGCCCCACCGGGTGCTGACCCGAAGGATTATACCCCTCAGCCCGTGAGAGGTCGCGGAGGACGCGGACGAGGACGCGGTGGAAGAGGAAGGCGGGGTGGCCGAGGTGGTGCTACTGGAATGGATATCGACTAGACGAAGCTCGACTCCATTCTCATTCATACACTCCATCCGATTCCTTCGTTATACACTCACCCCTCCGTCGCCCCTCCTGCTCGGACTTCCTCCTGTTCTCACTAATCGTTAATGATGCTCTCTCATTGTTTCTAACTCCTATCGTACGCGTATACTCCTTTGTCTCCATTCCATCGTCCCCATGCCTAACTCTGTAAAAGTCGTCGTGATCACCAATACTCCTCTCAGTAACTGTTGTCCTCTCCTGTCAAGCTCTTCTTTTTTCATTGGTTGTTGTGCAGATATATACGTATCACGTATTCCGTGTTGAAAAAGAAATGTGGGAGTTATTGCGCATTCTATCGGTCTTCGCGAGAAAACCTGTAACTTTTTGGTGTGAAGCAGGGCAGCTGTTCCGCAGAAAACATGAGTTGGCTAACTTTTTCAGACAAGATCTGGGCGCTCGATTTGCGCACGTGATAATTGCTTCCGTTTTTACCGGCGTCCCGCCGGAATTGACGGTCCTCCCTCCGAATTATTTCAACATAAAATGGTATTCCAGGTATATGATTATCTATGTGACCAGTGATATGCGTTGGAACTTGGCAGCGTACATTGCACGTGCACGTCACTACGCGTCACTCAAAGTTTGACTCAAAGTTAAGTCAATTATCAAGGCCATAATTCCATGCTTATAATCTATTCAATGTTCATATGCAACAATATATTTACATGAAGTTCTATGCAGACTGATCCCACATGTACTGCGAAACATACGGGAAAGTCCCCGACTGAGCGGCCATCAGGTTTTGATTCAACGAAAGGTGAGAGAGTGAAGCTGGCACTGGCAGTGGCAACTCGGAGACAGACGACTTGAAGGTCTAGAGACCCACCACAGTAGTGGACATCGAAGGTTCTGTAGTAGCTGTCCAAGGCGTGTTTGAAGGAGCCGACAATGGCGTGTCCACCTTGTAATTTATAGTGGGGTCATATCTATGAGGCAGTGAGGGAGTTGCCGAGGACAGATGGCGGGGTGTGAGTGTTTCCACGAAACCGCGTTCCTCTTCGCGTCGCAGCCATTCAAGCATGTCGGCTTGAGAACCCCAAAGGCCCGGGAAGGGGAACTTACCGGATTCTACATCGTATTCCAACGAGCCGCGAGGGTACCGGGAGCGTTAAACGCGTTCGTGTCGTCATTTGGATCGAGATCGAGAGGTAAGATATGACCTCCTTGGTTCAGGCCTGAGTCTGTGAGTTCGGGGTCCGTTGATGGGGAGGCCATGAAGCGGGACGGTCTCGTATGGTGTAGTGCAGAGGTTAAGAGACATCGTTGGCCAGGTTGGAATTGAACATGATCAAGAAAGCCAAAGGAATCGTGAGGGCGTGACAGACAAACACGAATATTTACGAAAACATGCAGTGTATTTTCGCCGTCGCCGCCGGAGCGGCGAAACTGCACGTGATGTTATACCATATCGGGAAACAGATCTTGTCTGAAAAAGTTCAAAACTGGAAAACATGTATTTTTACGACTACAACACCTTCCTTCTATGGGGCTGCACCAACGATAAGGTCACGAACCGTCACGCAGAGGCGAGTGTCACGCAACATCAGTCGTCACCTCGGCCTCGCGACTCTGGCTGCGTCGGCCCAAACGAAATTGCACGCACCCATTGCCAGCGGGACATATTCCCCTACCCATCTCTCAGTCTAATCTACTTCATTTCTATATATTTTTCTCTATCTCGTCAACGATCGTCATGGGTGGTGCAGGTTCGCTTTTTCCCTCTGCTTTGCATTCGATGAGCTTGCGCAGGAAGAAATTGGCACTGAAATCCTGGTTTGGTTTTAGGATGGCTGTTCCTTTTTTCGGTCCTTATGGCTGCTGGGCTTCTGTTTACAATGGTGTTCTTCGTGAGTATGCTATGCTTTGCTGGAAGAGAATGATACTGATAACGTGCGCCGCTAACCTTGTGCACACTCTTATGTCTCGTGCCCTTCTCATGAAACTCGGACGTCTACAACTAGATCATCATGTTCTCAGATCTTGAATGCGACTACATCAATCCGATAGACCTTTGCAATAAGCTGAACCAAGTCTGTCCTTCCCCCTCTTCACGTCGAAGACCACAAACTCACAGACGTCTACTCCCTCGTGACACAGTTCGTTCTCCCCGAACACATAGCCCACGCTTTCCTGGCAATACTCTTCCTCCTATCGGGTCAATGGACGGCATTCCTGCTGAACGCCCCCCTGCTGGCATTCAACGTAAACAAGTACGTCTGACCCTGTTGATGCTGTATTGTTCTCTCGCGCTATGGTCAGATATACTGACTTTTATGATGTGACAAATCAGAATTCGAAGTGGGAATCACATGTATGACGCCACGGAGATCTTCAGGACGTTGCCTGCTCACAAGAAGGAGAGCTTCATCAAGCTTGGATTCTACCTCTTGAGCTTCTTCTATTACCTATACCGGTATGTCATCGCCTGGAATCCTCTTCATTCATTAGCTAAAACCCGTTCCGTAGTATGATCGTTGCCCTCATCGCAGACAGCGAGTAAACGACGGATCCCTACGTTTCTACCTACTCTCCCAAGGGGCGGTATATTGCGTTGCCTTTGAGTAGGATGGAAAAATGGGGAGGTTGGGTTTTCGACGTGATGCTGATGACGAAATATTTTGGACTGGGAATGGGGGAAGGTGAAAGTGCAAGCGATAGATCAAGGTCACATACCGCCGACTTCTTGTTGCCTTTGTTTAGAAAACGAGGGTCGCATGGTTCCGGTAATGCCATCCATCGCTATTTCTCCTATTGTTTCTTGTTGGGCAATGCTTGTTCTCTTTTTGTTTGTTTTTTCTCCTTCCTTGAAGACATTTACGCCTGTTCATGATCTTACTTCTCTTGCATCTCAATTGCTTTGCCAGCCGCTATCATTGCCGCCGATATACTGAGTGCTTTTCGCTGCAAGAATAGACTACAACTCATTTCTTGGACGTCAGCGGGTACACCAGGCGTTTTAGGGGTTTTGTGAATTGACTCAATTGTATAAATTCTGCGTCGCCATATTGCCATGCTGTACCAACGCTCTGAATTTGAGAATTTGAGAATTTGAGAATAGTCCGAGCTCTGACCGCGTCAAAGTCACGTCCACGCGTCGTGGTTTCGCACACTTGATCGCCACCATAACATGATGCATGATGAGCAGACGTAAACAGTAAGGGTCTATCTTGTTCAGCTACTCCCTCCTTGTACAACAGTGACCAGCTCTGTAGCCAGAGGGCTCATCATCCGCAACCAGCGACACCTCGAATTCGTAGTGTTCCAACATGCCGTATGAAGGTACTACTACACCCAGGCTGCCACTGGCTTTCGCCACACGACAGTTGTACTAAACTCCCCTCTCTTTCAAAGCATGGCTGTTCATTCTCTCCCTCCTGGTAGTGGCGGGGTTGCTTTTTACCTCTGTATTCTTCGTAAGTGCCTCTTCTATGCTTAACAAGGATAAGGCTGATCGTGCTGCCGTGCTGCTGGTTCGCGTTGCTGTAGCTCATTATGTTCTCTGACCTGGAATCGGATTACATCAACCCCGTGGATATGTGTAACAAAGTTAACCTGGTGCGTCAGGGCTCTATCAACTACAAAGCCCAATATTGATGCCATGTCCCCCTCTCCCAGTTTGTCCTACCGGAACATGGCGTACACGCGTTCCTCACAGTGCTCTTCCTCCTATCTGGTCAATGGTTCGCTTTCTTGCTCAACGCGCCCTTATTCGCGTACAACGTCCGCAAGTGAGTACTGTGATACCATACTACGTGACCTGATTTCTGACTGGCTTGATGGACGGCTAGGGTTGTGAACCAGAACCATGTATTCGACGCCACAGAAATCTTCCGTACCCTGGAAAGGCATAAGAACGAGGTTTTCATCAAGATCGGATTCTATCTCCTGTGTTTCTTCTATTACTTGTATAGGTGCGGTGCGATTGCAAATTGGTATCTACTGCTCGTTATTGACCCAAGTTACTTTTCCTTGCAGGATGATTGTAGCGTTGGTTTCAGCATATCCGTGACACGGTTCCGTTGTACAGTCTTGAATATCCTCTGCTTGCATTGACCCGCTGTCCTCCCGTGCTCTCGAGATGATATCCAATGTAAGCATCGTATACAAAGCTGCTTTATAAATGCTTGCATATGAAGATGAACGACAACTCGACAATACCGTCATGCAACAGCATGCGACCTCTTGGAAAGCGATCACAGCAAGAGCTTCAGGTCACAATCAAAGACAATTCAGTCGTGAATCTAAGTTCCGTAAGCAAACCATGGATGTTCTAAGACCTCTCGTATCTGGATTCTCTCCTCTGGACGATACCTGAGCATCTTTCCTAGAAGATCACCCAATAACACTACCTCCTCCTCATCCAACCTAGTCCCCGCTTTCTCTATCATCGGCCCTTCGTAACCAACTGCAAGATCGTCCCTTGTACCAATCTCGCGCAATAAGGCTTCAATAGAGGTCTTCCTTGCCTTTCCACTCTTTGGCTCGCCGTCCTCCTCAAACCACGCATTCCTCCCCTGGAAGGAGGACCACCACGGGTCAGGTAGCTTTCCTAGAGTTTCCACCGTTTGCCTCAAAATATCTAAGTCGTTGGCAAAGAACGGTTCGAAGAGAGGACGTCCTGCTCTGATCTCGAAGAGTGCGCATCCCAACGCCCAAATATCTGTCGCGAGAGAGACACGACTTTCGAAGCGGCTCTCCGGCGCTATATAGTGCATCATGGTGGCTGGTTCATAGCCCATGGGGGGACTTGCAATATCGAAGGATTGTCCAAAATCGATGATAATGACACGTTCTTCAAGAAGCGACGCGTTCGTGAATACCGAATCCTCTATAGCCCCTACAAGTACATGGGGTACGTGAGGCCCTGGTGCGATCCTGCCATTACTGGTCCTCACTTCCTCTGTCTGGGGCTCTTCCAGTAGTGCATACACATAGTCGTCAGACCATGTAGTAATGGACTCGGGCACGCGAAAGAGGATGTTCGCGGTCGTGAGGTCTTCAAAACAATACATCAAATAGGGAAGGGATACAGGAGAGCACTGAAAACGTACCACCATGAACCAAGCCTATTGCGTGCATATACGATATGGCCTGTGCCACATCCTTTGCCAGACTCCTCGCCAGGTCTGATCGTAGCCTGCGGCTGCCAGCAGCTCTGCCTGGAGCCTGAGACATTGCGAGAACATTCGGGCCAGCAAGCGGTGCGATATGAATTTGGTGGGTGCCATTGGGACCCTCCACCTTGAAATGATCCTCGACGATTCGAAATAGACTGGCAGCCCCTTGAAAGGTAGCTTGAAGTCTCTGGGGCAAAAGCAGATCAGGAAATTGATCCTCCGGGACAGCGGAGGATATATCAGCTCGCAGGGCTTTGAGTATCACGAGCTTGTCTCTCTGTTGGTCGCGAGCTAACCATATGGTAGATGAACCACCAAAGCCAAGCTTATGAATTACTCTATACCTCCCATTGCAAAAGGCGTCCCCGATGATAATGGGATGCAGGCCGCCGGGGTGATATGCTTCGGGTGACTCGACTTCATCCAGTCGCGGGGGTATGAATCGTGGTCGTGTGGTGGTCATTACATGGACACCGTGACAACGGAGACCAGTGAAAGTAAAAGAAAGAAGTGGAGAAGAGAACGAGGGTCGAAGTAGTCGATATAGTAGCATTGTGCCCATAACTTGAAGTTGCTCAGCTCATGCTGGTATGATATGAAGGGATGGGATTGTGGCAGTACTAGATGAACATCATAGCGGGTAGTCGCTAACTTACCTACTCACCTTTTAGATGTACTCACGCGTCCTTAATGAGCCTTATAATTATGCAATAGCGCTAGCCCTGATCGATGATCAAGCTTTGGTCGACGGTCCTTGCAATTGTACAGTATTCTTCGCAACATTTGTAGACTCGACATTCCGTCGACAAAGCGCGAAGTCAGCGTAAAGATGAGCGTAAGTACGAGTACAGTACTTTCAAAATCTGTTGATCCAGGTTGATCCTGTTCTTTTAGTATTTTACCGTGACAATCTGTTGTCCTCCTCTAAGTATCTCCTCTATCTACCTTTATACACCTCCTCCTCGGCGACAGCCTTGACCCCAGTCGTTTACTCTGGCAGAATTAGGCTTGACAATGATACTTTTGGTCAACTGGGGCGAACGAACTCTTCGCAAGCTTTCGATACAAATGCTGTAGTAATCAATTACATCTCCTATACTACGCCAGAATACCACTACGCAAGATGCATAGCGGACAAGAATGTAGGGACCACCGTCCCATCCTTTCTCCCAAGAAATGGGGAAGAAAAGAGGTTGGGCACTAAGACGTCCCAGTTTGTCTTGACACGACTTGACACTCAAACGACCGCTTGGCGTAATCCTGAACGGAAAAGCAGTCACGAGCAACATGGGGAAAGGTCATCGTCGTGTCGCCGCACGAAGAAAAGATGGGAAAGACGCGAGAAGGTGTTTTGTACGCGTGGGTTTAGGGCCGGTTCAGCGTCCAGTACATTCAGCGCGCTGGAAGACATGGTTTTCCGACTCTTTGTCAAGTGACCGTGACGACGCAAGAGCAAGACAACAACTGAACCAAACCAAGCTTGCTGTATATGATACAAACGACATATATAAGGATATGTTACGCAGTTTACAGAATATATCCTTCTCTGATCTCTTCTTCATCATGAACTCGACGCGCCAGACCTGTCCTTGAAGGACATCGCCAGACCCTTTGCTCCTACCGCCGCTGCGTCATCTACGAATTCCACATACTTGAAGACATGTCCCTTTTCCTTCAAGTGACTTAAGATTAGGTTACGATACTTCTCGACACCAACGAGCGAACCGCCGAAACAGATGACTGCGTCGTCTGCTTTCACGCCGCGCAGAGTTCCAGGACGGAGAAGGATGATGATTTGCTCCGCCAGAGTGCTGGAGGTCGTGCGTAGGATATTGATTGCGAGGGTATCCCCGTCTTCGAACGCAGACGCGAAGACGAGAGGTGCAAGTTGAGAGAGCCGTTTCTCTCGCGGGACAAGTGCATATGAAGGAAGTGTAATATCAGTCGCGTCGGTCAAGTTGGCTCCGGGGTGTGGGTCTGGAAGGTGTATCACAGTGAGAAGTTCATAGACATCTGTGATGCCGAACCGTTCCAAGATGCGTGGGATGAGTGTCGCTTTCCCCTCTGCCGGTGGAGGCGGGGGTCCCTCGACAGATGAAATGTCTGATTGTGTGAGGATCTGTCGAATGGCTTCTCGTCCGACGTGAAATCCTCCGCCCTCGTCTCCCAAGATCCAACCCCAACCCCCGACCCTGCCCATTTCCTTCATTCCTCCGCTCTCTCCTCTCGCAAAACTGACCACAATTCCACCTGTACCCGCAATGCAGGTCACAGCATATTGAACATCTGGGTGCATCTGCAGCGGTGCTGCAAGTAAGTGGGCGTCATTGCACACGATCAATTGAGGACCGGCGGGTACGCCAAGGAGGGCCGTGAGCGCAGGTGTGAGCTTGTCGATAGCAGCTTGACTATCAACACCTGAGATTCCGAACCATGCTGCTGCAAACAAAGGCTCAGGGGAAGGCAATGGTACTGGTTCGATGGAATGAGGAGTAACACATGTCTTCAGCGCGTTGCTCACTGCGTTTTGGATCGTTTGAATGAAGTTGTCAAGTCCCAAGTATGCGAAGTTGGATGGGCCACCTAATGCCCGTCCTTTGATTTCCCCCGCTGCGTCGCAAATGACAGCAGAGGTCTTGGATCCGCCGCAGTCCACGCATAGGTAGAGGGACATGATAACGCGAGCCTCCTAGGATGTGATGATGCAGCGGGTAAAGAAACGTCGTGTGGTCACTGCTCCTGGCGGGCAAGTTGCGAAACCGCTATTCTCGACGTCCCATGACCGGGTTATATCCCCTCCTCCTTGATTCTCATGCTTTATGCTGGGCACCGGTAGAGGAGCCGATAGTGCATATGGATGGCAATAGATAAATAGTCAGGCGATAAGTCAAGCAGCTGTTTGCGGAGAGGAGAAAGCGCGGACACTGCGCGCCTTTCATCTGTTCATCATTCCTCGTCGCTCGAACTTGTTCTCGCACATGATCTACGGAGACAAAGTACCTGAAACTCGATTGCACTATACTTCACAGACTCGGAACACTGGGTAGTAGGAAGGAGGTGTACATCATCGCTTGCCCGTCTCAACTCACCGGAATTGTGGACCAACCACGAACCCATCAACCGCGCAGATCAGCATATCCGGGCGAAGGCACGATCCCCTTTGCGTACTCTTTGGACGAGCTTATAACGGCAGTTGAGACCAGCTCCAGATCGGCGACCTTCGCTCCTTCAGCATCTACAAGTGATCAGGCACAATAAGCACATGCGCCGCTGTGATCACCATGTACCGATAACTCACCCAGAGACCACAAGGTGACCAAAAGCTCATTCTTGCCCTGATGGTTCAATATACCTTCAGGGAGCTGGGAGCATACGGTACATCACATTAGCTCACATTGATATCTCGGACATATAGTGAATTTCCTGCTTACCGGGAACACAGTTTGAGGTCCATCCTTCGAATTGAATCGCCCGAATTGCCAACCGTTGATGAAGATCACGCTGCGGTAGCTACTAGACGGCGTGCGTTCAAATTTGAGCGCAATTGGTATATCACTAGCTGCCGGAAGGTCGAGGTTGAATGCCGCCCTGTAGGCTTGGATCCCTGCGGACGATATTCCGGTGTATGGGTCGCAAGGGGAAGAGGCGGTCGAGCGTGTCCATCCCTTCGTGGAGAAACCAGGAAGATGTGCACCTATGTCGATGTTAATTTCGTCACATTGACTCCTAAATACTGAGCTCACCTTCACGCTCAACGAACAAGCCACCTTCGTTGAGGGGTCCACGAACTTTGTCCGGGAAATCTTCTCCTCCAAGGTTGCCCTGTATCTTCCAATGATCAAAGTCAACTCCCCCGAGAAGTTCATAACCACGAATTCCACGAGGAGTCTATGCACAGCGAAATGTGAGTTGGGTAAATTGTGCTATAATGTCGCCAGTCGTACCTTGAACGTGTCTTCGCCGTTGTAGTCCTCCTCAAGACCTAGCCATCACATCTCAATTCACACTCGTTTCGATTCGGCATTCATCGACTCACCGGTGGGGTCAAGGACGACAGTTAGAACGTTATCGCCGTCCTTCAGATCGGTGGGGTCAAATTTAAAGGTATCGTTTGTCAAGTCAACCCCGCCGCCAGGCGTGTACTGGTTCTTCCCTTGGTTTGAGCCCAAGAACTTTGAGTTCAACCAGGCGCTGTACCCAAAGTTGAAGCCACTAGATTATAGAGTCAGAAATTGTTGGACAGAACAGGCGAGGATGAGATATGCACCCTTGGACCGAAAGCCTGACACCTGTAGCGTTCTTGCCCGTGAAGTGACCACGAGTGATTGTGTTGCCTTGATGGAAGCCATACTCATCGGTATACAGGATAAACTGTCGGAGGACATGTCAGACGATCTTTGACCAACATGCAGCGTCGGTATGTACCTTCCCTCCAAGTGGAGGATACGGCCTCTGGGTACTCGTCTTGTTCGCAGTGACCCACCCACTATCGTCGAATCCGTCCTTGATCTCAGGTAAGCTGTCCGTGCAAGTCCAGGCGACCTTCTTCAAGTTCGGTAAAGTCGGAGTTTTCAAGTTGAAGTTCAACGTTCCTCTCAAAGTACCGATATCGGATTTCTTGACGTTGATCTGGTTACCGTTCCACGAAACAGTCCTGACCGAAGGAGGGGCAACAATGTCAAGCGTCGTAGTAGCGTTGAGGTCACCATGAAGTGTCAAGTGAGTACTGCCGTTGTCGAGGGTAGCATTCCGTACAAGGTAAGGGCCAAAGACTAGGACAGATGGGTTGTCGGGCGAGGCGTCGTGCTTGTTCTCCGTCGAGAGGTGAGCATTCCAGAAGGTATATGCAGTGCGTTTGTCTGCCACAAAGACAACTGTCTTTCCGAGGTTGACTTGTGAAACGCCGGAAGGAGAGCCGGTAATTATAGCAGTACCGTTCTCAATGTGGGCCTTGATACCTGACGAGCCAGTTACCTTAGCGGTCGTACCTTGCGCAACAGTAATGGCGCTCTCAATAGCATGTCCCTCTTGAGCGTATAATACCAAGTAGTCGACGCCACCAATGGTCGCCCAAGTGAAAACCTGCGATCCACACGTTATAGGGGAAAACAATATCCTGGAGTATGAAGCGTACCTCGGCAGTAGAATACTTGAGTTTGTGAGATCCATAGGGATATTCCGAAACAATGATCTGAGCCTCTCTCCCGTCCAGAGTAGCATTACCACCAAACTTCGGAATAGTAGTCTCTCCTTCGGTCGTATTGACACGAATGCTAAACTGAGTCGGGGTGAGGTTCCTAAGATGACCATGTATGAGCACGTGCAAGAGCGATGCGACTGGCGTCGTTAACGCACTTGTTCGTCCTTTGCGTGACGATATAGAAGTGCGTTCCATTGGGACTGCTCAATGCCTGGGTATATATGTTGGGATTGTCAGAGAACGCTGTTCCAGCTCCAACGGTGCCGTTTCCAAAACGAGTCGCGACAAGGAATTCCGAGGACGCGTGAAGGAATTCAGCTTGCAGCTTGACTTCCGAGTATTTGTTGGAGAGAGTACGATCTTCCCGAATCGGCGCGTCATAGTCATATCTGTGGTTGCCATGCATCAATAGACTCGGCCAGAGATAAGCCAAGAAACACCCACGAGGTGTAGACGGTCGGCTCAGCAAGGTTACCCCAATTGGTCCCTCCGTAAGACATATACAAATTCTGATAGGTGGTTTGTGCTGCATAGTTATTCTGCGCTAATGGTTGGCTTCGAGATAACGATATGCAGGGGATGATATACCTTGTAATAAACCTGGGGCCAAGGTACGTCGGGTCAGGGAGGTTGGCGCGTACATAGCAGAACCACTTACGTTTGCAAATTGCTCATTGGTGAGCACATAACAGGCGTCGTAGCCGGACTAGCAAAAGTGTCGATCGTCAATGTTGTAGAGAATTAATTGTGGTAGAATACTTACCCCTCCCCAAGGGTCGAATGCGCCACCTTGAAATTCTCCGGTAGCCCACGGTTCGTCAGGAACGTACCTCTAACGTTGTAATGTAACCATCATTTATTTATTCTGACAGAGTGCGTATGCTACGTACCTGATGTGCAGTATCCAACCTAACGGTGTCAAGCTCAGGCCAACTCGTCGGATTAGAGCAGGCAAATCCTTGGGGATAGCTGTCCCACATATACAAGTCGACTTGTCCTAGTCCGTGCGCAAATACGCCGTTCGTCCCAGCGTCATTATGAGTTCTGTACGTAAGAAAATGCAATGACATTCACAAACAACCCCACTGAACGGGAGATGTGAAACTCACAAAGGAACCTTCGTGACGCCGTTCGCTCGGAAGGTGTCTTCACAAACAACCCCACTGAACGGGAGATGTGAAACTCACAAAGGAACCTTCGTGACGCCGTTCGCTCGGAAGGTGTCTTCGAGGAGTGCCATATGCTCGGACCAGTGTTGTCACTGACCGGTCAGTCTGACCGCCACTGACCTCTGACCGGTCTAACAGGTCAAAGGGTCATGTCAAGGTCTGACCTTGGTCTGACCGGTCAAGAAAGGGGCTCTCGTGATAACACCTGTAATAGCGTATGACGCAAGGTTCCCTTTGTTTTTATTCTCTACATTTTTTGCATTTCTTAGTGGCTTAGAACTCCGGAAGCCTTGAGAGTCCTCATCGCGAGTTCAATCAGTACTTGTAATCTGATTGACCAGATAACCTTGACCGGTCAATTGACTGGTCAGTCAAGGCGGTCAGGTCAAGAGTCAGAGGTCAGTCTCTGACCGGTCAACTGACTTTGACAACACTGGCTCGGACCTTCCAGGGTTAATCGCCGAGGATTCTTCGAATTCATTCTCGGACTGCACAGCGATGACGGGTCCATTCGGGTACTAACACATACGCGTGAAAATAAGGGCGAGAAATATCTATGCATTATTCGGAGACCCACTTGGAATGGCTCGATGAACTTAGCAGTGGCCTTGATCCAGGGAAGCCAAGCCTCGGTATAACCTGTCTGGTTTGTCCGCGCTTTGGCCGGCACATTTGTGAGCCAACTCGGGAACCCTCCGGCATCTGAGGTTTTGAGAGAAATTAGCAAATGGACGAGAGAGTATAGATGAACACATACTTGTTTCTGCCTGAAACAAGGTCCTGCATGTTAGCCAAACCATATCCTACGTAAGAATTGCTTACATTGATGTAGGGCTATAGACACTGTTAGTGTTGCAGCTGTGCAAACATAGTATACATATGCTTACACCAGGTCTAGAAACCACAAAGAGCCCAACTTCTTGGGCGACTTCGTACACATCAGTGTGAGACCGATAGTAATCGAAGTTAAGTTCTCCTCGCTTTCCTTCAGTCACACCCCAGTGCAGGTAGACCGAGATGGAATTGAATCCAGCAGCCTGAAATAAGACAAGAATTCACTACAGCCATGAACGTACTTTACAGAATTCACAGGCATACCTTGAGTTTCTGGAAGATGTCTCTCCAGACTGGTTTTCCGCTAGGAATTCTCCAAGGGTGTATCTCACCACTAAAGACGAACAACCGCTTGTCATCAATGAACAAAGAATGCTCGTCAAAGGTAACAGCAGCAGACGAGTTTCCATGATAGAAGCCCGGTGATCCTGGAGGAACAGTGTAAGTGTATACAGATGTTGACAATGCAGCTAGCGTGAGTGCGGCAAGAGCCTTCAAGCTCTTCATGTCGTTAGCCTGCACAGGTCGCAACACGTCTGATGTAGAGGAGCATACCGGTATTTATTTGCGAGAGCTGCCCGCATAATGTCCAAGGGAATCAAGAAATAACTAAGCGCAATTGCGTCCGTCCCGATGAGCTATGCCTACTCCTGCATGTGATGATGTATCGCCATATGCAACATCTGGTGTTGTGGGCCCGCTTCGGGCCCTGACCGTCGAAGACACGGAATGTCATCAGCTTCGAGAAGTGTTTGAATACCACGCTCTACAGACCGTATATTCGTTCTCGCTTCCTTCTACAGAGCACCTTCCGGGTTATGTAGAAGCCAGATTCGCAGCTCGTTACTGTGAACAGGGAGAAGAGTCACTGTACGCCCGTCTCGCCGAAGGGCAAACATAACATCATCGTTGATGCTACAGTGGAATTCTTGATCATGAGTTGCGAACGAGTAGCAACGTTACCGGCGGTCCGTAAGAAGCTGTCTTCGGCGGAGAAACCGGTAGTGGATGTTCGCAGTCTATCAGTATGACGCCTGTCTTGAGATGAGGAGGGTCACGATGATGATGCTCATCGAGAAGCGGTGTATTCAAGCAAATCAGTTGACCTAGAGAGTTTTCGCTTTGCTGCCCTCAGCCCCGTTTGAACGCGCGAATTTTCTTTGCTGAATTATTGAAGAGCCTCCCGAGGTCACCGTGAGGTACAGTACTTAGAAAGAATTCAAAGCAAGGAAGACGTCGCGGGGTGACGTCACGCGTATACGGTATCTTGCTTTGAGACGCCCTCACGTGCGATGGCTTCTCCGAAGTAACGCCGATTCAGACGTCGGTTTTCCCGGTTTTTCCACCTGCTTGCACCTGGTCCTCTTGAGCTTTTCAAGCTTTCCTACCCATGTATCAGTCATCTTTACTTGCGACCGTTGTCTACTGCTTCCATCTGCTCTTGGGAATGCATGTTCACGCGATACATATGACACTGCCTAGTACATTGGTACATTTATGGTACAGGATGACACAGCGGAAAAGCGTGCTTTGCTCAAAGTCTCAGCTCAAGGAATAGGTCTTCCCTCGCGGATAGCTTTTGCCGCTTCACTCTGCGCTTCATCGCGCAAGTACCGAGCATAAATCTCAGCATAATGCTCCTTATCCTATTGTCGAACCACCTCATCAGCAAACCATTGCAAAGATAGTCAGTAGGTTATTGTTACTTACGCTCTGGGTCTTCACCACGCTAGGTCTCGTTTCCAACGCATGCGCATACTTGACCCAGCTTTCCCCAACGGCCTCCCTCGAATACCCTCTGTTCTCCTTGGAGATATAATCCCTCAAGACCCATGGTGCAAGCGCAACGTCGACCAAACTGAACTCCTCCCCAAGGAAATATGGACCCCTGACCTTCTCTACCAAGGTCCTTAGACCCTTATACAGATCCTCTCGTGCGGCGTTCTGCTTTTCGACATCTTGTGCTTGGATGAGTCGCATAAACCCGGGAACAATCTGCTTGTTAATGTGGTCGACCCAAATCCGGACGTATGCTCGAGTGTAGGGATCCTTTGGAAGGAGGTGAGGGATGTGATCGGGGTATGCATCTTCAAGGAACTCCACGAGGATCAGAGACTCGTAAAGAGCTTTGCCTTGGTATTCAATCGCCGGAACGAGTCCCTTTGGGTTGATGTCTAGAGCTGCCGTTAGCATGCGACTCAGTGGATCACATGGGTGCCATACCAAGGAAGTGTTTCTCTTTCTTGTACGGGTTCACCTCTTTGTACTGGTATGGGATTCCTCTTTCCTCTAGAGCTATCCATACGCGTTGCACATATGGGCAGAACTGCGATACGTATTCATCAATTGCAATGCACCTGTAACGCACGTTATGCACGTACCCAACCAGCATAGAAGACGAGATCCTGAGGATCCTGGTGCTGTGCTACAGTCTCAGCAGCACGTCCGGTAGCGACGGGGTGAATGTGTTGATCAGGGGGAGCCATGTTGAACGCGGGCGAATGTCTGTTGTATCAGTTGGCAAAGCGATGGCGGCAAGTTCACAACTGAACAGTCGATGCTATGCTCTAAATAATTGGACCACAACATGACTGCTATATATACGCTCTGAGATCCACAGAATCAGAGATCGATGAGAACCTGCTTTATAAGCTTGTCTGCGGAAGCCGGCGTGATTGTGACGACATTCAAGGTTCGACCCACATCGTCGTCGACAGAGAGTTGTATCAGTCATGGAATAGGCGAAGTGTCTGACAGAGGAGAGTATCTGTAAGGCCTGCGGCTTAATAATAAATGCTGCAAGAGTGCTCGAATGATGGCAATGCAAGAACGGTTGGACTAGGCAGTTCACGTGCGGTGTTTTCAAGTTCGAATGTCCGTCATGAACCACCGCAGGTCGGTGCTCACACGTAGGTTAGAAGTCTCGAGCTCGAGAATAGCACAGACGATAGTGGTGACCGCACTCGTTGTATGCGACACCCACGATCGCGTGAATCGGAATCACGATGCGCGTAATTCCTTCTCCGCATAGCAGTGAGCCGGGGGCCATGCCTGAACGCAAGCGCGACATTTGCCACTACTCCGAGTCTTACAATTGGTCGAAGCTACAGTCGGTACATGTTATTTTGCAGATCAGGGAATGACCCTTCCCTCTCGGGTAGCCTTCGCAGCCTCACTCTGGGCCTCGTCGCGCAAGTACCGACCGTATATCTCCGCGTAGTGTTTTTTATCCTATACCACCCTTCATTCGTCAGAGTACTTCGAAGGCGTACATTACAAAACAGAAGAACTCACACTTTGGGTTTTCAACACACTTTCTCTGGTCTCCAGTGCATGTGCATATTTGACCCAACCCTCGCCAAGGGCTTCCCTTGTATACCCTCTATGCTCTTGGATGAGATAATCCCTCACAACCCACGGCGCAATCGCCGCATCGACATAGGTGAACTCGTCTCCAAGAAAATACGGGCCTTTAACTTTCTCCACCAAGGTTCTCAGTGACCCCGTGAAATCTTCCAAAGCGGCCTTTTGCTTGTCTGCTTCTTGAGCTTGGAGCAAACGGAAGAATGAAGCGACAACCGTTTTGCTAATGTGATCAACCCAAATTCGCGAGTAAGCTCGGGTGTAAGGGTCTGTTGGAAGTAAATGGGGTTTGTAGTCGGGGTACGCGTCTTCGAGAAACTCGATAAGGATCAATGACTCATACAGAGCTTTGCCCTTATATTCAATTGCAGGAACGAGTCCTTTCGGGTTGATATCTGAAGTGATCATGAACAGGTATTGACAGAGCTAGTATGTTTGATTATTCTATATACATACCAAGGAAATGCTTTTCTTTCTTGTAAGGATTGATCTCTTTGTACTGATACGGGATCCCTCTCTCCTCGAGAGCTATCCATGTCCTCTGGACGAATGGGCAAAACTAGAATACAGGGTCGAGGTTGAGGATTAGCGCACAATCTCCATGGCGGACATAGGAGAAACCTACCCAGCCGCTGTAGAAAATAAGCTCTTGAGGATCCTGATGCTGGGCCACAGTTTCGGCCGCGCGACCAGTGGCGACAGGATGTATTTGTTGATCTGGAATGCTCATAAGGAGTTTGCTATAACGTCAACAGGATAGCAGTTGCACCCAGTGTCCAAAGAAACAGGGGATGGATGCCCTATATACGTTTTGGACGATGCCCTCGATGTTGTGGGATAAGCTTGATCATAGTCGTAAGAGGGAACGCAATCGTGACGACATATGTCATCTGGCGGCATTCTGCCCCATGCCATTCCATGGATGCTTGTGGCACGAGTGAGGTTGACCATGGGAACAAGGTGTGATCGGACGGTAATTTCCTCAACTGAGTTCAAACCCGAGTCGAAACAGTGCGCACCTGAATTGGTCTTCATTGCATTGCACGTTTGTGAATGTCGCAAATAATGGAGATATGGTTGCTCAAAGAGCTACTCAAGTATGACGATGCGGTTCAACACGATGAAAAATGGACTTGAGCGACCAGTTTTTGCTAAGTCTATCACCATCTTCAGACAGGATCCGAAGCTTCTAAAGCCCGAAACTTCTGTGTATAATTACTGGCAGCTTCCTATGGGGAAGAGGCACATACAAGAGCACGAAGGCGTAATGTGTCACCAGACTTATGAACGTTTGAAGGTGGTCGCAGCGAAAGCGAGATGCCAGCGAAGAGCAACGTGAACACCTGCCAAAAGGGGGTCTGACGGCAGATGCCGGTGCCCCAATGAGTCCGAATGACTTAGCGCGAAGTTGGAGCAGGAAAAAGTACTTAAGTTTCAGCCGGCCGAGTCAGACGTTCTGCTCACTCTTCGCCACGACTTGCTCTCTGCGTTCGGGCATCCTGCTCGTTATACGGGGCAGCAATGGGTCTACTCAGGTTTACCCCTGCCTGGGCTCTCCGACATTGCACTCAGGCTCCTCGGGCATCTCGCCAATTCCATGTATCTCGACCCAAGTTCGGACTCGCTCCCACAAAACCTGTACAGGCCATAGCCCGTGCAGCTGTAGGTTCATATGGCACAGATGGACCAGAGGATGGAGACCATGTTCTGAACAGTCCCTCATCCGTCGCCCGCAAGCTTTCCGCCAAAGTCTTGCCCAAAATCCCCCGCCCTGATGTCAAGAAGGTTCTCATCGTTGGCAGTGGTGGTCTCAGTATCGGTCAGGCCGGAGAGTTCGACTACTCGGGCTCTCAAGCGTTGAAGGCCCTTCGAGAGGAGGGTGTCGACGCTGTCCTCATTAACCCAAACATTGCTACCTGGCAGACGTCACATCAACTCGCGTCGGAGGTCTACTTCTTGCCCATTACTCCAGACTACGTCGCATACGTCTTGGAGAAGGAAAGACCTGATGGTATCTTGCTTACATTCGGTGGTCAAAGTGCTCTCAACGTCGGTATTGAATTGGATCGCATGGGTGTTCTGGAACGTCTCGGTGTGCAAGTATTGGGTACACCTATCAAGACCCTCGAGGTTTCGGAAGATCGTGATTTGTTCGTACAGGCCCTCAAAGGTATGTTCAGCTTTGTCTCTTGTCCTTTGCATTCTTTTTTGTTCTGTATCGCTCGTGTGGCATGTTTTGCTCCACTGGGAAGTCATTGACTCCGTTATCTCTGTGATGCTGGATGGAAATTTATTTTACGAGCGTGGATAACAATCTTGCCTGGGCTATCTCAATCCCCCGCCGTTCGAGATTAAGCAATGATATAACTATTCTTTCCTTCCTTCTCCCCTGTTTCTGACCTTCGATTTATGAACTGACTGTCTTTTGTGAACAGAGATTGACATTCCTGTTGCTCAATCTACTGCTGTTTCCTCGGTCAATGATGCGCTCAAGGCCGCAGAACGAATTAGCTACCCGGTCATCTTGCGTTCGGCTTTCACTCTCGGTGGTCTCGGCTCTGGTTTTGCAAATAACCCGGATGAACTTCGTGATCTCGCTGCAAAGAGTTTGTCTCTCAGTCCTCAGGTCCTCATTGAGAGGAGTATGAAGGGATGGAAGGAACTGGAGTACGAGGTCGTACGTGATGCTGCAGATGTATGTTCGTCTCCGTCCCATTCGTATGTTCCATTCTGATCATGTTTCGTACTCAGAACACTATCATCTGCTGTAACATGGAGAACTTCGATCCCCTCGGCACGCACACTGGTGATTCGATCGTCGTGGCACCCTCTCAGACTCTCCCGGATGACGAGTATCACATGTTGCGAACGGCTGCTTTAAAGGTTATCAGGCATCTCGGCGTCGTCGGCGAATGCAACATTCAATATGCACTCAACCCAACGTCCAGGGAATACTGCGTCATTGAGGTCAATGCTCGTCTGAGTCGATCCAGGTAAGATCATCTCGTCTTCGATTGGATCTGTAATCACATTGAATCTTCTTTCAGTGCTTTGGCTTCTAAGGCTACTGGTTATCCTCTTGCCTACACCGCCGCAAAGATCGCTCTTGGTCACACACTTCCGGAGCTTCCCAACGCTGTCACAAAGACGACGACTGCCTGCTTCGAACCCTCCCTCGACTATATTGTCACCAAGATCCCCAAGTGGGACTTGGCCAAGTTCTCGTCTCAGGTCAATCGCGAGGTCGGCTCTGCGATGAAGTCCGTCGGAGAGGTCATGGCTATCGGTCGCACGTTCGAGGAGAGTTTGCAGAAGGCTATCCGTCAGGTCGATCCCCGGTGGAAGGGCTTTGAGGCGTACATTCAGCCTGAGGATCTCGACAGGGCTCTCTCTCGTCCTACGGATATGAGGTTGTTCGCAATTGCCTATGCCATCTTCAATAAGAAGTACACCGTTGATCAGATTCATGACCTGACCAAGATCGACAAGGTTTGTTTCTTGTGTGATCCTCGCAAACTGCCCAGAGTATTGACGTATTTTTACGCCGGTAGTGGTTCTTGTACAAGATCGACAACATTGTCCAGACGGTGTACGCTCTCAAGGAAGCTGGTTCTATCGAGAACGTTGATCAGACTCTCATGAAGCACGCCAAATGCATGGGCTTCTCGGACGCGCATATCGCTGACCTTGTATCCTCCAAAGAGGACGTCGTCCGTGCTCACCGGAAATCCTTCGGCATCACACCCTTCGTCAAACGTATCGACACCCTCGCAGCTGAATACCCCGCGCATACCAACTACCTCTATACAACTTACAACGCCTCGCAGCATGACGTCGAATTCGACGAACATGGAACGATGGTTTTGGGAAGTGGTGTTTATAGGATTGGAAGCAGTGTCGAGTTCGACTGGTGTGCTGTCACCTGCGCTAGGAAGTTGAGGGAGATGGGCCAGAGGACGATCATGGTCAACTATAACCCTGAGACTGTCTCGACTGACTTCGATGAGGCGGATAGGCTCTACTTCGAGGAGCTTGGCTACGAAAGGGTCATGGATATCTATGAACTCGAGAACGCTCATGGTGTCATTGTCAGCGTTGGGGGTAAGCTTCATCATTTCTCTTGTACATGCGTATAGCAAAGTACTGACAAAAATCCGGAATCCCTTGCAGGTCAATTACCCCAGAATATTGCTCTTCGTCTCAAGCATAGCGGCGTCAGCGTTCTTGGAACTGACCCAGATAAAATCGACAGCGCTGAGGACCGTCACAAGTTTTCTTCCGTCTTGGACAAAATTGGTGTTGACCAACCCGAGTGGGCTGAATGTTCCTCCGTTGAAGCCGCAAAGGAATTCGCTGCTCGTGTCGGCTACCCCGTCCTCATCCGTCCTTCATACGTTCTGTCTGGCGCCGCTATGAATGTCATCTACGAAGAGGCCGACCTCGAGTACAAGCTCTCTGCTGCTGCTAGCGTCTCGCCCCTTCACCCCGTCGTCATCACTAAGTTCATCGACAACGCTCAAGAAATCGACGTCGACGCTGTTGCCCATAATGGCAAGCTCCTCATTCACGCTGTCTCAGAGCACGTTGAGAACGCTGGTGTTCACTCCGGCGATGCCACCCTCGTTCTCCCTCCCTTCTCTCTTACTGAGACCGACATGGCCCGTTTGAAGGAGATCGCACAGAAGGTCGCTGCAGCGTTCGAAATCTCCGGTCCTTACAATATGCAGATCATCAAGAAACCCGCCGATGGACCTGATGGTGAACCCGAGCTCAAAGTCATCGAGTGCAACCTTCGTGCTTCCCGTTCGTTCCCCTTCGTCTCGAAGGTTCTCGGTACCAACTTCATTGATGTTGCGACTGCTGCTATCGTCGGAAAGGACGTGCCTGAACCTGTTGATGTTATGGCTGAGAAGAGGGACTACACCGCTATCAAGGTCTCCCAATTCTCCTGGACGCGTCTCGCTGGAGCTGATCCGTTCCTTGGTGTTGGTGCGTATCTATCGTCCTATTTTTTCCGCCCCTTTCCCAACGATAAGAATTGATACTCATGATGTCATTCCTTATCGTTCTACAGAAATGGCTAGTACCGGTGAAGTTGCGAGCTTCGGCAAAGATATCCATGAAGCGTACTGGGCCGCCCTCCTCAGCACAACTGGTTTCAAGGTTCCTCGGCCTAACAGTGGCGTGCTTATCGGTGGAGACATTACTACGCCTGAGATGAAGACCGTCGCGCAGACCTTGTTCAACCTCGGCTTCAAGTTGTATACTTCGAACGCTGAGGTGGAAGAGTTCTTGAACGATATCCCCTACGTGTCGGCTAAGCGGATATTCTTCCCTACGAAGGATAAGCGGAAATTGCGGGAAGTCTTCGATGAATATGACATCGAGTGTGTCATTAACCTTGCGAAGTCCCGTGGAACGAGCGCTGTTGATGAAGACTATGTCGCTCGCAGGTAAGCCATTCTTGAGCATATGGAACCCTAATTGCGTTGAGTTAACTAATATCCTGGACTACAGGAATGCTGTCGACTTCGGCCTCCCACTTCTGAACAATCCCCGCTGCGCGCAACTCTTCGTCGAAGCTCTTGCGAAGAAGATCCCTCAAGGAGGTCTCCGCAAGTATACCGAAGGAAAGATCCCGTCCGAGGTTCGCTCATGGAGAGAATTCGTTGGAAGGCGAGCATAAAAGAGCTCAGGCTCACCTCCTTGCTTTCTCCGTCTAAGTTTCTTGCATTCGAAGCTCATTGCCCATAGATCGTCCTATCCGTATCATTGCTCCAAAAGTACCGGTAATCGATATCCTTCATGTACTTGTATATAACTCACCGTATCTAGAGAGCAAGTAATTTAGACCGTCAACATTTCAATTTGAGCAGGAAGCACCCATTCGAAAATTAGGCTCCGGGTTGTTTTGCAATTTCATTACGGCAGGAGATCGTCCGGTGTACACAAATCGTTCGGTTTTAGCTCTCGAGGTGTCTCACCAAATCTGTTAGGCTCATGGTGGGTGCGCTGACGGTCAAGGGCGAACTTCTGAACCAATGTTGGCTCTAATTTGCCCTCAATGGCATCGGCGACCAATCGTCCGATGATAGGCAGAAACTTCCAAGAGGTCAGTCGAGTACTCATCCATGTATTGAAGTGGAAACGTACCTTGTATGCATGTCCGCTGCCTGCGGTCGCGAACGCTATCGCGGGGTCATTGGGATGGTACCCAATTAACCAGTCGTCGTCAGGTGAGTCGGTATACCTAGATTACATATTCATTCTTCGTAGCTACGAACATTGTGTCTCGGGCTTACCAGCACATTCGAGTACCGCTGAAAGGCTTCGCCCCAAGTTCCGGATATGTTGACCGGATATGTTCTCTGAGCTTTTTCGCCATCTCTTTGGGTATACGCAAGCCTTGTTCACCATGGGACAGTGCAGTGACAGGTGTCGATACCGATGATTGTGATTTCCCCTCGGAGGAAGCAGACGAGGGCGTGTAGGTGTAACCTGCCGCGTGTATCGCCGCTTTCACGATGTTGTCCTTGTTTGGCTTAATGCGGTATGTCAATTGCTCTACGCGACGGTCAACAGATCGAAACAGCTTACCGGGAACAGGTAGAAACCGCTGTCACCAAAATCTAGGAATACTGGACAGTCCCTATACCTTTCAGCTTCTTCCGGAGTCAGCTGAATAGTAACAATGCTCTGTCTGTGGGCGGTCGGTGAGTACCTCGTAGCCTCTCACGGATTACCGATCCATACCCAGTCGCCAGACATTTGCTGCCAAGGTCCAAGCCAGGGAAATTCGATGCCGTCCATGATCCCGAGGCAATAACAACTAAGTCCGCCTCAATCTCAGACCCATCGGCACATCGCACACCCGCAGTCTTTCCATCCCTCTTCATCAAGTCAACCACAGCCTTCCCAGGAACGATTCGCCCTCCTAGTGCAAGCACTTTATCCATCATCAACTTGATACCCTGAGAGGCATTCGCCCATCCTCCGTCCCGATTGATATAGCCAGATTTACCCTCAAATGAACCGGTCTTGACGTTCGGGGGGAAAACTGCTCGAATAGCCTCTTCCGTGTTGAGAGGCTCTATACGTGCACCGTTTGCTACATCATTCTTGTATGCGCTGTCGGTGTATGACGTCTGTCCGGAGCCGAGGACTACTACTCCGGATCTGCAACCAGGTTAAGCATGATCGAGCGGCGTATAGCAGTGCGCAGGAACGCCTCACTGATGGTAGGTATTGCCCCATTCAGGCTTCTGCCATTCTTGAATGGCAACCCTCGCCAGTCGAGTATAGAATTCATCAGCGTATGCACTGCGAACAACTGTAAAAAGTCCTCGCAATCAGTCACTTTAGTTTATGACAAGAATCTCTCATGAATCAAAGTCGATGAAACGTTAAGTACACCGACGGCCGCATGACTCACTCTTGTTCAAATCCGTGCTGGCTGCGTCCGGCGCAGGAAGTGTTGACGATCTGTCAAGAATGGTGATCGAGGTAAAGCCTCGCTGAAGCAAATGATATGCTGTCGAGAGTCCAAAGCATCCGGCTCCGACGATCACAATCTGACTTGATTTCTCTAGAGGCATCGTCAGTCACTACGAGATGGATGCGACGCTGCCAGGGTTAGAGAACTCGAGGGAAGATGAGATGAATGTCATACTCCGTATTATATTCTGGATCTATACATATCGCATGACTCGTCTACCAGGAACGCCTAGAACATAGTCCTGCAGAACAGTTGACTCGGAGCACCCCACATAATATCGCGATATCGATTTCGAGTCCGTGAAAATGTGCCTGGAGGGACAAGTATTGGTGCCAGTCGGTCACCGGTCATATTGTCACTGCAAGTTCAATGGCCTGCGAATATGAACGCCACGATTCCTGGCAATCGGAGGCTACAGCAAATTCGCATTCTCGAAGCCGGAATTGTCGGAGAGCCTTTGTTACTTTGATTCACGTGATAGTGGCCGTGATGATGGAGGGAGACTCGAATTGTTCGAACCTCTTGGGTGTCACCCATACGTGGCAGAAATAGTGAGGAAATTGTACAGTACTATATTCCAACAAATCAGTACAGGATATACAATACTCGAACAACAATAGAATAAATTGAAGTAAGGCAGAGAAAAGATGATTGGTTCTATGCGGTACAAGATGCTGTTCAGAGACCGTTGCGTTCCGATTTGTATGCAAGAAATGAAAGTTCATAAATTATGCCAAAGAGTCAAAGATGCTGACGACGACACTCTGCATCTTTCCGTCGCGGATAGCCTGAAGATGGGATAATGATCAGCATGGATGTTTAGAATAATATGATCGTAGAATAGGGAACGTACCTCGTGGATGAGTGAAATGTTTTGACCGATCGAGACATCCTCGACACCGGGTCCTTGAGCGAAACGATGCATGTTCTCCGCACCATGCATCTTGATCCCAAGTGTCAGCCTAACAAACTCGTACACAGGGCGAGTGCGGCCGAGGTAAGGAGCAGCAGGCGCAGGACCTTTCGCACCAGACAAATACTCTTCCCTCAACTTGACCAACAAGTTCGCCGCCTGTTCAGCAACCGTATTCCTGAACTTGGCGATGTTCGCCAACGCAGGCGTCAACGACTCGTCCGCAGAGCAGAATTCGACGATGGGGGTCACACCCGCTCCGGCAACCTTGTGCATCCGTGGGGCAGCGTCCATAGTGCTCGTTGATTCGAGCGTGCGGTCCATGGCACGGGAAACAGATGTGAAAAGGGTGTCGAGTTGATCTTGGGAAAGAACGGAGCCGAAGTGGTTGGAAAGTTCGGTTCGAGTGATGGTGTCAATGCCACGCTGGAATTCGGTTTGGAGTGCCCGGAGGTCCAGTGCTTGGCACAGAATATAGATGTAACTTGCAGTGAGCATGGACAGCACCTCCAACGAGTTGATAGTCTGACGAGCAGAGATCAAGGCGAGAGAGCTATATAAAAAGATGACATCATCAGATATGGCTGTTCACTACTGTTGAACGATAACGAAGAAGCTTACTTGACAGCCTGATTATGCATCTCTGCGGATTGCACATGGGTGGAGACGGGATTTGCAAGGAAACCAAGTTCGCCGACGTAGGCCGCCGTGTGGATATCGATGCCCTTTCCATGGTAGTTCAGCGAAGGGTCTGTCGCGGCGAGGTTGGGTGGGAGACCACGGTTCATCGCGGGGTTCATCAACTCTGTGCATTGCGCGAACAACAGCTTTCCGATGTGATGCAATGCGAGACGAGTCTTCTCCATAGCATTGGTTACAGACATCGCTTGGAAGTTGCCGCCGTGGTGAACCTCACCCGTCTCTCCGTCAATGAGAGGGTTGTCGGTGGCTAAGACGAGACAAGTGATGAGCTCGACGTCCCGAAGACACATATGTAATTGATGAACGTACTGGTATTGCATTCCAGTTGCACTGTCTGAAGCGCGGCAAGGATGTCTTCTACCTGAGGTCCAAGGAACTGTGCCGAAGTGCGCAAAGGGTACCTATCTTGCCTCAGTTCGCCCATGTCATCAGAGATATGCTTCTCCTCTTCTACCGTGACGGCGAATTTAGCGTCGGAAAGAAGACCATGGATATTGCTTGCAACCTCGACTTGTCCGGGATGAGGACGGGCGACTGCATGAATGAAGGGGTGGAATGATCCTTGGGCGCCAAGCATGGCTTCTGTACCCATCGCCGTGCACACCTGTGCGAGCAATGCAAGATGTGCGGCATCATTGAGAGCGAGGGCGGCCACTGATGCAGAGAAAGCTGTTCCGTTCAGGATTCCAAGGTGCTCCTTTGAGCCGAGGGGAATGGGATCAATGCCATGAGCAGCCAAAGCCTGAGTAGAGGGGACAATTCGTCGGGCGCCAAATACACGAGGGCCATCGAATACACGGATAGAAGGGTTTCCAATCAGCGTACCCGCAATGTATGATAGTGGAGACAAATCTAGTAGTTGTCGGATCAGCGACCGATGTAAGTGGTTATGAGTAGCAAGTATAACGTACCACCAGAAGCTGAGATACTTCCTCGAAGGGGTACAAGGGGAGTGATATTCGCTTTAAGCAGGTCGGCCATCTTTTCGATGAGCTCCCACCGCACACCAGAGTGTCCACGAATCAGGGAGTTCATGCGAACAAGGATAGCGCCGCGTACCCATGATTCTGGCATACTGGTGGATGCCAGAGGGTCTAGGAGCGGCAGTGCAGACGGTGCAGTGGTCGTATCTGACGGCAACACGCCAGATTGTTGGTGCTGGAGTAGCGCATGGCCTAAAGCGATCGGGTCATTGGTGCGGGTATCGGCTGCCGGGTAGGGCGATGTCAGATTGGGTTTGGACGACGAGAGATACATAGACAAAATAACATACCGCTACCACCGAAGCCAGTGCTGACACCGTAGACACTCTTTTCAGAAGAGACCTTGTCTACAATGACCTTGCGGGACTGAACGATCTTCTCTCGGAGAGCGGGAGAGTCGTTCAGCTGCACCGCGGCACCAAAGCGTGCGGCCGCGGTGACGGCGGGGATAGAAAGCGAGTGACCATCTATCACCACAGGGGTTCCTGACCTGAGGGGTGAATATGGTGAGCATACGAAGAAGGTGGGAAGCACTTGTGCACGTACTTGTAGGCTTCAAGCTCCTTGTGGTCGCGGATGAACCTGGAGAGCAGGGAATCTTGTGTCTCTGAGATAGGCTCAGTGACGAGGTGGGAAACGGGGGTGTTTCCGTTCGCCAGTGTGCTCTTGCGGGAGCTCACATCCCCTGAGGGAAGGCGGGCAGGACGAGGGTGGCTATCTGTGCGAATGGGCATGATTATGTAGCGGGGGGATGCGAGTAGAGAGGTGAATTGGGAGGGGGAAGAGGCTGGTGTATTTGCGGCTGCATTGCGGGACCTTATATATGTTTGGAGGCTGGTGGTGACAAGCGTACACTGCAGAGGCTCACTCAGGTCATTACCATGATAACATACCGTCGTCCAAATCTGGACACGAATCTCAGGGCGCCTCCGCTTTGGTTCGCTGCCGCCGCCGATGATCCGCCCGTCCGTTATGGGCGTCTCCTCCGGCCGTGCGCCGGGCTCCCAGATTTCCAGTGTCCACCTACTCGTTGTATCTGTGGCCCGCAGTGACGGGGGAAACAACGGCGTTGCATGTTGGTTGCATTGCGGAAGAATGCTGCTGCATTGCTCAGTCCATTCGCATCCTTCGCAGCACGGCCAAGCATGCGGTCACAAATGGTCTGACCTCAGAACCAGCTCGAATTTTCGTATCGAATCGAAGATCCGGCCGGCCGGCAACCCGGTGATTTCAACGGTCTCTGCTGCCATATCTCCGTAGGGTCTATTTACATTTTCTCAGGGACCGCCAGGGTTTCTCTGACAGAGCACAGCTCGCATTCATTTTGTAGAGGCTGCGATATGTGAAAACTCGAGTCACCCCGTCAGCAGATGCTATAGCCTCAGTTTCCACATAACAGTGACTCGAGTTGGATGGAGCCCTCGCTTCAGCCATGTACTCAAGGCAGTAGCTACTTGTACTTTGAAACAATTATACTCCTCCCGGCATCCAAGCTGATCGCTGAGGTACGTTGGCATTTGGGCCGTGTATCTCCATTCCTACGCGTGGATGGACGCTTTTCACTACGACACAGATCGTACGGTCTCTCTGTGATGGAAAGATGCGTATCATATAGCGGTCATGATCTTCAGCGAATCACTGCTCTCTGATCGTCAGTTACTAGGCGACTTGGAATCATTCACGGTCGTTGAGGTGCATTGCATGTCCATCAACTGTCAGTTTTTCACCGAAAGGCCAGCGTGTATGTATAGCCATGAATCAATGCGAGAGTAATGTTCTTGTCCTCGCCTCGGTATCATGCCCTTCAACTATATTTGGCTGCTCTTCATGAATCAAAGCATAGCTCTCCTCGCAGACCTGCTGTATGAACGGGGTATCTGTACAGTCTGTAGAATTGAATGTGCATCGTGGATAACATGGTGAGCGGTGTTACGACCCTGAAGGCTGCTACGTCTCATTTACCGTATGAATGGGTCCACTTCCCATAGTGAGTACTCCCCAGACTCATCGCCCATATATGTCTCCCTTGTCAAATGTATGTGTATTAATCTTGGCATGAGATCTACAAGACTAAGAACAGTTGCATACCCTCACGATACGTCCGCTGTGTGGTTTAGACAGACGTATCGAGGCACCGTTCGACTTTGCCCATGGGCACTTGTCAAGTTGTCAACTTCAATACTTGCCATATGCGGTGCCGGCACCGACTAAATATCGCTCGTGAATTACGTAAGCAGAATTCCAATCCTGCGCTTCAATCTTGGTCAGTGTACGTGCCACAACGACCACCTAACCTCGACGCTGTCTTCCTAAATCTCGCAACATCTCATAGCAATGGTGCGTATCATATGATCTACATAACTGGAATGGAGAGAGAATTAATACAATCCGCAAACAGGGAAAAGCCAAGAAAACCCGCAAGTTCGCCCAAGTGAAGCGTCTACTGAACCCAAATGATATCAGGCTGTTCGTTGACATCTTATACACCGGAGTCAGAGCTTTGTGCTGACATATGCGCAGGAAGGAAAATCAGATCAAACAGCAAAAGAAGGAAGAGGAGGCAAAGCAAAAGGCTGCACGGAGAATGTGCGTACAGACTTCCTCTCAATATCGGACATCGTACTCACTCCCACTCAGAACTCAGGTCGCATCGTCTATGTTCTTGCAGCACAACGACGCCCTCGTGCCTCCATACCGTGTATTGATTGATACCAACTTCATAAACTTCAGTCTGCAAAACAAATTGGAGCTGGTCAGCGGCATGATGGATTGTCTGTTTGCAAAATGTACGGGGCCCTTTTCCTCCGTCCGACTCCTCTGAACATGTGTCAAGCTAACACCAACGGCTCTCCATAGGCATTCCATGTGTGACTGACTGCGTGATGGCTGAATTAGAAAAATTGGGGCACCGATATCGTGTCGCATTAAGGTGCGTACCTTACCACTTGTCCGCTTTTACGCGCGCAAAAAAAAGACGGCTTGGAGTTTCCATGACACTTACCTTTTGCCCCGATTGTATCTTTACAGAGTTGCTCGTGATCCCCGTTTTGAACGGCTTTCATGCTCGCACTCCGGGACATACGCCGACGATTGCTTGGTTCAACGGGTCACGTCTCACCGGTGCTATATTGTTGCTACGTGTGATCGCGAGCTCCGAAGACGGATACGCAAAATTCCTGGTGTGCCACTGATGTACATCGTGAAACGAAAATACGCCATCGAGAGGCTGCCTGACCAAGGTGCTCCGGTGTGAGCTTCTCTCCCTGGTGACCTCTCTTCTGTGGATTCTTTTGCTTGCTTCCCCATCTTTTATGTATCTTTCACTGCTTTGCATCATGTAGCTCTACCCGTAAGTTCGGTCTCCCAATGAACGTTCGCCATGCCGCGTCTTACTGATTTATCATTGTTAGGTACATATAGGAACCCTTGTTATCAAACGAAACATAATGGCTGTCCTGAGCTATCTTTGTTCTAGACACCCGAAGTTATACACTTTCTTCCAGGCTTTCGTGATACATGGATGATGTTTCCCAACAGAGTGTTCTAGTGTTTCTGCGCATCTACCAACCTAAATGCAACATATTGTCGCACAAGAGATCGATTAGTTCCGACCCGAAGCTATCTCGTGTCAAGTTGTCTCAGTCAACCAGTGGCAGCCTCGCTAAAAGCTCTCCGACAAATGATGACCTCGAATTCTGCAAGTTACCAATGAGCTGGAGCCTGGCATTGCTTCAACATTGAACATACATAGTCAGGAGGGTAAAAGTACCCCTCAATACTGCTACCGTATGCCGTCATGATCATATTTGCTTCTCGCCTAACCCACGAAGGCTCCAGAGATTTACAGTGAAGGGACGCATATAGACAACCCCAACCTCTGACACGGTATCGGCCCACTCGAACGCCAATTTTCCTTGAAAGTCGATTTCGATGCATCGGTATCAGAAAGCGCTTTCGCCCAATATCCCCGGTTTCCCCCACGCCCAACGATTCTCGTCATCCAGGACGTACTATGTAATCCCTCGAGTGTATGGAGGTAAGTTGACATCTAATCAAAGCGTGGTCCATGGGTCGCCATAAATCCCAGCACGGATATGGTCCGAACCAATCCCCCCGTTCGAGGGCGAACAGTTCGTATTGGTTCGGAAGGATCTTGAAGGATTGCGGTGATACTACTCCCTTTCCTCGTCATATGCATCCGTTTGAGCAATCTGGAAAGGTGGATTCAATGCCCTTCCGAGACAGAACGGCGTTACGGTTCTGGACCTTTTTGCTTGTACCATGAGCTCATAGCTAGATAACGAAGTTGTTCCTTGATTGTTGGGTTCGAGTTTCTGTTCGTTTCTGTTGAGCTTGATAGGAGTTTGCAAATGGATCCGCTCAGTGACGCTTTTTGATGGACTTACTGGGCGTTGCAGCCACAATACAAACAAATGTAAATAGCGCGCACGTGACGGTGCCGTCGTGACGTCGAATGTTGAGACGCGTCGACGTGCGGTCGCGTTGGGTTTGATTTCAGCTTTGAACGTTTGAACATCCATCTTCTCGCGAACTAGTAGAGTCATTGTGCCGATACTTCCAGGCAACATAAACATCAACGTCACGAAAGGATGAGCAAACCTGGAGAAGATGTGGTACCTGAGGCGTACTCGTATGCTTGGTCACCGTCCTCAAACGTTCCCCTGAAGGACTTCATCACGAAGGTGATTTGTCCAAATGCATACACAATATACGTCTGACGGTTTGTTAGTATAAACCATCTATGGTCCAAGATGACGGTACGAAACCGGTAAGCAACAATATTATGGCTATCATGTGTGCCAACTTATTCACGATGTGCGACATAGTGGATCTGGGTAAAGAAATCAGACCCAGAGCGTGAAGATGAGGACGTTCAATCCGCCGTTGCGGAAGCCAAACAGCTATGTTAGTGTAAATGTTGCTCATACTTCATTACGGTGACTGACTTGCTGGTACGAACTTAGTGAAAGAAACAACGGAGAAGGTTGAGAATATCAAGGTGAGACGATTGGGATATGCCTGCCAAGCATTCTATTTAATGACCACTATTCTATCTTCAGAACGATGACTCTATTCCTACACGTGCTAACAAGAAGAAAGGAATCAAAAGCAAGAAGGAACTTCGAGAAGAGGTTAGTTCGCAATCCACTTCTTCCTTAGAGGCTGCTAGAGCATATGCATGCAACTCAACAGGCTCAACACGAGGCGACGGAGAAGCTCAAAGAAATCTCCATAAGTAATGGATACGTTTCCGGCAAATGGTCTACCTCCCACCTTCCTTCGTTTACATTGTGCGGCTAACTCAGAAGGTGCAGGTTGATCTTCGCGCCGGCTGATAGGGTCGACGCTGTATGGTCCAGTGTAGCCTGTCAGTCAACTCCATACCTTGCTGATCGACTATTCATGATCTTCTCGCAGTGTCCCTTGTCGAAGGGCCTCTTGCGTCGACTAAGGCGTATTTGGCGAAGGTAGCTACGTCCCCCAAGAACGATACGCCCAATTATCAGCATGTGATCTGCATATATTTGCCCGATGTCTACGATAAAGACTCAGTTCTCGAGGTTAGCGCATCACGCCATCGTTCCTTAAATTCAAGACGTCACCGCGTTCTGTAGGTCATGAAGGTTCTCTTACGCAATCATGGTCTCAACCTCAGTGCGGTCAAGAGCAATTTGTATACTGACATAGGTATGCTGCTTGTTTCAAGGTATGATACACTTGATTGATCATTTCTATTTGGGAAGGCTTGGACAGCAAACATCCAAGCGGTATTCAGTCAACGGTATGATTGATCTCTTGTATATTCACGATGGATGGTTGATCTTTGTCTAGGTATGGAGAAATAACGCGTTGATGAAGGATACGGAGATGAAGGTAAGCCATATGGTATTCTTACAGAGACTTTGTTGTAACTTACCGTGCTATTAGGAGCTCAAAGACGCCTATTTTGCTGAGATTAATGCTACGAAGATCGCTGCAGCCGCTGACAAACCGGAAGAACCGAAGCCATCAACTACTGCCTCCAAATTTAAGCTGAAGAAGAAGAAGAAAGACGATGATGACCCGTTTGCGTCTGACGACGAAGATGAAGGCGGAAAGAACAAGGATTCAGAAGGGGAGAGACCTAAATCAAAGCAGAATGCCAAGAAGCCAGCCCCGGTCAAGAACAAGAAAGACGGCAATGACGGTTCTGCCTCTGAGGGTGACTCGGAGGACAGTAAACCTCGAAGGAAAGTACAACCACAAGCAAAGAAGGGCTCACAAGCTACCCAGGCCAAACTCAAGGCAACTAAACGGTCTCGAGACGAAAGCGAGACTGAGAGCGAGGAAGAACCTCCGAAGAAAAAGAGCGGCTGAGCTTCACTCGCGGTGTCGAGTCACCTACCGCGTTTTGCTATGTGTTATTCACTGTTATTGTTGCCTATATTATACAATGTTTTACGGCTTGTTCATATTGCAGCGGTAATGATTTACTATATACCGGTCAGTAATCAGTGCCTCTCGTCCTTCCTCAAACCATGTTTGCTAATACGTCCGTTACAGGCAAACTATGATTCATTCACTTCCGCTCTGCATTGGAGTCCTGCCGTTGCGCCGTCATTATGCCCGAATTGTTCGAGGGCGTCCAATCAGACAGATAACTGCCGATATTTCTTCTATGTATTCCCTCCCTCCCGCGTGAGCCCAAAATGAAGGTGAGATTTTGTTGGTAGTGCAAATGTTGCCCACAGTTATAAAGACAGATATGGCCTGACCATTCTCGCGGACTGGGTTATTGTGAGAGAGCTGCTTCGCCGCATGCTTGCCGAGGCAACCCTTGTTCTGCTGAAGAAGTATGTTTTCTTGAGTACGTGACTTTGCACAGACAGTAGACGTAGGTGCCACCGCATAGAGGGAACCGTGCATTTGTGTATGAACAGTCAGCGCGTCAAGCTCAATAGTGGCATCAACAATCACCCTACGTCCCAGAGGATAGCGTGGCGTTCATTTCATATCCCTTCATTTCCGACGCCGAACGCTGATTCCTAGGACCTCGTCTCCCTGCTTTAAGAATATGCGCTCTGTGGCTAAGGCGGAATGAATATCATCTTCATTCCCCCCCTTCATGTATGCCATATCTTGTGCAGACTTTCGCCCGAGGTGTTACCTGCGCAACAGCTCATAACAAGGTATGTCTATTCATTTATGTGTCTATTGTCGCGCAATGAACTTGCTCTAGAACATTGGTCTTTGTCTTATGTAGCCCCCTCTTCGGATCTCTCATCCCTCCGCCTGCTCACGACGATGTCCGCCACACAGTTCGCCACCGCCTCTTCGACACCGTGGAAGCCCTGGAGTATCCCAGTCAACCCTGCTGTCTTACGTAGGAGGCTATGTGGATACCTCAACAAGCTGACGCAGTCAACTTTCGATTCTGTGTCCCAGAGCATTGTCCAACTGGCCATACTGGTAGAGAAAACGGACGATCCGGATGTCCTCGATGTCTTCTCGCGGACGATCTTCCAACGGGGAATGTCGGAGAACATATACACAGACCTGTATGTGGCCATATGTCAGAAAATTGTCGACGAGACCGAGGGAGAGAGGAGCAAATGGCGAAAGGTTGACGTCTTTCACATTGGGAACCCGATGGCATGCTTCGAGACGAGTGTGCGACTGCTTGCGCAATTCGAGTTTGACCGCATCATTGCAAACGATGTCCAGACACTACCTAACTTCATGCGCTTCGTCGGAGGACTCGTTGTTGAGGCCATCCTACTACCCAACGACGTCCATGCCATGCTCGATGATCTTTCCCTCCGCGCCACCACAGATGACCAATTCACCCTAGCGCTATCCCACTTCCTTTCTCCCGTCCTCCATGCCTTCAACGCCTCCCAATTGTTGGATATGTTGGGAATACATACATCTGTGGAATGTATACTTGCAGATGAAAGGATTTCCTCTCGTACACGCTATATTTTGATGGTAAGCACGGCGCAACGGGTTTCGAAATAGCTCCTTGCTGACAGACATACTAGAGCATCCTTGACAAAGTGGTCTATCCCCAACCCCAAGATGTATTCGCGTCTTCTCGTCAGCGTATTGAAGCGTACGGTCTCGACTCGGACGATAGTAGCGACGCAGAATTCAGCGACGGCGCCGAAGAAACTGGCGCCTTTGCATCAAGTCAACTCTGGGTGGCCTGCAAAGAACACGCTCGCTATTGTATGTTGAGACGCGACGTCGAACCTGCGATGCATCTATTTCAGCGGCTGAGGCCTGAGCACCGATACGTTTTTGTATCTTGCTTGGTCAGTACTGTGCTGGCATCAGGCGATGCCTCCGACGCGACATTTGCGGGCACTGTCTTGGGGAACCAAGCAATACAAGAACTCTGTCGTGAAGAAGAAGCGGTGACCGAAGGGTTCGCACAGGAGCTGGACATGCTGGAGGACACGTCTATAGACGTACCAAAAGCCTACATCCTGGTCGCGACCATCCTGCACGCCTCCGCGTTGGACCTCAGTAGTGTGGAGACCTTGTCGTCTTCGGTACTGCGCTCCCGCCCGAATGTGAAGGACAAGCTTCTTGATACATATCTTACTCTGAGGTCGAGTAGTTCCGCAGTGCAGAGCGAAGAAGAGTCGGATTCTGCTTAGCATGGGGTACATGAAAGGAGCTGGGGGAAAGTATCCAAGAATTAGTACACTCAATATACAAAGTATAACGTAGATTAGCTTGGAATAGTCTCTAGAGAGTCTACACAAGTGATCATTTCTTCTTCTTCACTGGCAGTGACGAAGCAGTGCGCACGTGTACTTTGCGGCGCTTTGAGGCCTGCGCACCATCGTCGCCAGGTTTTTCTTCGACAGTTCTACCCCGCTTTGTGCCCCGGATCGCCCCGCCCTTCCGGTTGGCTACCCTTCTCGACGGAGCTTCATTCTCAGATGTTTCGCTGGGGTTCTCTTCCGGTTTATACGCAGCCGCGTCGGTACCTAGACGTCTACTTCGTCTGACCTTGGGCTTAGTGTCGGCGTCTTTGGAAGTGGATGCTCCATTCGAGGGTGTATTGTGTGGCGCAGTGGAAGAAGGTGCGGCCGACCCCGAGGCCTCAGCATTCTTTGCCTTGGGCCCTCGTCGACGTTTCGCAGGTTTTTCTTCTTCGTTGTCTGACATGCTCTGCATCGATATCGAGGCGGAAACCGATTCGCTGCGTCCATCGTATCTCTGGCTGCCCCAAGGGATTGAGCTGCCTACAGTGGAGATGGAATCTGCTTTCGACCGTGGTGCTTTGGCAGGGCAGCGCGACGCCCCTGGAATCCTTTGCGTCGCGGTGGCTGTAGAAAGATTGGTGCCAGCGATAGTGCGACTGCTGATGGAATCACGATGAGACTGTCTGCGTCTTGATTTGCGTTTGGTGCTCTCCTTTATGAATTCTCCAGCTTGAGGAAGATAGAAAACTTCACGCTCTCGAATAAGGTCGACCCCCACCAATTGACGAAGCGTCCCGACGAGATAGAGGCTGATGCCCAGAGACTCGATATCGATGTCGTACAGCATGTTCCGACCGTCCTCTTCAGTTGCAAGCCCATGGTCTTGTATATCTTCCTCCTTCATGAACTCGATGTTGCTCAAAGAGCACGCCGGTACAAGAAAGAATATACGAGGCCGATCCCCTTCACCAGGGAGACTAATCTTATGATAACGACAATTCGATCGGGTACCCACCCTGGGCGAAAACGTTATAGTGGAGGTGGAGGCAGCAACAGGTAACAAGAGGCCGATGTTTGTCGCCGCCTCATCCGTGTTTCCGCTAGACTCTGCTTGTGGGAGAGGAGTCGCTGCAGGTGTATTGACACTACTATTGGGCTTCACAGGGACAGCGGGCGACTCCTGAGGCAATGGCTCCTGACAGGGAGGTTCACGGCGGGACGGTTCTCGCTGTAAGAGCAATGGGCGAGAAGCGTTTCCGTGATGATGACGAAGCAGTGCTTGGATGTCACTCAATGAACGAGGAGGGGGCTGAGGCCTCTCGAGGTGCTCTATAGGCGACAGCTCGCTTGGTCCAGATGCAACACTGGAAAGCACAGAGGATGCACGCGATGTACCGCGGCTCATCGGTGTCGAACTCTTGCTCTGAGTATGGTCGGCGAGAAGTAACGCTTCAGCGCCCAGGCTAGAAGTGACTGAGTTGCTTTCGTCACGGTCATCTTCTGACGACTGTTCATTCGCTTTCGCTTTCTCTTTCCCTTTGCCTTTCCTTGACCTCGTAGGCAAGGGTATTCGGCTGCGCCCCATTGACATAGAACGTGTCAATCGAGGAGCAGCAGGAGATGGGGTACGTTTGCGCTTCAGGGGTCGGATTTCATCCCGTTCTTCTGACTTGTCCTCTTGGTTTGTGGCAGCCTCTTTGGCATCCTCGGTTTCTGAGACTTGCTTGGGTGGAGGCATTGCACGCATGGCCTCACTGACATCAGAAGCATACCTGTCACGGATTAGTTGATACGTACTCTCATGAGAGCAAATCATGCTTACTCTGTATCCTTGAGCCTTGACGGTTCTGGAGTGGTTTCTTCGATAACATCCTCATTGACAGCACCCTCTACAGTGGCGTCTTCGGGGGCAAGAGTGTTAGACGGGGAATCTGCAGGGGTGACAATATCTGCCTGCTCTGAGGGTTCCGCAGCCTGTGAGACATTTGCGGTGCTAAGCTCTGGTGTGCTTCGCAAGTCTTCAACGGGCTGCTCATAATCCGAGTCGATGTCCCCATCTGCGTCGATATCATGCACCTCAGCGTCTTTACTATCTGCGGTATTCTCAACGGGCGTTGCAAACAAATCTTCCTGAGGATGAATACTTAACGCGTTCGCCTGCGTTTGTGGATGGGGCAGGGTCTCCTCAGCTTCGAGGTTCGGCACCGCAGGTTTCTCATTGATGTCCGGTACCTGCGACGCAGGGGGCTCGGAGGGAGCTTGTTCAAGTTCTGCACCACCATCGACCGATGAAGCTGTCCCGGTGTTAACCGGATTGTCTGACGACGCAGGGGAGATGACACCATCATACAAGGGAGTGAAGAGACCGCTGCCGCTGCGTGTTGCGGTGGTCTTGAGTAAGTTCGCAGGGAACAAATGTCCAGCAGTGCCAGATGTTATCCCTGCATCGGCATCAGAGCCGGGCGTGGATGTCCCCGGTGTGCCAACTATGCTGGTGGGATCTGGGACATCAGGGTCAGCAGAGACTGGCATAGGCACACCGGATTCCAGTTCAGGTGGAACGCTCTCTCCCTTAGTAGCAGGCACGGCGTCTTCGGGGGTCGCGACATCACCTTCTTCCGCCACAGAAATGACGGGAAGCGCTTCGACATCTGCTTCATCTTCCTTGGGAATTGAAGGAGCAGTCTCGACCTGGGATGAGCACTTCAGCCTTAGATTACACGGATACAATGAACATATACTGACCTTGGGAGAGTCTTCGTCGCTTGGCTCTTCCACCGTGTATTGCGACGGGGCAGCGGAGTCATATGGTTCCTCTACCGTATATTCCGGAGAAGAGACACTGGGGTCCTCCACGGCGTATTCCAGGACATCATTCACAGGTTCGCCAACCATGATCGACAACTCTGATTCGTCAGGAACGTCCATTACCCATGCCTTGCGGGTCTTGCCCTCCTCAGCCGCTACCAGGGTCTCTGCTTGGCTCAATATAGGATGCGTCGTTGACTGTTGAGAGCTTCCATCTTCGCCATTCGTCTCAACAACGGGAAGCGAGGAGTCTTGCGAAAGCACCTCTTGAACATCAGCTTGTGCATCTGAGGGACCTGTTTCCGGTTCCTGCATATACTGATCAGCAAGATGGAATAATGGAATGAGGAGTTTTGTTTCGTACCACGGTCCGCCTGCCCTCACTAGCGACCTCATCAACTGCATAATCCACTATTGAGGATAACTGGGCCGCAGCTTCCGTAGCTACTGATTCAATGTCGATAGTATTTTCACGTTCATGCAGTGCATTGTCCAAGACCTCATCTTCCGGAATAATGTCAGGCATAGTGAAGGTCCCATGTTCCTCTGCCTCGGGTTCCTCGGGGTAAGAAAGAAGTTCCTCGACAGTCTCGAAGGACTTCTCTTCTACGACATCTTCCACGGGAAGCACTGCGTCCTCGGTGGGTTGGGCAGGTACAGGTTCGCGTGCAGGGCTTGCTTCGCGACTGGATGCGATTGAGTCTGCGGAATCCTAAATCATTATGAGTAAGGGTATTCGTACTGCCCGTGTTCGGTCCATGCTCACCTCTACATGAGCTTTATCTGTTGACTCTTCCACGGCGTTATGAGGCTGCTCGGTGGTATCCACGTCATCAATTTTAGCAGGGTCCGCGGGCATCGACACGTCCTTCAGTTCATCCCCAGGAACATCGTTTCCAGATGTCGCAACACTTTGGACAGGTCCTTCCTGACTAGCCGCATTCGCGATGACCTCCAAAATCTGTGACTGATCCGGAAGGTCGTGATCGACGCGGGGAGAAGGGAGGTAACCAAAGTCTGCATTGACATCGACGGGTTCAAATGAAGACTTCGCGTCTTGAGCCGTTTCCTCGATGTCGGCCTCGTCAGCGTATTCGTCCGTTTGCATGTACATAGATTCCAGCCCAGCGTATGTTTGCGGATCTTCGACTACCGTTAAATCGCGTGGATCTTATGACGGTTTCGACCTGAGTATCTTTTTGAGCAAGAAGTGAACACATGTTAACATACCTTGCAAAACGGGTATCGATTCCTCACGGGACGAAGCCTCCTCGACTTGAGTTCTGTCGTGCTGAGGAGTACGCTCCCGAGCTTCACTTCCCACATCTTCGGTGTCATGATTCGCGTCAAGCTCATCATCGCTCAACGTGTTATCGACGTTGGGAGCAATATCCAAATCACTTGTACCTAATGGGAGAGGCCCTTCATCAAGCTCGTCCTCCTCTTCGTCGTCGCTGATTTCCAGGATCTCCTGTTCTTCGTGATGTGCTTGTCTCTCGTGGCTGGTCGCAAATATATCACCGACCTCGAAAGGGTCCGAACGATCTGACCTGCCCTTGACCGTTCGACCGGGAAACGCAGGAGGATAGTTCCAGTCCACATGGCCACCAGGAGACATCCGAGGAGGTGATGATCCTCGTTCATGAAGTACCATACGGCGGGAAGACTTCGATGGTGAGGCAGACGGGGATGCGCCCCGCTCGTTAGACTCCTTGAAATAGGGCTCCTTGGATTCTCCCTCATCCGCGTCAAGCTCATCGTACAGATCTTCCAGGCGTGAGTCGTCATACTCCTGTTCTTCTATGATGGCAGAAGTATGGCGAGTATATGTATGAGACTTCGCGGGGGAAGGCCGTTCTTGGTCTTCCACATCGTCTGAACCATCGATAGGGGGACTCTCTTCCTCATGTACGTCCTCTTCTGCCTCCTTGTTCTCGATAGGTGTCACGACGCCAGGAGTAATGGTGAAACTCTCATCGGCGTCGCCCGGAGTCAATGCTTGGGGTGTCAAATGGAAGGGAGTCAGTCCAGCAGGATTCTCCCTAAGCTCTCCTCCAGCGTAGAGATCCTCTGCGAATATACGAGGTTTCTCCCAAGGATCAGCAATGGTGATAGGTTCAGCAGCACCATGCGACCGAGGGGGGAACACTGCAGATAATTTAATATGATTCTTTTTTGATAGGTCTCTTGAACTCACCATCTTCCTCTTCGTTCTGCTCGTCTGGTACATCCCCGTCGAGATTGACGATCTCTTCTGGGAGAATGTCGCGATCATCGAGTATACCTTGAGGGAAAGAGTTCTCGTGTTTCGCCGCGACGTAAGGGGCATGATGCTGTTCATTCACATTCGCAGCAGCGCCTTCCGTAGGCAAGACATGAGGATCCTGGGATATAGGGATCCCTGGCGAAAAATCGCCCCCTGAGTAGAAATCTTCAGCATAAGTATTTGGACCCGCCCAGGGATCAGGGACCTCTGTTCTCTGTTCTGCTGAGACGGTGTTGGGAGGAAAAGCTGGATAAGTCCGATTGGGCTTTTCAAGGGCAACTTTGAATTGACACACTGACCTTCCTCATCCTCGTCAGAGATATACTGTACGTCTTGAGAGACAGGCTGCGATGCGCCCATTTGATTGTCTGGCACGTCCTCGTCTATCACTGGACTGCTGCGCTCATCATACTCGTCGTACTCTTCTCCTTCAGCCTCTTCGTCGTCTTCGTCGTCTTCGTCTTCGTTGGCTACAGGCGGCTGAGACCACGTTGCGGGGCCCGCTTCTTCATCGGACGAGAGTTCGATGACCTCATTCCCGTTGGCAGCTTCTCGAGCCTCTTCCTCGTCGTACTCTTCCTCTTCCTCTTCATATGTATCACCTTGATAATCTTCGTTTGAGTTGACTGGATGGCCGGTCGGACGGCCACTCCAATCATTAGCGTGTTCCTCGCCGACATCTTCGTCCGAAGATATGATACTCTGCTCTACCTCCCGTTCCTCTTCCTCAAGATCCTCCTCGCAAGCTCTCTCTTTGCCTTTCGCCGCACGTCGTGCCTTGACCTCGGCAAACGAATCTTCCAAATCCTCCTCCGCGTACGCCGATATGTCCCCTGTGTAAGACCGTGACGCTACATTCTGAGCAGGTAAAATTTCTTCTTGGCCTAGAGCGCGTTTCAAGGCTCCCTTCAAGCCGTCAATCCACGCATCGAATTCGGGCTGTGTAAATTTGTCGTACGGGTTATGGATCGGCGGGCGCAACGATGACGGTAATCTGCTCGAGACTGAGTGCGGTGTAGGATGCGGTACTCGCGGATATCGAGGTGTCCGATACGGCGTGGCCATTTCGCGGATAGTGTGCACAACCGCACTCTGAACGTTTGGGACAAGGAGCGTGAGGTCTTGTTAACTTTCTAGACAATGAAGTCCAATAAGGCGCGCGGCGCTACACCTGATTCCTCCACCTGGCCACGTGCTCGCTCACAGGCGCGTCTTCAAGCGCTTATACTCCGCTTAGTCATCGCTTGTTTGGGAAATCCGCGTCTACTGCCCTCTTACTTGTGAGTCCAGTTCAATGCTCCTCCTGGGCTGCGAAATTGCATTCCTACGGCTCGCATGTTCAGAGCATTCACTCGTTCTACCAGCTTTGCTCAGGCTTGGACAAGGAAATTACCCTTCTGGTCTCGCTCTGTCTCCGTGCGGTACGCTTCAAAAACAATTTCAGCCTATATGAACGCGATGAAACCCCTTGAATTTCAAGATGGTCCCCTTGTATGGATCGACTGTGAGATGACAGGTCTTAACCCGAAAAAGGACAAGATACTCGAGATTGCAGTATGTCTCCCGGCCTACTTTACGTCGGAACACTGAGCAAAAAATGAGCTCAGGTTCTGATAACGGACGGCAACTTGGAGCTCGTTGATGAAGGCATCGAATTCGTCATCCGTACCGAGAAGCCTCTCCTCGATGGGTGAGTAGTCCTAAAACAACTCATTCTCCTGCTTATGTCCGCCAACTTATTCTCTTAGAATGGACGAGTGGTGTACCAATCAACATGGATCTGTCAGTCGCTCTTGGCTTTGCCCTCTCATTCTTCTCTACGATTGAACGTTGAACCGTTGCGCAGTCCGGTCTAACCAAAGCTTGCCTTGAATCCCCACATACGCGAGAATTTGTATCCCAAGAAGTGCTCAAGTACATACAGAAGTGGATCCCTCAAAAGAGGACAGCGGTTCTCGCCGGCAACTCTGTCCACGCGGACAGAGCTTTCCTCGTGGAGGAAATGCCTGAGGTTGTTGAATGGCTCCATTACCGGTATGCTGCAGCTCTAACCTATCCTATAATGGCTTACCCTTCCTCGATCATTCTGTGCCAACCGGTAAAAATAGCATTGTTGGTCAGTCGAAATCTATCATTCTGACTGATACTTCTCGCTGAGAACAACTCGCTTGATTCAGACGTCTCTTCGATAAAGGTGAACCGTCATTCAGATACCCAATCGACGAGTACTAATTCTTTGGATAATATTGTAGGAGCTCGCGCGAAGGTGGTTTCCAGACACTCGCATTCCAAAGCTGCAAGTGGGAGAAAGTAGCCACAGGTAATTCATATCTTACATTCCTTTACTTTGCATTATCAACCAAGCAGCACACGAACTCACGAACTCACCTAATATCCAGAGCTTTGGATGACATTCGAGGCTCAATAAAAGGTAACGCCACATTCGTCGCCGCTAAGGTGGTCGAGTCTCACGCACGCTTCGTCGCTTCTCAGAGCTCAAGTGGTATCGCGAAAATCTTTTCATCCGGCCGTCACCTGCGTCCCAGCCATTGATTGATCGACCCCTAGCTCGGCCATAGTCCATTGTTTGGTCATGGTCGTGGGCCGGAGAGTTCGTGCACTCACGTTTGTTGATATAGGGGGTTCTCTACGACATTGACTTGCGCGTGAGACCGTCGGAGGACTGAGCACGTCAACGTCCACATTTCATCCGGTTCCTGGTTGCTGCGAGGGCGAGAGGAGTTCATGTTGATGACCAAGCGTTAGCTTCTCACTAACATTATGTGACAGAGGATATCTACTTATCATACTCATCATATGATATCATGCTTTCTGCAAACTACCGACCACTCTCTGCGCTATCCAAATACATGGTTTTGGGTCAAAGCGGCACTCCGAACCCTGCCGCCGAGGATGTTCCCAGCAAGGTATTTCGTAGCAAAATGACATTCAATCCACGGCACGGTGATGGTCTCTCTTCACTCGGAAGATCATTTACTCCATAACCATCCTGCAGCCAGACCGCCCAATGTGTGGGTGCAATGATATGTCCATCCAAGTCGTTTGTACGTATTTTATTTCCTATGTCATGTGCTCAAAATTCAAGGACTGGATTTTTATCCTGGACTTGAGCGCGAGGGTGCCTGGCCAGAATGAAAGGTCGCATGCCACTCTTGCGTCATTTAATTCGCCCACCTCCGTGATTTAGCTCTACGAGGTTGGCTGAATTTCGGATGAAAAGAAGTGAATGACCGGTAGCTACTCGTTTATCAGTCCTTTGCCCCCACATTGAGCGGAATTGAACTGAAGGTTCAATGACGAATGTGGGGAACAAAGTGATATCTGCTTGCTCTCAGCAGCTGTATCGTCGACTCATGTCCATAAAGGGTCTCGAACATATCCGCTAGGAAGCTGCCCACTGGACTTCTTTGTCTAGATGATAGAAATCGAACCACGCAGAGGTGCCGAGAAAATCCCTTCCAAAATGCAAAACTAGCGGGAAAAATATGGGGAACAATGAATGACGGAATGTGCTTCGTCGCGGTTCCCTCGACGTCCGGTCCTTTCGTTTAAAGGCTAGTTATCACAAGCTCGACATAGCATGACGGTGTACACTTCGGATGTTCGTCTCATTTCACGTCCCGACAATCATCCTCGAGGGCATGAATAGTAAGGTTCCCCACAACCACTCTTGCGTCAATTCGTCAGTCCGCGCGGCGATTGACGCGATAGTGAGCCTTCCCTCCTGCTTCAAATGGACGATCAGCCTGAATACTTGTGCGACACATTCGAAAGGAGTTTTGAAGAATGAGCCGTGGTAATACCGCCTTGATAGGAACGTTACCTTTGAATGGGCTGGTTGATCGAGGAGAAAGTCAATCTCCTCGATCAGCTGTGTTGGATCTTACGGCAAGAAGACATCTCGAACCAAAGAACTGGATGTTTTTATCCCGCGCGAATACAGTGTACAAAAATAACTCGTTAAATTACTGATCCATAATGCAGAATACAGCTGGAGACTGGAGTGGGGGCGATGTCTTGCGAACAAGCTTGAGGATAATGGAAAGGGTGACAAATTTGCAGCTACGAGAAAGAGTAAGGCGGCAAGGCTACTCAAGTCGCACTCCGAGATCGGTCTCGTCCCCTTACAGAATCGATGTGGCGCAGTAAATGCGCTCGGGACGGCGGGCTTCAAAGACAGCATAACAAGCTCTCGAGGCGGTCATACGACGACAAGGGGTGTGGAAGGGCGGCGTGTTGAATGGCCGTTGTTCGGTTCAAAGCCACAGATATGCCATGAGAGCCCGTTCCACCTGGAACGACATGCTACAAAATTCAACATGTCTGCCTCGGCTTGGCCTGAGCCGACCAGACATAGGCTAGATGCGTCCTATACGCACTTGAAACTCGTTAGATAGTCTCCACACCGGAGCGCCATAGACGATTGTACTCATTCTCGGTTTAGAGCCACGGGTGTCAAAGTTGCGTGGAGGCAGAGCAACGTCCTGTGGGATTGCGTGATGAACGGAATAAATGGTTCACCTAAACCTTTTGATCAAACGGCCGCTGTACCCCACTTGCAAATTCCATTATTGGTATCCTGACGAGCTGGCGAGCAAAAACATAGGACTGTTGATTGCTCTTGAGCCGCCACTGACGGGAGAGGCTTTCGTCGATGCTAGTTGTGATATGTGGGGACTTGTGAGTGAACTTGGTTTTCGCGCTACTCAGGCATGTAAAGTATGAGAGCGTAACAAAAATTGAATAAGTGTATGGCATCCCATGACGTGGACTACTTCATTGTAGCATTGAGGGTATCGCACAAATAGCGAATTGATACATTTCATAAACTTGACGGCTGTTATGGATTGAGGTGCAGCTGATCGTTCTGTATTGTTCAAAGAGCACGTAAGAAGGATAAGAAGATGAGTCCAAGCTAAGTTCACTTGCCAAAGACACGAGGTGGGCAGTAGCGTTGTACACACCTTTGCGGGCGACCCGCGCCCATGGTAAGGGTGAACTGGTGACGGCCAACACCGGCATTTAGACAGGAAGGCGCACAACGGTCCCTTAAGCACGGTATTCGTTGGCCATTGTCAGGAAATCTGTGCGAACCGTTGCGTCGGTTTAGCGTGGTGATTCACGCCGTCGCGTCGAGTTACACGCGGCTATCCATGAAGGATACGGATTGCTTTTGCGCCCTCAGGCTGTAGGAATGCACGACGCAGCGGGAAAGCAGGCGGCTCAGTGGCTCTTTTCATAGGCGAATGCACAAATAAATCAGGACGCGATCCAAAGACAGCTCAAACTTACCTGGGTCACTATCCATTCCTTGGGAAGGACGGGTCCGCGAGATGAAATCACGCATACCCGCGTGAGATTCTTGACGAGGCTGCCCCGAGGTCTGTTGGTAATCTCTGTTTTCGACTCACCGACAGTGAAAGTATGGCATCAACCTCAAGAGAGGTGTTTCTGAAGCTTGATTGTCAAATGGCTGACTGCATGGTTGAACCTAGCGAGAACCGACGAGTCGTCGACGTTGGGGTCAGCGTCGGTGCACGGTAGCGTGACGGCCAATATGGGCGCCTCCAGCATCCATGGATCTCAGATCCATGGATGCTGGAGGTGTGTTGGACCGTTTTGGCAAGACGTTCCTAGGTTCGACCATGACAGCCACAGCGAGTTGGACGTGTGCGGTGCTTTCTTCCTCCCATGCCCTTTTCTTCCGTTTTGGGGACGCGATAAGCTGTGTGAACGATTGCCAATGGTTGTCTTCTGCATGTCATCTCCCCACAGAGCCAGAAACGCGGATTCCCAGAGGACCCGGCTTCCCGGAAAATGTATTCGCAGTCACCTCGGGTTCACTCCGCTTTTAAAAGACCTCGGGGTATCCTAGGGATCTCTGCAACTCGCTCATCGACTCCAGCCCTGTCCAGCTCCTGCCGAGCACAGAGGTTCCTCTGTTTATTTTGTCCTCCTCGGCCTCATCGTGGTTCAAACAACCCCGCCTCGTCTGATCCCGACGAGCCTCTCAGCTTCCACTGTTAGCACCATCTGGAACGCGATCACACCTCGAGCAGTTCAGTACAATGTCTTCTCCTGCACTAGTTGACGACCCCGAGAAGGGGACCATGGAGCAAGTAGAGCAACACCAAGTCACCGCGCTCGCTTTCCCCACCCCTCGAACAAATGTCTCACGCGATGCCCAAGTTGTTGACCTTGCCTCGAAGCCAACGGTTCAAAATAAGGAAGTATCGCTCGTTCCCGTTGTCCAGAAGCCCTCTTCACAGGGGAAGAGGAAGGTCAGCCGGTGGGTCCGCTTCCAACTGTGGTTCAATACTTATCGGTAAGTAATGAAGAGTTTGCGGCTAGAAGGAGCATTTCTCACATGCCGACAGGAAATTCTATGCGCTCGTCGTCTCGATCAACGGCACTGGGCTACTTCTGGCAGCGCTCAACATCTGGACATACCCTCGGCATTATACAGGTGCCTTCATCCTTGGCAACCTACTGTTTGCCATTCTCATGCGTAACGAACTCTTTGGACGAGTACTTTACATGATTGTCAACACATGCTTTGCTAAGGTCTGATTGATTCGTTGTGCCCTGTTAACGTGAATTAACCCACAGTTACTCATACAGTGGCCCCCTCTTTGGTTCCGTCTCGGCTGCACGTCTGTCTTGCAACATCTGGGTGGTATACACTCAGGCTGCGCAACATCCGGCTTTGCATGGCTTATCTTTCGAGTCACCTTAATCTTCATTGACCACAAGGACAATCACGACGCTGTCCTCATTATGGGCGTGATCACCAATCTCGCGGTGTCTATCAGTATCGCAAGTGCATTCCCTTGGGTACGCAACACGCACCACAAGTACGTATCTGTGGCACGCTTTATTGAGCAGCCGCGTCTTACACGCTTACCTCGCAGTATTTTTGAGAGGCATCATCGTTTCATTGGATGGTGAGTATTTTTGCTATTGTTAGCCACCAGACGCTCCGGGTTACTTATAACCGTCGGTACACGCAGGCTTGGCCTTCTCTCTAGTGGGTATTTTCTTCCTTGATTGGCCTTCGGAAGACGAGAACAACTCCACGTTAGGAGGTGCTCGCGCCTCTCGCACGCTGTATAGCGCAGCATCTCCTTTGTATCCGAACGCTTCTTGCACCGATCCCGTAGAATCGGTTATTTACTAATACCATCTCCCTTCCAGCTTGGGTATTCGTCGTCCTCGGCGACAGTTATGACCTGGACACCCACACCTGGAACCCGAATGGGATTCGGGTAATTCATCAGCAGGACTTTTGGTTCTGTTTCGGCATGACCGTCTTGTGAGTGCTGCTGCGCACCTCTCTCTTTCTCACACGGGGGAAGTGAGTGATTGACGACCCTGCCACAGTATTCTCATCCCTTGGTTTACCGTGCGAGAGGTCAAGGTGGACATTGAAGTGGTGCGTCTATTTCTCAGCCGCAAATTCCATCCTTTTATTAAGATTATGTTATGATAGCCTTCTCCTAAAGTCGCGATCTTGAGGTTCGAAAGAGGCATGCAACAAGGTCTACTGGCTCGTATTTCGCGTTCGTCCATCATGGAATACCATGCCTTCGGTATCATATCGTGAGTAGTGATAGTCTTATTGTGCACTCGGACCTTTCTTGAGCTTCTGTTGATCAGCGAGGGTACCCATGCGAAGTACCATTACCTGATCTGTGGTGTGCAAGGCGACTTCACACGCAGCCTAGTCAATGACCCGCCGACCCACTTATGGACACGTCAGCTAAAGGTGTGTTGCGTATTCTCCTGTCATCGATGTCCATTGATATCATCTTCACAGTTTGCCGGCGTATCTCATACTTCCACCTTGTATAAACGAGGCATACGAGTCTGCACAGGTACCGGATTGGGCGCTGCGCTTTCGACATGTTTGCAAAACCCCAATTGGTAAGTTTCATCCTTTTTCAATAATGATCCCTCGAGTCGGTTCCTATCTCCCCCCCATTTCCGCGCTGTCATTCTCGGTGAAAAGCGCCAATGCTTGGTATTATCATTTACTTACTGAGGTTGGTAATTCGCAGGTATCTGATTTGGATTGGTTCAGATCAAGAGAAAACATTTGGGCCAACCATCTCCGGTCTTATCCATAGACATCTGGGACCGGAGCGTGTATGCCTGTGGGATTCTAAGGCCCGAGGTGAGTCTTCTCTCACGTTCAAGGAGGCGGTGGAAAAAGGTTAACGATGGATTGAATGGTAGGTGGACGGCCAGACGTGATGAGACTGGTGAAGGATGCATACAAGACATGGGAGGCTGAGGTTGTGTTTATCACATCGAACTACCAAGGTAACAAGGAAATAATGGAAGGTTGCAAGGAAGCGGGCATTCCAGCATTCGTGCGTAGCGTGACTAATCGTTGTGCTAGAGGTTCTAATTTATTCTTTGTTATAGGGCACCCTCTGGGATTTCTGATGATCCTGGTCGATCGCGAAACGATGTAGGAAGCACGCTTATTGTTAGAACACGCAACTGAATGCTGGTAGTTCGCCTGATCACCTACCCTTACCAATTATTACTCCTACTGCAATATCTTATTCACGTACGGCTGATGGACATTCATCCCGGTCTCATTATCTTAGGTGTATGTTTGCTTTGTATCTAGTTTGCATGGTTCACAGAAATCCATGCCAGAATGTGTTAGCCTTTCATTGAAGTGGTATTGGCTCAGCGTGATCGCGAGGGTGACTAGTACTTAAGCTTAGTACTTAGGATCCAGTGATGTACCACAAGTCTGTTGATCAACAGTTGACCTCACGTGACCCGTCCCGGTAAGGCTTAGGCATGTATTCACCGTGTACTCCTGCGAGGTGGAGTGTCGTCGATCGCGCGCGATCGCGTCCGTTGACTGCCCGTTGACTATGGCCCCGCGCTGCCGCCCCTGCCAAAACCCGCCGCCGAGAGCCCCATTTGGACTAGGGGCGCCGCGCCGAATATATTGATCGGCCGCCACCGACATCATGGTTCCCATATTCGGTAACTGCGATCGCTTACGCGATCGTGGTCTCGTGCCCAGCCGTTCTCTCGCACCCCACCACCGCAGCGAACGTCTGGGGCATTCTGGCAGAGGACCCCTACCGTAGAGCTAGCGCCGACTTGTAACGGTCACATCACGCCTCGTGCCTGATGGGACGGAGATAGGCTTTTGAGATCTTGCCTATTCTGGATAAAGTCTCGCAGTCTCAATTCTCCTTGCTGCGATGGCTTTGAGTTGTTTTGTCAGTTGGAGACTCTGTATGCTCATAAAACTTGGACGATCGATATCTGAGTGATGTTATATACCTATAAAAACCACACGGATGTCAGCAGGACTCATACAAACATCAAACAAGTGCAGATTCACCTGGAAAGTGTAGTAGTACTGCTTCTGCCACTGTCAAAATACATTATCTTCTCTCTAAAAGGCTCAAAAACAGGTAGTAGAGTTTTGTGCTGTACTATACAATATTTCTCTTCAACTCTGGCTGTGCTCAGGCTCTACCGTCAGCGAGATCCAACTGCAGAGACGTTTGCTGGTGCACCATTCACGTGACCAGATCTTGCAACTCAATCTTGAGACGCCACCGGAGGCCACCGGGAAGTCAGGCACGAGACCTGATGTGACCGTTACAACTGGGCGCTAGCTCTACGGTAGGGGTCCTCTGCCAAAATGCCCCAGACGTTCTCCAGAACGGATGGGTACGAGACCACGCGATCGCATCTGTGCGCCCCCGCGCGCCCTTCAGCAGGCCTCAACAACGAGAGCCATTGGTGAGCAACGGCGGCCACCTCCACTCTGGCAATGCCTGTTGAGTTTATTTGGCATATTGTGAACAGGTGGGATGAGGACTTGAATTTTTTTGAGGGAGAAATGAGACCGGAAATTGAATATCAGCAGTCAGGGGGGTTATATTGTACATAGATGGGTCTGTAGAATGAGGAAAAAGACCGAAAAAATTGATTCAAGCTACTGAACATATCCCGGTACCTCCCTGGGACGTCTATCAGCTCCCATTGTCGAAGAAGACACAGGGAACGCGTACATCGACGCGACGAGCCTTAGGCGCCCGCGTATTATCCGGGGGATTTACCGAGTATTTCGTGTACTGTAGTGTTGACCCCGCTTGCCTTACGCGGGGGGTCAACAGCGAGGTCAACAGTGGGGCTGACTAAGATCTGTTTATGGGGGGTATACTCTATATTTTGCGAATTTCATCACTTCAGCATCTGGTCTATCCTTCGGAACCAATCCGTCTAACAGCTACTGTACCATGCACATGCCTAAGCTGTGATAACTGAGTACTGAGTACTGAAGCTTGTTGAAGCTTGAAGGTTAACGTTAAGGCAACTTGCAATTGCAGTCACGCCGGTCAGTCACCTCCTCGGATGCGGATGAGTTCCCGTATAAAGCAAGTGCCTGGTTAGCGGGCCAGAGTCGTTGCAACTTGCAACGTTGATGAGTCTGATGTTCACCCAGTCCCATCATCAGCAACCCTCCTACAACCCTCCCGGATACCTACCACAAGTCCTTGGTTATTTCTTTCGGATTCAAGCCTGCTATTCTTAGTTCAAGTAATGACAAGCTTTGTCGTTAGAATTGGTGAAGTACTAGCTCAAAATAATCCTCCGTAAGCGTGATAGACACGAACGGGATGGTGCCAGCAGAACTCACTATTTCTCTGTGTAGTCTCGCCATTGATATTCTCCCCGGCGACGTCAGTGCATGGATACCAGAAGATTCAGACTGTCAATTCCTTCTTCAGGAAGGGAACCTTGGTATCCCACACAAAGTCCTGCTTCGTGGATATATCGAAGCTGTCTCCATCTTTCTCCGCTCAAAGAAAGCCTTGTCGTCCATTCCTGTTGCGATCGAAGAACACAAGGATCTCTATGCGCAGCTCACGCACTCTACCTCCGTAATCCTGATAGCCAACCCTGCCCATCAGACTGCTCTCAACGTACGAAAGCGACTGATAGCCATGGGTCTCATCGACGCGCAAAGAGAGCTTCGAGTAATGGCTGCAATTTTGTCAACTCGTGAAGGTGCAAAACAATCAATCCTCTGGCACCACAGGAGATGGCTGCTCCGAAGATTGCACCCTGCAAATGGGGAATACACGATCGATGAAGATGATGATGAAGATACCTTATGTTCATATGCGATACCCACCAATGCTCTTCAGATCGAGCTGTCCTTGAGCACTCAAGCTTCAGAAACATATCCCCGCAACTACTTCGCGTGGAACCACCGATACCGTTGCATATCTACGTTGGTGAATATCCACGAGGCAGCTTCAGAACGTACTGCACTTCGGACAATCGTGCTGCAGGAGATACTGCAGACACGGAAATGGATTGAACTCCATATTTCTGACTATAGTGCCATGCAGTACTATTGCCGACTTTCGAATATCCTGCAGAAATCTTCGAGTGATGACATTGCACCTGTAGAGTTCACGCCTTTAGAACATGCTACAGCGCTTCTCCTCCGGTACCCCGAACATGAATCGCTCTGGGTATATTTCCGTTCTGCTTGGTTGTTATCCACCTACGCGGAAACTGGTAGCATCCCAGCGGCTGTCTCGCGATTGATGTTTTGCGACCCAAAGCTACTCAGCGGCCTCCTTCCGGAGAAGAAACTAGCAGTGGAGAATCACGCACAACGACTGCAGTCATTCATGGATCGCACCGGTAGCGACATCTTGCGGAAGTTGCATAACAACCTCTGAGCTTATCTCCTGCAGCTTTCTGGCTGTCATGGAAAGGGAGAATTCGCAAGTCTATTCTAAATGTACAGTGGATGCTCTCGCTGCAGTACTCTGCCTCGCCCAATCTGGGTAACACCATTCAAAATGCCAATAATCAGCCCGCCATTCTCGTGTATGCGTCCAGCTTAGTGCGTGCGTGTCATCTTAAACCTTATATAACGAAAGGCACTGCGTTACGTGGCCCCCATTCCCAATACCCTCTCTCATTCGTACCACTGTGGCCCCATCGATGTGAGTATTGTCATTCCACTCGAAATGATTGCTAAAGCGAGCCTGCAGCATGTCAACCCGACCTGAAGATCCTACCACGAACCACGAAACTGACAGGCTGGAACAGCTTGTATTGGAATTGTTATCCTCAAAACCTATAGAACTTCTTGCACATGACCAAAGTATATATTCCACGTACTCGAAGGATAACCCAGACTCCTCAGTTGTTCTGCATGCAATTGGCATTACATGTTACCAACACTACGCCGCCACTGGTCGGACCAGTTGCCTTCGGGATGCCGTAGAGCTGGTAGGAAAGGCACTGGAGTGGTTCTCGGCTGATGGTCCCGACCGACTACAAATCCTCGAGCAATTCTCAGCCATTTGCGTGTTATATTGCAAGACCAATGAAGGGGAAGATGCACTTCGACGGATTAGAAACCATCGCGACAGCTTCCCGTCCGACCTCTGGGCTGACCCCAACCACTGCGGTGTAACATACAATTTAGCCAACATCGCTTGGCTATCATTCGAGCGGTCTTCCAAGTGCAAGGACTTACGAGATTCGGTTGACTTGTACAATCTATGCCTCATCGGCCTCTCAGATGGCGACTCTCGGACGGCATGGGCTCATCACAACCTTGCCGAAGCGTACCTTGAATGTTATCGCCGTACCTTCAGCATTTGCGCTCTCAATGATTCCATTCACCATCACACTCTTGCACTTCAACTTCGAATACACGACCACCCAGATCGTCTCACGTCGCTCCGATCCCTGAGTCTAGCACTCGCCACTGGTCTTCGCCTGAGCACTCGCTCGGTGTATATACAGACTGCCGTTAAGTGCACGAGAGAAGCATTGATGTATAAGAATCAATCTTTTCTCGAGCGCCTTGCAGATGCCCTCGCTCTCTCCCATTTCTTGGTTTTGGCATTCGAACAGAGCGGAAGGAAACCCGCCATTGACGAGGCGATTGACGTTTGCCGCGAAGCTCTGGAAACGCTTTCTCATACACATCCACAATATCTCGCCATACTGTGTGATCTTCAGCATGCAGTATTGCTCCGGGCTCAGCACTTTGGCGGTGTATTCGATTTGCAGGAAGCCGTGAAGCTGGGAAAGGAGCTGAGGGATCTGAAATATCCCGATGCTGCCTCAGGGATCAATGCTCATGCGAACTCATTGATGACCTGTTACGATTATTCTCGCCGGCTAGAAGACCTTGAAGGGGCCGTTGAGGGATACAGCGCATCCCTTGTTCTTCGCCCCAAAGGGCATATACTCCATGCTGTATCGCTCCTAAACCTAGCAAAGGCGGTTAGTGCACGCTGGAGACATATGCGTGCAACAGATGTCCCAGATCTTACGAATTCCATCGCGATGTTCGAGGAAGCCTTGCAACTTTGCCCCCCTGGCCACATGCACCGCCTACGATGCCTTAGCCTGTATGCATCTTTGCTACAGATGCGTTATGTGACGGTGACAAGAGATGTGGAGAATCTGAACTACTCTGTGCTATTGCTGAAGGAGGTGATCAAGTTGCGACCTCGAGGACACCTCGATTACTATGTGGCAAGATGTAGATTGGGTCTGGTTTTACTTGCCCGTTCCGACACTCCGCAATATCAGAGCGACCTGGATGAGGGCATCTTGCTCCTTTCTGAGACATTGAGCCTGCCCGCATCTTCATCTATTGACCAGTGGCGTGTGGAGATGCAGTTGGCCCATGCATACGTGAAGAAATTCAGGATAGCTGCCGTCAAGAACAATGCCAATCTTGATGACTTGAACGAAGGTATCTCCTTGTATGTGACGGCCATCACTTCCGCAGGGCTTAGCCCCACGATACCTGAGGACGTCGTCGAGCTGAAGCAAAATCATGCCACAGCCTTGTGTCTTCGATACGTATATCTCGGACACATCGAAGATTTGGAAATCGGCATTGGAGCCTATCATGCCATAACGAACGAGGGTTCGCATGATCAGCGTTTTCTCACTCGCCGAATGCTTGCAGTCGCCCTTGGTGACCGTTTCATGAGGCTAGGACGGGCGCGAGATTTGAAGAGAAGTATCAAGCTTCTTCGTTGGGTTTCCAAGAATCAACGCGATCACCTCGACCGAGCAAACACCTTGGCAAACCTCGCAGGAACACTCCATCTACGGTATACACATAGTGGACGTATCTCTGATCAAGAAGACAGCATCCGGAGGTATCGGATGGCGTTGGACATAATCCCCGAGGGTCATAACGATAGAGGCTGGGCGGAAAGCAATCTTGCGTCTGCGCTGTTCACTCGCTATCGGGAATACGGGAAAGATAGCAATCGCGACCTGAATGAGGCTATAGAGTTGGGCGAAGCTGCCATAAAGTCGTATCCGGCCGATCGCCCCGGAAGAGCTCAAGCTCTCAGAAATCTCTCGGAGTTCCTTCTTCACCGATATGCGAAGTCACAAAGTCAAGGCGACTACGATGCGGGTGTGAACTTAGTCGATCAGTCCCTCGATGCCCTGTTCGAAGGAGACCCAGAACGTGCTATCGCACTCACTTATTCCTCCTTCGCGCATAGGGTCCGCTTTGGTTTCACCGGGGACACACAAGACAAAAAAAGAGAAATAGAACTATGCATCGAGGCACTAGGGATGCTTCCCCCAGGACATCCTCAGCGTCCTAGCATCTTGCACGACTTGGGCTCCACTTTGTGTTCGGTTAGTCAATTCGAAGAGGGTATGAGGTACCTCTCTGAAAGCATCTCGTCGCTTCCCCGAGGACACCCGGACCGACCTGCTCACCTGAATACACAAGCAACATGGCAGCTTGAAATATTCAAGAGATCTGGCGAGGAGAATTATCTAACGGGAGCTGTCAAGGCATGCTGCGAAGCTATATATGACGATAGCTTGGGTGCTAAACTCCGCGTTGACGCAGCTGTCGGATTCCTCACCGAAGCTGAAGTTTTCCTCTCATCCATGGCGCATCAGGAACATACGACACTCGTTAATATCTACAAAAAGCTCATCGCATTATTCCCTCAAGTCGCCTACCTTGGGCTAGACATCAATTCACGATTGAGGTCCCTAAGGCATTGCGAACGAATGGCTGCATTCGGAGCACAGCATGCACTCGGGCTGAATGAGATCGCGACTGCGGTTGAACTTCTAGAAAATGGTCGAGGTGTGTTTTGGAGACAAGCTCTTCGTCTAAAGGCGGTGAAGGATGAACTATCTGCGGATTCCACTTCGAGGAAGCTCCAAACGATCTCCCGACAGCTAGAAATCAAGAGCTTTGATCGCATTCCTCTGGATTCATCAGAGTTGTTCCTGTCATCGAGGCACTGGGAAGAAGAGTCCAGCCGCAGACGCAGGCTGAGTGAACAATTCGAGACTTTGCTGCGAAAACTCGGGCAGACGTCCAGTTCTTTGATGAATCGCCTGTATTTCGAGGAGCTCAACAACGTAGCCGAGGAAGGGCCAGTCGTGATATTGCTTGCTGGATCTAAATCATGCCAAGCCGTCGCCTTTCGTGCAGGTAAAGGGGCTGTAGTCATTGGTCTTCCGAATGTCTCGTACCGAAGTCTGCAACTTCTCAAGAAATCAATGACTATCGCTATCGCACATACTCCAGCCAGCGACCTACCGAATACCACGGGTAGCACTGATACATACCGTGCGGGAGGTTCGAAGGCGATGGACATGGATAGAGTGCTCGTGAAGCTCTGGACCAACGTCGTCAAGGTTGTGTACGACGCCTTAGACCTGAAAGTGAGAAACATTATGGCTTTGTATGTGAGTATGGGACTGCGGACTGATCTCTTACATGTACCCATAGCTTGCGCATGGCCGTGATCGCCCTCGTTTGTGGTGGTGTCCGACAGGGCCATTCTCATTTCTGCCTATCCACGCTGCTGGAAAATATTCAGGGGCTCGGCCTGAATACAGCTCTCAATATGCCGTTTGTTCATACACGCCGACGTTGAATGCTTTGCTGCATGCACGCAAGAACCTTCAGGCCATCAACAAAGCACAGGCCAAGATTTTACTTGTTGCCGAGCCTGGTCCTCCAAATAGCTCTGATTACTTGCCAAACGCCGTGTCCGAGGTTGAGAGTATTGCAAGGATATTGAAATCGCAGAATATTCTGCGATCCGATACGGCACAAAGTGTACCGTGGAGGGATCTATCTGTGGAAGACATTCAGCGGCTTCTGCCAGAGGCCCATCTCTTCCATGTCGCGTGTCACGGAAAGCAGGACTTCTGGGACGCCCTCCAAAGTGCTTTCGTCCTGAAGAATAGATCCAGGCTGTCCGTCGCCCATTTGATGGCGTTGCAACTATCGAAAGCCTTCTTCGTATACATGAGCGCATGTGAAACTGCAACCGGAGACACAAAGCAGCCTGATCAAGCCATTCATTTGGCTATGACGATGCTGTTCGTGGGGTTCAAATCAGTTGTGGGGACGATGTGGTGAGTGTTGATTCTTTTTTGGGTAGAAGATCGTTCTGATTATGATGAGTCTGTGAGAAGGTCATTGCACGATAGAGCCGCACCTCTCGTCGCACAAATGGTGTACGGAGAGCTGTACAAGGAGGATCAGTCAACTCTTGACCCTCAGACAATACCATACGCCTTGGATATGGCGGTTCATAATTTACGTATGGGGTGGGTGGAACAGGATCGCGGCCAAGTTCGAGGGGAGTCGCGAGAATATGCGGCAGGAAGACCTGCGGCTTATTGGGCCACATTTGTCCACATGGGGGTGTAATGTCGGTAACCAGATGATGGGGAAACAAAGCTTGGCGAGTTGATACACCGGAATATGTGCTGGTTGTTCAATAGAGCGTGGTTGAAGAGGCGACCCTACACATCAAGGAGTCAGATACTGCTTTGCATACGGGCAACATATTCCAGACCTACATATGAGACTTTCGAAAAGAGGAGACTGGCTGGCGATTGCAATGGATCATGACGCGTAATAATGACAATTATGTGCCGCCATATTGTACAACATAGCCTGGAAGTATTACAGGCTGGAATATCAACATCGAAGTAATATAGGCACATTGACCACGATAAGAATGAGCAATGAAGGATTGCAGATAGAATAATGTGACTGGACGACAATGATAGAATGGCAAACGGGCCGCTTGTGAATACTGATCCCATCCGAGAGGCAACATGGGGTGATGAGGATGGTTTCATAATTCAATAGGGATCAAATGCCTAGGAGTCGAAATATGGTTATGTGTAAACGTGTAAGCAAGTGGAAAACGTACGCTCCCAGGAGCTGGTTCATCTTGAACATGCTCATTTTCTCGCAGTGGAAGATACCCTTGAGGGTCTCGTCACACAAGATCTCCCTCCTATCAGTGGGATTCTGAAGATCTTTTGCCTTTATATAATCCCAGACATGTTTCACAACCTGAGGCCGTGACATTCGTTCAACGTTGAGCAACGTCGCGAGAGGCTCACTAGAAAAATATGAACAAGCAAGATGTTGGCAGGAGGCGCAACGACTGACCTCAGGTTGTATTCCTTGGTCAATCCCCCACCCCTCTTCTTGGGCTTAGTTTCCCCGTCCTCTCCTTCTCCGTCCGATGCGACAGTCTCGGCAGACTTGACTTTCTTCGAACGTTTACCGGTACCATTCGCCTTGCCCTTCGTCTTCGTAGGGCCACCTGACCTAGAGCTACGAGACCGACCATTGAGCTCGCTATCGAGCTGCTTCGCAATTTCTGCATCAGTCAGCTCCTCCTTTGGTGCGCGTTTGACCTTCTTCGCTGGCTTCGACTTTGTGGCAGGTTTCTCCTCATCCTCCTCTTCATCATCTTCTTCGCGCCTTCGCTTGCCATCATCCCCATCATCCTCATCCCCCTCCCGCGAATTAACCAGGTCTTCATACACGGTCCCTATAACTTTGTCGATATCATCCTTGTGCGCTTTCACGACATCAGGAGACAAGTCCGGATCTTCGTCCAACAGCTGTTTCCGGACGCGTTTAGCACTTATTGTGCTGAAGTCAACGCCAGGAGCACCCAAGATAGCTCTTATATGGGGCTCCAATGTAGTAGCGTCGAAAGACATGACGCGGAGAAGGAAATATGGCAAGGAAGGAAAAGTATAGTGGCCAACAGTAGAAAACGAACAAAGGGTCTCAGGCTTGGATCCTCTGCACGAACACATACAAGTTAGACGCCCACTTTTCTTGCGTGATAGTCGCCGAAGCTCAACAAATCAGGCTAATATTATCCAAATAATGTGCAGGACTCTGCGCGACGATTTTAGATACAAGTGAGGAAGGAGTCAGATGGGTTTGATTCAATCATCTCAGAACGGCCCATGCATCCCTGGCTGGGTCTCCGGGCGGTGGATACAGTCCCCCCTCTCGGGGTGGCTGTTGAGCACCTCCTTGCTGTTGTCGCTGCTGTTCCTCTTCCTCTCTCCGCATTCGTTCTACCCACCGTCCACGAATGAACAGTAGCGTCGAGACTGCAACGCAGAGCAAAACGAGTAGCATCGTCTCGGCAAACTCGTCCACATCTTCATCTCCATCCCGGTTACCCCCACGGATGGCCGCATCGAAGTAATCCTCCGGACCAAAGTCCGAGTCACGGTCATTCTCAGCCTGTCTTTTGTCTCGCGCCCACTAGGTTTGCACGTTAGTAAGATCATGTTGCTGAAACGACGAGATGAACTGACCTGGACAGGATCGTCTTCTCTATCGCCGAGCGTTTCGGTCTGACCGCGACGTCGTTTATTGAACTCTTCGCGTGCCTTACCGAAGTACCAGGGACCATCGCCATCTTCTTCCGTGAGGTCATCGCGCCCAGAAGCATCACCCCTCCGCCCTTCACCTCCGCGACCATCTTCGATTTCAAGATCCGTGTAGTACGATCGGCCTGTTTTCAACCAGTATCAATACTTTCCAGAGGTTGAAATATATTATTAAAACATACCAGACTCTGTGTCGTGTCCCCACAGGCTGAGGCCATTGGATCCGCCGAGTAAGGTATGCCAAACACTCCTTGCGTACAACTTCACGAGGGACAATAAGACTGGCAAGTAAGCTTCTTGATTTATCGCCAAAGCCAAGTCATAATGCCTCTTCGCCAGATGAAAGTCTTGAGGTACTCCTTTGCCGTTCTCGTACATGTATCCAAGGTTCCACATCGCCAATGCGCTCATCTGAGTATCGGCAGCAGATTGATAGTATCCAGCGGCTTTCTCGTACCGGAGGTTTTCTGGCTCGTCTGGAACACCTAAGCCGTGGTAATAGTAGTCACCCACTTTGACAAGAGAATCGACATTCCGTTGTGCTGCTGAGCGGATCCACTGTGTCAGAGCGAGCTGCGCCGTATCGTTGGAGGGTGATATTGGCGAAAGCTTTGTCCACTTGAGAATGCTCTTGTCTGAGGAAGATACTCGTAAGCAATGTTCAAGGCGTCAGAAGGACAATCCCAACCTTGATCGAGTACAAAGGCGAGGTTATTCTGAGCAACCTCAGAGCCTCTTTCGGCTGCGATCCACCACCTCAACATCGCCATCTCCCTTCCTCGTTCAGTGCCTGACCTCCATTGACTTTCTGCCTCACGGAGTAGATCGTCATCCCAAGTACCGCGCTCTGCCACAAGCTTGTAAAACGATACAGCTACGGCACATGAGCTGCCGGCGATATTTCTAGGGATGATAGGGTTCCTGGCTTGCTGAGCTTGCATATCCGCAAGGTAGTAGTATGGCTCAAAAGGTGAGCCAAGACGTACGGCTTGCTCGAAGAACATGATAGCCTTATCCACCTCTCCGATACCTATGATGGGCAAAAGAAATAGAATTGGCGGACAGTCAAAGTAGAGAAATCTACACCACCCACCATAATGGTGTTTGCCAAGGTGGACATTGGCCTCTGCTAGCTCTTGAGTGGCAGCGGCATAGAAATGTTGCAGAGCCTTCTTCATGTCTCTTTTTCCATCCACAAGACCATCTCTCCAGATGATGCCTAATCCGTTGTGAGACTCCTTCTCGCCATATTGCACACCCCTCTCAAACCACATCTTGGCCAAGATAGGATCCTGCTTCACGCCCTCGCCTCTCAGGAACATCCTGCCAAGATACCCAGCTGCCAAAGCGGCATAACCAGCAGTAGGCGGTAGATCTTCTTTCGACGGACTGTGTCGCGGATTGGCAGGGTCAGAAGGCCATACTTGTCGTGCGATCCGGAGGAAATAGTGTCGTGCACGGTGGTAGTCTTGTGGAATTGCACTCGCGCCATCACCGCCCGACGCAATCCCTCCCGGCATGCCGTATATACTCCCTTGGTAGAATATTTTCCCAAGGCGATAGGCAAAATCTACTTCTCCTCGGTCTGCATTGAACTAATACAGATGTCAAAACCAGATTTCGCTAAATACATCTGGAGACATACCAAGTAATATTCTAGGAGATCTTCCCAAGTTTCTCCAGCTGCGCGTGCGTTCGCCGTCTTGATCACGGGTCTCATAGCGTTAGGTCCAGTGGAAGCAACGCTCGCACCTGGCCCGTATACACCTCCCTCGAGATCGGACAAACGTGGTGAAGCTAGTGGGAGAGTCCTTCCACCTGGAGGACCAGACAAGAACTTCGCCATGGCTACATGCCCGTCCTGTTAATGACTATCACACGAAGTCAAGCCGAGGACTGACCTTGCTCAGCAGCATCTTCATACCAAGCCAACGCATTGATACAACTCTCCGCCACACCAATTCCACTCCAGTATCTGTACCCAAGTGACATTTGTGCGCCTTTGTTACCTCCATGTCCGGCGAAGGTCAGGTAGAGTTGAGCTCTGGCCTGATCAACAGAAACTACGTCATGATATCCTGTTGAATAGAAAAAGCCGAGCATTGCTTGTGAAGTTGCATTGCCCGTGACTTCCGCGTGTTGCTTGTATGCAGCATACCCGAGCTTGGCATCTAGGGGAAAGAATGAGTTTGGAGGAAACTAAACGAACGTCAGGAAGTTTGTTGATTCATGGAGATATGAGAGACATACTAAGGATATCCGTGCCAAAGTGTACAAAGCATCTGTATGTCCAAGGTCTGCTGCGTGCTGCAAAAGGTCAATCACCTTCACCGCCTTCCCAAGCAGCTCCTCGTCTCTCCTCCGCCCAGCTTTCGATTCTGCGTACAGTACTTCTGTGAGAAGTGGCGGAAGCCATGTCCGATTGCGCAGACGTGTGATTATACGCATAGCACTAGCTATTGGACCCTGTCCTTGGGGATTCGGAAGTAGCGATGAGAAGAGAGAATTTGACGCAGTGATGCCAGAGAAGATGCTACTTGATTGTTCATGGGCTTGAGATGGCTGAAGGTTGCTGAGGGTCGTCAAAGTGGACATGGCTTGTTTGTACGCTCGAGCAGCTGTAACTCAATTATTCCGCTGCACTGGACTTTCTGCAGAGGTCAAGCACTTACCTTCAACAGCATGGTCGACGTTATCCTCTGTTCTTACTGCGATATTCGCATTCGAGACATGCTATTTCATCGTTAGCCTCACGGCGGAAAGTGACACCTTCCCAGACACACCTCCGCACGAGTGCTTGCTACAGTGGCAAGAGCGATGAGACCAAAAGCAATGAAGCTCGCCTTTCTCGCCTTGTATTTTCGTCCTCGAGTCATATTCTCGTACGCTGCCTGCCCAAGGCAGAATAATTGTGGACTTGAGTGGAACGGTGAGAGGTGTACCGTGTACCGTGTTTGTTAGCCAACACACGCGATCGACGTATGCCACGTACCGTGATCTAATCTTATCTAAATGACGTTACTCAGTAATCAACGAAAGTAAGGCAAGAATTCGGTTGCATGGAGGATTGTCGTGGGCAGCGGAAGATGTGCAGTACATGTTAACGACCTCAATGTGACAAGAATATGTAGTATGAAAGAATCGAAGCAAAATGATATACAAGTGTTCGATGCGAATGTCTAGAATACATATGCAATGCGAGGGAGATGAGGGTAACAATGATAGCAAGTTAGAAAGATGAAACAAATAATGGGCACCAGTACTGTCCCGCAATCACGAAGAAGAGCACCATAGCTGCCCTCAATTAAGGTTGCGCAGCTTCATCCACTCTGTATCATTGGCATTGAAGTCTACACCCTTCTTTCTCCACCATTCCCTCGCAGCCTCCCCCCCGCCAATCGCATCCTCCAGTGCCTCTTCAATATCACACATGCGATATTGTATGGGAAGAGAAGACTTATCCCACCATTCAAGAACTTCCGGGCGATTATGTTTTGTCGCCCCGACGAGGCACTCGGGATCGAAGATAGACTGTAGGTTGCTATCATGCCACCATTGCAAGACATCGACCTAAGGATAATATATCAGGTCAAATTCTCGTGCAGATATCGAAGCAACGTACTTTTCCATGACAACTTGCAAGGAACATAGCTGACCTATCATACTTAAATTCCAGCTGCGATCTCGCCCACCACTCCAGAACTTCGACATGCCCCGTCGTACTTGCTTGTTCCATGACACGGCCAATCTTTAAAGGCAAATGACGCAGGCGATGCTGGGTTCTCCACCAATCCAGCACCTCTATCTGATTTTTGGCACTCGCCATTTCTAGAGCGGCCTCGGTGTAATATAGTTCCAGACCCGAATGCAGCCACCAGTCCAGGGAAGCAACTTGGCCATTTCGAGAGGCACCATCAATTGCCTCAGATATAACGGAAGGAGTAGGTTTGAGCACTACATCAGGGTAATGCTGAGATGAGTTTCGCCACCAAGACAGCACTGAGACGCGACCATGATGGGATGCAGTGATAGGAATCACTCCGTCTTTGAACAGTGTTCGGAACGTTGCAGTATGGTTGGTGAGGAAATAATCAAGCACGTTGACATACCCAAAGCGAACAGCCAGAGCTGCTCCCACGTGTGTCGGTGGATGTGCTGCTGGATCAGCGGCTCGGATGAGCGGGAGATATCCAGTGAGGATTGCATGATCTGTCTGGCTCGCTCGAGTCCATGCTACGGGTTGCGATAGTGATGTAGGGACACCAACGGCTTTTGCAAGTTCCCAGTCTCCAACATGATCCATAATTTCAGCCAAAATCTCCACGGGCAAGTCGGGAGCTTTGACATGGCGAGGCCTTTGTTTTGGAGGAGGAGGATGTGACGTTCCGTTGACAGTATGACCATTTATGAAAAGGCCATATTGAGGAATGGAATACGTATGGAGGTCATGATCTGCCAGTCTCGCAGCAAGTTCCTCATCCGACCCTGATGTGGGGAGCGATCGAATGGAGCAAAAGAGGACCAACTGGTGATGTGTGAGCCTGGAATAGGCATCGCGGACTTCTACTAGGCAACTGGCATTGTTCTGTTACACAATGAGTGGGAATAGCTACGAGCGACTGGAGATACTCACCGCCATACAATGTGGTTTGTAATAGCTTTCTACTGAAAGGAGCTGCATGAGGTATTGGCGTGAAGCAAGTGTGTGTTTGGTCTTGTTGTCCAAAGCCCTCCAAAAAATACATCCGCAAACAACCTCCGTCACGTACCTCGCGTGTCACAGTGTGTCATAGGTGTGACTCCTATTACATAGCTCCCATTCCGTGACAATGGCATATTGAGTACCCAGGCTTCGGCAGCCGACCACTTGACTTCGAGTCCTTCTCTCCCCTCTGAATGGGACATGGCAAGATTGGCTGATCTACCCCCAGAACTATTACTTCATATCTTGCAATTTATTCCCCTTCCGTCTCTCTTACGCGTCTCTGCGCTCTCACACGAATGGCGTCGGTTCTTCATCGAACATGAGTCTACCATTTTCAGGAATGCTGCTATAAAACACAACTTTGCACGTCCAGAGGTTATCCACGTAGATGAAGCAAGGAGGGCATACGCAGCGAAGTTTCTGCGAGATGTGCAAGATTGGAAGACATTCTGTGCGTTCTGTCCCATTCTGCGTTCCGCCCATCCGCCGACTTTCGATATTTCTTATCTAGGTAAACAACTCTACTTATTGTTTCAGAGCTGGGCTGGCCGAGGTCCTGTTGAAATCAAAGCACTGACCGAGTGCAGCTTCAATGTCCATCGTATCAAAGTAGACGAGGAGGCCGGGATCGTCCTGACCACGCATACCACTGGCGGGTTGCGCGTCACAGATCTCGAAACAGACAAACTTCTATGGGCTCTTCCCGAGGTAACTTCCTTCTGTTTTTAGTGCGAGATAAGAGTGAACTGAAAAGAAGCGCAGACCTATGTTCGCAGTTGGGCTCACTGCGAATATCAGAATGGATTCCTCATATTCGATCGCTTTGGCGAGTACAAGGAGATATGGCGTCTGACTATGGTGGACGAGGAATCACCTCCAGAACCACCGCCTGGTCGCCAAGACCAGGTACAGATTCAACTAGGAGAGGGTACCGCCAGAATTGCAAGGATCATACGCTCACGTTTGTATTTCCGACCATGGGCTCTCCTGAGCACGCCGGAGTGGGGTCAGGCATTCCGTTTTGTCTACCCGTACTTATTGGTGGCTTCCCTTACAAAGGCGTATGTTTATGACGTAGTGTCTGCGATATTGGTCCAAACGATCGAAGACACCCAAAACGTTAACGACCCAACTAATGTGCAACTTGGCGATATCAACTATGTGGAACTCAATGACAAATACGTGTTCATCTGTGGAAGTATCGAGTTGCGGATCTACAGTCGGTCTAATGGGCAAGTTGTCCTTCGCTTGCCACCTCAATCACTGAACTCAGTGAAAAGGGTTCAACTGGACTTGCGTGGTTACCGACCTCAGTGGATGTACTATAGCCCCATAACATCTCCTGTCACAATCCGCTCGCCAGTCTCACCGTATACTCAATCATCGCTCTTTATCCATATCGAGTTCATCGGTGGTGAGTACTTTGTGTTCTACCCCTGCCGTCCTCCATCTCAGCACTCGTCAAATCTAGTGCACGTCCACAAGCAGGAGTTTGTTGCTCTGCTGAGTGATAACAGATTAGTCCTAGTACGCAATTTTGAAGAGTCTATCAAACGAGGCCGACCTCTTCCGGAGTCTATGCTTGTAATAGACCTGAACGTTGACTCTAACGGTCACCCGGGGAACTCTGTCTACCTTGCGTTTGAACATGGGCACGTCGGTGTCGTTAGCGTGCGTTTTACGTTTATTTATAATCTGGTACTAGCAATTTCTCAATTTCTAACTCTACAGACGTCTGGCGTATTTGTATTCACAACAGACGCGTCATATCATTCCATACCCGGATCTACCGACAACACCGCAGAGCTGGCTAGATCTCCTTTCCCCTCACTTCTTGCCTGCCGCGCTATCCCTTTCGACGACGAAGTGAACCTCGGCCGAGTGTCGTGTCTGCAAATGACGGACTCAAGGCTCTTCCTCACCTACGATCCCAACATCACTCGGAGATTCAGTAAACAACGAGAGCTTGACACTTGTTCGACTGCGGCGACTATGACTTCGACAGAGGCAGTGTCACCTACATCTGCTAGTGCTAGTGAACCCATCGCATGGGAGAACACGGAGTATATGAATGCAGAAGAACAGCCCATGCCCATCATGCATACGAATGCGACAGAGGCCGCGCATGATGAAGGTGAACCGCCCGATGTGATACCTTTTGGAGATATTCACGTCGAGCTAGCCGATGCGGACGGCGACGAAGACGAAGACGTGCAAGCAGGTGACGATGAAGAGGAGGAGGAGGAGGAGGAGGAGGATTCAGACAACGATGATATTTTCCACCATTTCAATCAACCTGATCCCAAAGGTAAGCGTTTCAAAATAGCAGAGTATGATGTGTGCTCATGTCCCCCGAGCTGTTGTATTCTTAGATTTTAGCCCCAACAACGAATACATGTACAGAGTATAGTACTAAATGCAAGTGCAAGAACATATCACGCGGAAAAACCGAGTAGCAAACCGAGCCCCTTTGTGATGCAACCGCGGCGGTGGAATCTCTCGCCCGTCGTCGCTACTCGTGGTTGATGGGTATGAGTTGAAACCTAATCCCTATCGAACATTGTACAGTACATCAGTAAGATAAACCACTATACTCATATCTCGGAGGTTTACTGACCAATGTGGGCCATGAACCTGTTGAGGTTCTTTTCCCTTTGGTCTTGTACTACAAGGTCGTGCTCGACCAAGAGCCTCCTCAAATCTCGAGCTGTAGATGTGATAGCATCGAATCAATCATAAGGCTCCGCAATGTTACATGCAACCCACCATCATACGCAAAAAGCGAATTGAGGTTTGTTGGATAGATCAGGCTCTTCGTTCCATCCGCTTTCAAGACAGTAGCCAGAGGATCATTCAGGTTGTCCGGTTGCAAGTTCGAATTTTGCCTTCGTGCTTCCCTGGATACGTCACGTCAGTCTCTTACCTACCATACCTCTGGAACTCGAACGTCTGGCATGCACTGACGAGTTTGTAATCGCATTCCTGACTTCCTTGAGCTGCTGTCGGCTCCCTTGGATCTGCTCCCGAAGAGAAACAGGGATATGCTCCTTCATTTGGCGGTCCACCTCATCCCGAGTTTGTGTGGCAACCTCCGATGCAATTCGCTCCTTAATGAAGAGACTATTTGGATAGATCTGTCAGCCGGTATTCTCGACCTGTAATGGGCCGCCACTAGAACCAACCGCAAGTCCTTCTTAACCTGAAACTTGACATGGTCTTGGATGAAGGCCTTCACCTCATTTGCTCGCAATCCTTGCTTTTTCTCTTGCTTCTTGATTTGCACCCACAGGTCTTTGATATGCTCGTTTGCCTGGTCCTACAGCGTCGTATTGCTCAGATGTTTTCTGAGATTTTTGCATATGCGCCCATATAACAAACCATCGTCGGACCGACAGCGGTAATTTCTGCCGCTTGATCATTCAACTGGAGTACTGTGGTGGACCTTGCATATCGAGATATGATTACCCGCATGCCCTAATCTGAAACACGACAATGGCTTACACCGCGTCCAGGTTCTTCGTCATAGAACCCAATAGGTCCCTCAGGCGTGCGGTATCCCAAACTTGCTCGATTTCAGTACTCATGGTTCTTCGATGTGGGTAACAGGTGAGAAACAGTACGACTACACAGAAGAGAGGGGAATGGGCCAACTCATAGCGACCTGCGTCGATGTGTACACTATCGCTCACAACGTGTTTTCGTCGTGTTTCGCCGAACGGACAAAGGCGCCCTCAGCGAGCGAATTGGACGGTATCTGTCATTTGCTGCTGCGCTCAATGTGCCGACGTCGAGGATACTTCTAGACAATGCTATTACTATACATGGACTGGAAAATCCTACTCAGGCCATTTCGGGGACGACATTCTCTCCTCGACCTTTCGTTAGAAAGTCGTGGATGTTTTGGAAAGCCATCAATTCCATCTTCTTCAGCGTATCTCCAGTCGATGTTCCCACATGAGGGAGCAGCGTGGCGTTGGGGATCGCTAGAAGTCGAGGATTAACGTCAGGCTCGTCCGGAAAGACGTCCAGACCAATCCCTCCGAGCTACGAGACAATCGATAGGGTGAGTGCAATGAACTGATTGAGTTCGCTAGGAGATAATGTGGCTCTTACATGACCATCTTCGAGTGCTTTCAGCATCGCTTCTTCGTCCACTACGCGACCTCGAGCCGTATTCACCAGAATGGCACCTGGCTTCAACGCTCTAATCATCTTTTCTCCCACAAGACCTTCCGTTTCTTTACGTAAAGGTACGCTTATACTCAGGACATCCGCCATGCCCAACATCTCGTCTAATCTTTCCTCGGGATAATATTCGCACCATTCTGGAGCGTCGGTCCTCCTGCGTCTGTTATGGTAGACGATGCGCATCGGAAAGGCGTGGGCCAACTCTACCAGCCTCATGCCGATACCACCTAATCCAAGAATGGCCAACGTACGTCCTGTAAGGTCGTGCGCGTCACCAGGATTCAGACCTCCTTTCCATGCACCTGCACGTAAATTCCTCTCGGCTCTGCTGAATTGACGAAACGCAGATATCATGAGGAAGAACGCAGTAGTTGCAGTCGCGTCATCGGGTGTATGGGGTGTATGCGATAGAGTGATCCCTGGTCAAAAGGTGAGAATGATTGATAATGACTTTATGCAACTTCCGAGGTGCACCTCTATCTATACAGGCCTGGACGTCGACCTTGTCGTAACCTGCGCCTACATGTGCAATCCACCTGACGCTTTTCGGCAATGATTCTATGAGTCCCCTGTCGAAGTTGCCTATCCGCAATGCGGAGAAGTTGCGTCTGTAGACTGCAACCACCCCGTCGTATTCTCCGCCAGGCTTGCACTTCTCAACGAATTCCTCTCGCGTATTTGCGTCCATGACCTGCGTAGATCGTGCGTTTATACCAGTGGGTTGAGTTTTTATGGGTCCCAAGGTTATATTCACTAACGATTAGTTCCGCCAGGCCCTTGAACATATCTTCGCATTCTCCATTGCTCCACTTGATTTCACCTTCGGGTAGCTAGATCAAGATATCAAACCACCTTCAACGATCTGCTCACTCTACTCACCGCACAACAGAACACGATTCATGGCGAAACTCTATGCGTGTGTGAAGACCAAAGTTGAATGTATGACTCGCTACGCCGCGCTCGCACCTGGCTCGCACCAAAGCTGTCGAGCGGCGCAACGGTCCGGCGCCGCGTTATGGGTACGCGATCGAGATTGTGTCATCTCGATCGTGTTTGGCCGGATCTGATAAGTTTGATAGTTCTCGTCGAGTCATTCCGTCGGTTTTGCTTGTGGACATTCGACTCACCACTGGTGAGCTTTTGACGATGTCAGCTTACGGTGCAATTTCGAGAGCAGGTCGTCCTACGAGTCCGCTGCCCACGACGGTCTGGCATCTCAATCCAAAGGCAGCAGGATCCCCCACCTATGTAACACTTCACCATCTCACTCTCTCCACCGCCCGAGAACGTCTCGGATTGATTCCTTACTTGCATACTTCCTTTGCAGAAGAGCTCGAACGCGGGATGACCTACCCACAGGAGATCCTGCAAGGCGAGTTGTACACGCGAGACATGTTTGAGACCTACTGGCTTGCAGCAGATGCATTGGTCGCGATAATCGGCAACGACAATACATTCGTTGAGGGCAAGGCGGATGGCAGTGTCGTGGATATCTCTATTGACGATGCTATGAACGGGAGAACCTGGGCTGACTGCATAGCCGGCACTTACTATGTAGGCTACTCCTACGGCCGGAGGACCTGTACTGACCGTAGTGATATGCAGGTGAAGCCAAATTATCCCGGCAGATCTTCTCATGTAAGGCAAGCCACACGTCTGTCTTCTTGATCGAGACTGAATGAAAACCCCTCAAGATCTGCAATGCCGGCTTTCTCATTCCAACAGCACAAAGAGGCCGGGGTTTTGGAGCTGCCCTAGCACGTTCCTATCTCTATTACGGCCCCCGACTAGGGTATGAAGCCAGTGTCTTCAACCTTGTGTATGTCAACAACGTTGCCAGTGTCAAGTACGTTCGGGGAACTCTCATGACATGCACGTTGTTCTGTCCGATGATCATCGAATAACCTCTTTCGATTTTAGACTTTGGGAAGCATTGAACTTCACCAAGATCGGTCGGCTGCCTCGCGCAGGTAGGCTGAAGAAGGCAGACGGCGAGGGTGAAGAGTATGTTGATGCATGGATCTTTTACAAGCAGTTTGACAAATCCGAGAACGGAACATTGTAACGGAAAGGCAGGGTTCGTACGTGTAGAATTTCAGTTGAACATCTGCCCATTATCTGATATGGCCATTGGCCCCGTGTTCAATGTGCCGAATTGGTGCTGAATCTCATAAATCTGCAGACCTTCTTCCTCGTGGAAGACCTGGCCGCGCCCAAGGTACCCGGGAGTCTCTTTTTGATCGGAACTCGGCTACGATACTCCCGTTGGACAATGCATTTTCTCGAAATGTGCATTTCCTTGTTGTTGGTGATACGAAGCGGGCCTCTCTCGGTATGCTAATTGTTGCATGGGAATGCACGTTGGTCATGAGTCAAACACCTCCGCTCGACCAGTGAACTCGTGCAAGTATGGACAATGTTATCACTACGTGACCATTCGGTTGCGCTCTGCGGTTGCTTCGATACACACTCAACATCGCTTAAACTGTCAGCTCCAGCACAGACATGCAGGTGAACATAAAAGGACCCGGACGCTAGTAACTCATCTCCGGAACTTCTAGTTGGCCAGGAAATGGCATGACATTCCCTCTCGTACGGCGAGGGAGCTCGTGCACCTGCAGGAAGCCTGAAGTGCATCCTGCGGTCTATCTTGCGTCCGGTACCTTTGAAAGTCAGCCAATCTGCTGTGTTCGTAGCTCCGTCCTCGGAATAGAACAAGTGTAAATGGATATCGTTATGTTCTCATGCGGAGTGGACAAAGGCTGTCCTTCGGAGGCGGCATCCGACACGGACCGTAGGATGAATAGGATATGGACCCATACCGCAGTGCAGGTTAGGAAGAACACGCACTAGAACTGCACAAAGTCAAAGAATGAGGTACAGCCTCTTCATATACATATGTTGACAGAAGCGTTCCGTAGGATACTCATGACAACGAAACAAGGGGGTCGGTAGGTTTTCACTACCTCTGTGAATCAAGAACACAAACAGTATTCTTCGTCTTTGTTCGATGCAAGCTAGCCTTGAAGGTATGAGAGGCACGACCCTCAAACCGTAATCCTTTGACCACGTTGGAACTCTAGGCTCACTATCGTGGCCACACCTGATCGGAAGGAAGGCTCAGAAGCAAGAAAGGCCGGTCAGATTGCAGAGCTCGGAGTGCGCACAGTTCAGATAACCTTCCCGCTCGGCGGGCAAGTCAATCAGAACATGTGCTGGGGGACTGAACGTTCGACCGACCCCCATAGGGCTAGCTCTCTCAACTTCTGATGCCGCGCGAGGAGGGTGTTTTGAGGAATTGCTTCCGATCGTAGAAACTTGCCAAAGGTGTGCTATCAATGAAGAACGGCCGACCCTGCTACTGCAATGATCGAAAACAAAGTACAGCCCACGAGCAAAGGGTACCCCAGTGATCGAGAACATGAACATGCGCAGGATACTAGCGGGAGTCCCCGCGACGCTCAGAGCATGCGCGGACCCTCTTGGCATACTCCGCATGAAACACAGCGTTGAGTTGCGGAGCTTTAACATATCCCTATGGATGAAAGACAAGTCGCCACTGTACATGAGTGATGCTACTACGCGTTCGGTTAGTGCCCCTCGCAGACTTGACACGAGGTAAATGCGCATATCAAACGTACAAGGATATTCGCATGGATGTATCGGCCGATGCCAGGAGTGCGAGTAGTCAACCGTGTGGACTGAGTTGTTAGTTCGGGGATAGCACGACGGACAACGTTTTGCGTTCGTAGTGGTACAAACGAGAATTGATGGAAACGTGCAATGGGGGAGGCTTGTTGTTGTCTTGAGTACGTACCAACGACGAGAACAAAGAAAGCGGAGTCGCGATGGAATGTATAAATCAAGGGAATACCCGGCAACTAATATAATTGAGAAGGTCTTTCAGCTCTGTGAAATACTTGAGTAACCGCAAGGTGATGCACGGGAACGAGAACACGCACGGTCGCGGGTAGAACGACATGATGCCCTGATATGGAACGACACCCAGGGACGCGCTCGAGATAACTGAACTGGTACACACACACTTTATGGGGATGTCCTTGCACATGGTAAAGCATCGGGGTTCCATATAGAACCTATAACATTGACTTTATTACTTCCGAGGAATCCATTCATCCGGCGGTGATACTGTAGACGGGACGGTGGCGACTTCGAGACTAGTATCAATGCGTTTTACTGCGCGTTATGAAAGCCTCGTCGCTTTCGTCGAGTGAGAGCTCCGAGTTCGTGTCAGTGAGTACCCGTAGGCATATTCGCTCAGGCCATCTTCGACTGCAAGCACAGCTCATGTCAAAGTGGCAAAGACCGAGGAAGAGCAAACCCTGAACGACCCTGAGCGGACGAGAACGAGGGCTCCATGATAAGGAGAGATCTCTTCTATGCAGTAGCTCAGCTGAGCAGCCAGACAAAGAACATGAACATTCAGGGCTCCATTCAGCTAGATCAACCCAGAGTAACTTTGGAAGGGATAACAAAGGCTGTGCGAGGGGGAGCATATACAAAGGGAAAAGGATCGTCTGATCAGCAACGTGTGAAGTATGGAGAGGCCCTGAAGGTGCAGATGATATTGAGAAGATTCAGAAGAAGGAACCCACCTGTTTCGGACTGTCCGGAATATGTCCTACGCTTGCCTCGAGGATCCCGACGGCATGATGAACGGTCAATGTTGCGGCGTCTCGAGGAGTGGCGTCATAAAATCTTTCGTCCCTGTTTGGTCATAAGCACCCACAAATTTTAGTCTCGCATCCAGACGTTCGAGTTTCTCGAAGCGGAGTTCCACAACTTTCAGGCGGAATCGTTCAATTTGAGGGGAGAGCCCAAGGTTGCAATCTCGGTTTTGGTCTCCGCTGGAAGTTCATGTCACGGTTTACTTCTTCGTCGAGGTTGAGATGAAATCGTGGAAATGGATTCTTTCCAAGTTCAAAAGGGCTTTTGACACACGTGACTCCGAAAGGGTATTCGCATTCAAGTTCTTGCCGCAGAGTTGCCAACGTGAAGGCTGTCAAAGTCGTCCTAGGGTTCAGTATTAGCAGACCGTAGATCATACACTCTGAGCTACTTACAGCCACCAGATACCACCTGAAACCCAAGCGGTAATGAAAAGAGCAAGCTTCAAGCGCGAGTCGAGTCAAATCATGCGGCTGTACAACGTACATTTGGCATGGTGGTGGTCCTAGTAAGTACGTACTAATGCACGAAGGGCTGAAGGTCGGCCGAATGGCCTTGCTCCATCAGGTGATGAATCGATGACGAGTTGTTTGCCTTCATCAGCAGTGCCCCTTCAATAATAGGTTCGTCTTCTTTTGAACTCTGCTTGCCTTCTGAGCCAGGGTTGAGAAGGTTGCTGACTGCATACCGTGCACTGTCGTCGACAAGGGAAGCAGAGAAGGGTTTCGCGTGAGTAAAGTGAAGGCAAGCGAATAGGATGCAAATAACACTAGAAACCTTGCCTTGATGTTCTTATTCCGATATCCGAGAACATGTCAAGTATTTGAACGGTAAGTCTTGAACATAGCATACAGTCTTTATTGATGCAGGATATTAGAATGCCATAGTTGATGGTCGATACGGCTCCGATAGAGAAAACCAATATGCCTTGACGTATTCATCCCACCAATTCGGCATCCGCAGTGCGCCCACAAGGTCCTGCTGTGAGCGTGTCGTAACCTTGAGATTTAGCAATCCTATCCCAATGGAAATTGGTACGAGACACATACATACATATCACCGCGTATCGATACGAAGTAAGGGTGCATCAAGGACAACCTCAGGGATCGTTCACGGGATGCTCGGTAAGACGTCAACGGAGAACAAATAAACCTGTGCGTTTGTAACCATGAATTCGTCTCGAATAACAAAGGAGGAAATGAAGGAGATAAATCGCACGTTACGCAGCAGACAGGGTCTTTTCTCTCTCTTTGTTGTTTCTTTTTACCGTAGTGATACATTACCCTGTGCACCGTCCCGCCGCACTGACGTTGTCACGTTGTGGCGGCTCAGTGTGGCGGCTCAGGGTACAATGGCACTAAAGTCAGGGATCTGTAACAATGAGGTTCGGATCCTCCATATGCCTGCCGCCTCAAAATCCGAGTCGTATCTACAATGCTCAAGGTGGTCAACAAAGTCAGCCATCGTCACTCTGACTAATGGAACTACCACACTTACCAAGTAGAGCATTCCCCAATTGAGCATTTCGCTTCAACACTGTGGCGCGGGCGCGGCCCTGAGAGAAGTACAGTACAGTACAAGGAACAGACCGAGTCACCCTGAACATACCAAATTGGTCAAGAATGTCCATATGTGACCGACAAAAGGAGGCAAGTCCGCTTTACCACCAGCGCTCGAGTCAGCCTCACTGACTTACCCGATGTCTACAACGGTATTCTGCATCATGTTATCATGCAAATGATGCAATATTTGATAGGCACTTACCGCAACGATCAGAGCCTTCGGGTGGAAGGTATTTAGCAGAGAAAAAAGATGGTCAGCATATGTTATGAATCATTTCGCGATTGTAACGTGTTGAGGCCCTCTTGCTGTATTTAGGACGTTTTGGCCAGAATACTACGCGGGTGCAGCGTGCTAAGTCTGTAGAAATGATAGCGCGCCGCCAGGGTACCCGCGGGCACCTGAACAACTGGGGGACGGGAATGATATTGGGATATTTGGATCAGAACACGAGGTTCGTGCCACACTGACAGTCGATGGCCCACGGTAGACGGCTGGTGAGCTTGAGAAGAAGCACAGATTCGAAAAGTTATCAGAGGTAACCTGTGCAGTATAGAACGCATTAAGTATGGAGACGGGTTCACATCGCGAATCGCGAGCCCGAACTCGGACCCTACCTACCTCTTGATCACAACGGCCAAAGCAGCGCGAGTTGCCAGTGACGCTAAACACCCAACAAACAGCGTATAACCGTGCCTTACAACTGGCGAAGTCCATTCCGAGACCTGGGCTGAATTATGACTAAGTACAAAAGATTAGAATCCAAGGAGACAGGGAATCCTAGGACACCCAAAAAAAGCTTCCGCGAAGCAAGACGCCGACAGGTTCAATTGCAATGAATATGACTCTCCAGTGTGTACGTACCTGACCAATTGCAAGGTTCTACTTCGAAAACCAAGGACTGCTACTGTATCGTGACACGACCATTGACAATGACCGAAGGCTGTCCATACGGTTACCCGGAACCTGTAGATCGCTTCTCTTCTTCTCTCTCCCGCGGGAAGGTGGTATTAGATATTAGGTATAAGAACATGAGGACATCAAGGAAACCCAAGTACCGATGTTCAGAGTCTCAGACTGTATTCGTGTTTTGGGTGTTGCGCGGGATGATGGGGATGATGGTGAGTATTCTAAAGAGCCTCGAGGCGTAAGGGTTCGAATTCTGGTCTGTAAGAGATTAGGAATGCAGGGATTATGGACGATGCCCTGACTAGGGTTCGTGGGAGTGGCATGATATCGATCCCTAGACCATGTTCAGGATCCTGTGTAAAGGATGTGGCCGCCAACTAATACGGATATCCCGGAAACAATCGGGGTTTGATACTAGGAGGACTTATGTAGTTGATTTTCCTTCATCCTTCGGGGGGTTCACCGCGGAATCGGGATGGCCTGAATTCAACCTAGCTCAACTACGCCGGTCAATAACCTACCTCAGTCTTCCAAGTTTCATCGGGAATCAAGCATCCTCTGGCGCGCCACACACACTAAAGAATCCTATTGACATCGGAGGAATACCACGTACCATGAATTCTGAAATGTCATACTCGAAACATGTCCTGATGTCAACCAATGTCATACTCGGAACAGCAGTCCTGTGTCATGATGCCTACTAGCACTAGTTAGCAATGAGAAGTTTGGACGGAACAGAAAAGAGGCTCTATTGTATACTACGCACGATGGTCGATTGTTTCTTCCCTGCATCAGGTACAGTATGTGACATCACGCCGTTCGTTTTGGATTTTGACTTGGAAGTTATTGTAACGCTGAGCTTGCATTGTCCTGTGGCGATTTCGATTCTGGACTACTTGAAAGTCTTGGATATCAATCCCTAAAGCTGCAATCGAGCAAGTAGACAGACCTCTAAGTAGTGTACACACTATATACGCACCTCTAAGTGCTGTAACCATATTACCGTATAACGTCCACCCGAGGCCGCTCACTGAAATACCATCGAAAGAAAAACGTTAGCGATGAGAAATAACGTCTTGCCGTGGTCGTCCTTACCTCAGACTCCTCAAATCTTCACCCTCACGCTGTTAAACCCCGACCGTCTTACCCTCATTACCTCTTAACACCACCGATACCGATGCCAATGTTGAGTATGACCGATACGAGACAAGGCTGGGACTCGGGGTGATGGTCCATGAATCCATAAATCTATGATGTCCTTGAAGTTGATGCCTGGCTGTTCGGTGTTAGGATGATGTTATGGAAAACGTTGAACGTTGACTAGCAAGGTTAGCAACCGTCAGAACGCATCGTACTCGTCATCGTCGGATAACACAGCTTCGAGTCGTCGCTCGAGGTCCTGGACTCCTGGTGCATCGCCAGTCTCCAGTGTCTTTGTAACTTTTGTTAGCCAGTGCCATCAGGAATCACGAATCAAAATCAGAGGTTCCCGGAACCCTCGTCAATCGTAAGCTCGTCAATCGTTACTCGTTATAATCTTGGTAACACTGACAGCTCTCATACAAAATTTCAATAGTAATGCTGTAAAGCGTAGTCAGCCTGGGTGTGGTGTCATGATCTCACCACACTTTGCAGAATCAGTTGGCGGTGTCACAGTCCGAAGGTTCCGAGAATCCGAGGGGGGGCGTAAGCTGAGTGTGTGATCCTGAGTAGGTGGAAGATGTCTGAGAACTCTCCAGGCACCTCCAAGAAAGAGTGAGAGAGAAACGCCTTACCAGTACAGTACAGTTACTTCCCATGTGGAGAATAGCAAGTAGTATGATCAATCGCACGAAAAGAAACCCAAGTGATTGTTATATACGTTTTATATATTTCCTTCTTTTGGCCTACGTATATCCTATATAGAAGAAACCCTACAACGGCAGCTGCTGCGGACTGTATAAGTAATTGACGATGAGTGTGTGTATATTATAAGTACATGGGAGGGGTTGGTAATTGGACTTGAGTTCGTTTCGAGGACTGATCAGTAGAGAAAAAGTGAGAAGAAAAGTGAAATATTGGAAAGAGAAATATGAGAGAAGATGTGAAGAAGAAAAGTGAGAAAAGTGGAAATGTGTAAGCAATGCAAAGGGATGCAGTGGATGAGCGAGAGTGATATGAACCAGAAACGCACTGTAGGTCGAGCGGGCTCAGAAAAGACAGCAACAACGCAACCAAACGAAAAAAAACCCCGCACAAAACGGTGTGAAAAGAAAAAATGCAAGTGGGAGATCGGGCAACACACACACAAGATACATTAACAAAAACCCCGAGAGTAAACGATGAAGAACGAGACAGATCCCAATATAATGAAGCACGAGGGAGAGAGCAAGGGGGGGAACCGTTAAACTATGGAACGCGCGCAAGTCAAGTCAAGCGATGGATGGAACAACAAGTCGTGGCCAGGATTGTGATGTGTGTGGGTGTGGGTGTGCAGTCGTGGTATGGGATATATAAACGAGGGTATAGATAAGTATCGATCGAATGGTCCGTCGTGGTGTGCCCAATTGAGGTGGTTGCGTTTTTTTTTTTCGTTCTGCGTTGCCGTGCGTTGCGTTGTGTCAGGAGGGGAAGGATAGGAATGCACGGAAGAGAGGAGGTCGCCATCGACCTACAGCGATTACAGGAGGGGAGTCAAGGCGATGCGATGTCGTCACCGGTTGTGAGGGGAAAGCAAGTAAAACCAAATCCGGAGTGTAAGCCAAACGAGTGGAAGGATATTCCGTGAAAGATTGAGCCCCAGGCGTGGTCTATGACGGGGCCATACAAGGCCATAGGTCAAGACCATCCTCGGGCCCCCCCCCCTAAACACGGGATCCGAATAATAATAAGTGGGGGACCGAGTCTTTCTACCAGCTGCAAGGTACAGCAAACGCAAAATAGTCCATTTTCGGTTTTCGCGCCGGATCCGGGGTCGTCGCCTGCTCGTCCTGACTCCGTCGTTGCCGGATGCCATTGTAGACATACCGACCTGGGTTGGTCTTTGACGGCGGTTGTGGCGGCTGCTGTTGCTGAGACTGCGCATGCGGCTGTGACGACGGCTCGGACGAGGCGATGGGCATGTGCTCCGGTGGCATCACCACCTTTGCATTGTGGTCTTCGGGCCCTGGCGGTGTCGGTGGCGAATTCGATGACGCGGGCGAGGTCGAGTTTGACCGGTACGCCTCGGGCGTGTCGGGGGTGCCGGGATCCATGGGCGAGTTCACCATGTATACCGATGTAGGCTGCGACGAGGGCGGGAGAGGTGCCGTCTGCAACGGATGGGGGTGGACGGCCTTGACGGGCGCGGGTGCGGGCTTTGGAGGCTCTGTCGAGGGCGCGCGGCCGCTGACGAACGAGGGCGGGTTTGTCGGCTGCCGTGTGCCGTAGGGCGTATTCGACGGCATTGGCGAAGGTGCTGGCGTCGATACGGTGTATGTTGGATACGGGCCCGGGCCCTTGAAGTCCCTGCGCACCTTTTCCTCAAACTCTTTGAGCTGCTCCGGCTCCACGTTGAGCTGCCACTCGAGATAGCTGCACATCTCGCGCTCCATCTGGTTGATCTCGCGCAACGCGAACATGCCCTGCCCGACTATCGACCAGGACTTGTTGGAGTAGGTGTCGTCACACATGACCTTTGAGGCGAGCATGAATGCGGAGATGAAGAGTCGGTGACCCGAGGAGCCGCGACAAGCAGGAAAGCGGGATTTTAGTCGCTGGAGGAGGTAGAGGGCCGCAAAGGTGACGGACTGGTGGAGGCGGGTGCGGTGGAGGGCGTACGCGATGAAGAGGGCGAGGGGTGGCGAGGGGGCATCTGGGTTAGTGGATGAGGGCGGGGGCAGGTCAGGGCAGTTGAAGACATGCTTTACAAAGCGGGCACATATTTTCGCGACCTCTTCGTGGCCGTAGTAGGGGTCGGGCTGGGCGGGGATGTGAGGAGGAGGGTCAACGGGGGGTCACGGGACTGGGAGCTCACCATGGAGGGGTGTGAAGTGCGCTGGTGAGTGGGCATCCTGCTCGCCCTCTTGAACGGGGACGGGTGGCGGGGGGCAGCGGGACCAACGGTGGCCATGGCGTCTGTACTTGTAGCTGTGGGTGGGAGGCCCATCAGCCCAGCGAGGCGTCGCATATAAGTAAGGATCCGCGGGTTGCACGCCAGATTTGCGCCCGATCCACAACCAGACTCTGCCCCAGTCCCCGCCCCGGCTCCCGGACGCGTGCCGCCAAGCCCCCGGTCGCTTCTCCCACGCCCCGCAACGTGTTTCCGGCCACACCAAGTCACTGACTCTGTGACATTGTCACTCGCCGTCCTGCGTCTCTAGCGCAGTTCCCCAATGTGCCAAACCAAGGCCCGATTATGCCAAACGAGTCCGATCTCGGCACCTCGTATTCCAATTGCAAGAATGCTTCAATTCGGTGTTCGCCTATATGTCAATAACGCCAACCGGAATCCCTTTGTCTCAACTCAACGCCGATCCCTTGTCTCTCCTTGTCCCTTTGCGCCAGCTCTGAGCACTTGTACTATAGCTACAATGATCGTACCCGCTATCACCCATAATTCATAACGTATCAGACGCTGTGCGGACAGGGCAAGACTTGGACAGGGTATCAAGATATTTCAAGACGGGGCCGGCGCGGGCAGGGACGTAGTGCTTTCGGTCGGAGGTTCAACGAGCGACGAGACCCTGCTCTGATTACTTAGTGTCCTGCATTTTTGCACTGTGCAGGAATCGAATCGTGATGATAATTTGGCCCACCCCCGTTTCCGTCTCGTCTCGCATCCTCGCATTGATCGTGCTCGGAATGATGTCAATCGCGGGTACAGGTATAATGCGTGAAAGGGATCGACCCTCCTGGAGAATTGTTGATGAGTCAATGAAGGGAAGTGCACCGTTTGAGTGGTGATACTGAGTCAATGTAGGTAAGGATTTGGCGTATATTTGGCGATCTCGCGCCACGTCTCTCGTCTCGTATCGTCGCCACGATCCGAGTCAAATATTGAAGACAAATCCACTCGAATCAACACTTGACATCAACACAACGCTCCCCGCTCGGAACTCCTACCCAATCGAACTGCACCCAACGCAGACCGGACCGCGACTTAATTGTCTTTGTCTTTATCCACATCCTCACCCCCACAGGCCTCACCCCGCCTCCGCGCCCATGCCCAAATGTCTCATCAACGCGAGTATCTAGCTCTCGACTGACCGGTACCGGTTCTTCATCTTACATCTTACCTCAGACCCCTGCAATCTGCAATATATTAATACAACATAATACAGCATGATCACTATGCACATGCCCCTCGCCCCCACGAGTTTTTGACGTTATATGTTTGTTTTTGTTTTTGTTGTTGTTGTTTTTCCTGACTATTGATATACTGACATACTGACATACTGACATATGTGGCGTAGCCTTCAATTGTAATGATCCATCAAGCTGAATGGACGGGACGGGGTTTTGCGTTGCGCGTATGGCCTCGAGGCGAGGGGTGAGGGATGAGGTGAGGAGATTTTCCGATCTAGGAGGTAAGGTAGGTAGGTAGGTAGGTAGTCGAGGGGTAGGTATATATGTCGTTTCTGATGCTGTTCTTTTTTGTTTCGAAAATTGGAGGCGAGTCGAGTATGTACTAACTTTTTGCCTTTAGGGTTTCGTTTCTTCTACCTGTCTTCTAGTATGTAAGTACGACCTCGGCGAGAGAATCGGACGCGCTTTTCCAAGTCGTCACCCGCTCACCCGCTCATCCGTCATACGTCCATCATCCGTCCAACTCTTCACCTTTTTCTTGGAATATTTTAGCCCTCGTCTCTTCACTTTCACATCCTCACATCCTCGCTGTATGTACTCACTCCGTCGCGTCATACTCCTGACCCGTTTACCCGACCTCACTTCCTCACCCCCTCCGACTCATACAGCACGATTAGGTACCCGACCTCGCGACCTCACGATAGTTGCAATTGGCCGACATCCGACAACTTGAACGCCTTGAGGTCATCTACACCCAACCTCCTTGAAGTTATTATCGCTATCGGAGCTCACGAGGCTCAGCGGCCTCTAACGACAATGGCAATGAGTTGGATGACGGTGATGCGATGGCCCAGCGCTGAGCGAGCCGATCCTCGTGTTGGCCTTCCCCCTTCCCGTCCGTCCATCTCTAATAAGTATGAACAATTCGATCATTTCTTTGACCCTCGTCACTGGTTATGTACTTATACCTTTCACAGGTGTGACTCGAGTCACTTACACCCGAGTACTAGTAGTCTATACTCGGGACCTCTGATGATTCAAATATACATGTTGTTGACGCGGAGTCGGCACGCTCACTGCCAAATACCTACCTACCTCGAACACCATGACATATTCGACTGTCTACTGTCGACGTTCGGATCCGAACTGGGAACTGGGACAACTCAACATCTGAACAACGTGAGTAAAGCGGCCAATACAACCGCTCAAACGTGGTGTATGTATACATGTCACTCTTTGATAACCTTCAACCTCAACCTCCACCGACGCGCCCACATTGATGATTGGATACTCTTCTATGATACGAGTTAAGTATTATGATATCACCGATTGTGAACGGCCGACCGGTAGAAGGCTTCATCGTGTTACGGTGTTGAGTGATCATGTTTAATATTAATGGTAACGTATACTTGGCCCGGCGGGCTTCGAATTCGCTGTCAGTGTCAAGGCTGCGGTGTTTGCCCGACTGAAAGAATTGAAGGAGATACAGTAGATGTACCGTATGGAAGGGACGAGGAAGGGAGAAGGAAGGGGACGAGAAAAAAGAAGAGAAAGGGGCTCGTGGTTTCAACGTGTTTGAGGTTACGTTACCTTCTCTAGACTCTCATACAGTACTCACAAATCTCAGTCTACGCCTTTTCCTTCCTACGTCTATCATCTATCGTCCGACGTCTATCGTCTATTCCTATTTCCCCCTTGGCGTCTCGTCTCGTCTCGTTGCGTTGGGAAGAGAACAGAATAGGTGTTCTGATCGCTCCGAGTCTCACTATCAGACTTCAAGCTCGGTCATGGCCTCGTTGTATACATACATACCTTCGAGTTGACGTTCGGCGCTCAGCGCTGGAAGCTTGAAGATTCGGACTCGGGCTCGGACGTTGGGAACTTGGGAACTCCTAATTGCAAGTTGAATGAGCCAGGTCACGGTCTTGATAGGCATGTTGCATGCTATTCACACCTCAAATCTAAATGACAGACATGAACACGCTGAGGAATTCTCAAGTCTAGCCTACTCACGAACGGAGATACACCTGCAAGTGGTGGGTCCATCATGATCACACCCTCGCAGCGTCCATCAATCATAGACTCGTCTTCTATCTCTCCCTTTCACGTTTTTCGCATTCTTGTCATCCGAATTCTTCGTTGACCCTGGAAGTTGGATGACTTACCCACCTACGTCAAGATACGCCGGTACGGTTGATACAACGAGGCACCACCACCCGTGACCCGCGGCCGTGGTAGTAGGACTGTTCGTGGTTGGTAAATTGTATTGTTGACGGAAGTAGAGATGAACCTGAGTCGAACGCGCCTGTATTGGTGGAACTCTAGCGTACCTCAGTAGACCTCTTTCACAGCACTTGGTTGCGGTAGGATCCGAAGGTAGCAGGAGAGGTAGAGGTACGCATTCTGACATCGTAAACTTCCATCTCTCTGTATTGGCGTTCTACTATTGCACGCTTTTGACGGGACGCTCTTAGTTCCTGTTTGATATATGATGTGCTGGGAGAATATTGATGAGGAGAAAAATGTGAAGGGGTAATTACCTAGCATCCTCCTTGATCTCGAATTCGAATGCGAATGCGAGCGAGTAAGACCTAGAGACTTCTGTGTGCCTTCGCATTCTACCTTTTCGTACCTGCGTGAATGAAAAATTCGAGTCCGATTCCTCCGTGGATCTGCCAATGTCAATTCATACACTGGGAATGGATGCAGTAAGTGAATGCGAAGGTTAGTACGGTACAGTTCTCAGATTACCTTCACAGACCCCACTCCTGGCATTTCGTATCATACATCGCAGAATTGCAGCTGTCAATGTCAATTCATGCCTTTCGAGATTACTCACAGTACAAGTTACAAGTAAGTTAGAGTGAATGGCAGCGCAACTTGAACATCCGGCCCTGAAAGCTGCCAGTGAAAGCAAAGAATGATGTGGTCCACATCCCAGGCACAACGTACCCAGTCCCCATCCATCGGTCCATCGGCCGGCCTCACCCCAGAAATTGATTTTCCAAGCCTAAAAACAGACCTCCACTTCCGAACCATCTCCGTTCTACCTTCCAAACGCGGTAGTGCCGACCGGAGGAAACTCTCGGCTTCGGGCTCTCAAGCGCCGGGCGTGTGTCAGTTCATGCAAAGTTGAAAGTTCAGTCAGACGGAACTGCGGGGGAGCAAGTTTGGACGTATCCTGTGCAAAAAAAGCTCTCGGAGGCTTACTGTTAGGCCCTATACAGTCCTGGAGCCCGGAGGCCTTGACGCGACGTTTTCTGGAGCTTGGTGAACAAAGTTCCGTGTTGTAGCTGACGAAGGTAGGTCCGGTGGTTCGAATTCTCCATTGCTTTGCACGTTGTTTCTTACTCAACTTTACTAACCTCCAGGCCCGAATATGAGCAACTTACTTACGCCTCTAGAATCTAAGCGTAAGCATAGGTATGTTCACGGACGGGGTTTGGTCCCGGTACGTACACGCAGAGACAAAAACAGCTTTCCTGTTATTATCGCGCATAGCCTTGGAGAATCAAACATTGTGAGTACACTCCACAACCTACTCCGTGAAAGAACCCTGGTCAGGTACCGATGTCAGATTATACATTGCAGTGTTTCCATGGCCATCGTGAGCTGATTGCGGGCATAGGACCTGGCCTTGTGCTCTGGATCCGACGGGCCAACTGGCACGGCGGGTACAGCTTGGAGTTAACGCTGCTTGAGTATGTATCTTGCCACGGTCCCCGTGATGACCCTATATGTGTATGAACCTTCTAACGTCTTGGTTCATTGCATTGCAGAGACTTCCGATGAGAGATGTTGGATACACGTATCAAACAAGCCCGGTGAGTAGAATAAGTTCGTCTCGCATTGTAGAGTAACCGTTGGGTTGTATGCAACAGCACACGACTTTGAAGTGGCATTACAGTCCTTCACGTCGATCCCATTCCCTTCGGGTTCTCAGTCCGAAACTATCTTGAAGCGTGTACAGGTGGCGCGACGTGAAAAGATTTCCTTCAAGTAATAACGCGCCTCAAGCTCGCGTTTTCATAAGACACTTCGTCAGCTGGCGTTTTTCTCTGTTCTTTTCCGTTCCTTTCCATGCTTACTATACTTCATCCCATTCTACCGCCATACGCGTCTCCCGTCCTTCGTTGACGACCCTTGGACTGACGCTGGTTGTTCGGGATTTTTGACTTGGCCCTGGAGGTGAGCGCGACGTTGGGTATTCACTGAATCCATGGACGGTCTGGGGCGCCCAGGAGGGCGTGTGTCTCGTAGGTGGCTTAAACTCTAGGTTTCATGGTGGTACATAGCTCGTCTGTGACGTTGTGAATGCTTTCGGACGAGACTGTCTTCTGAACGTGTTCACCTGGCCACAACGAGTCTTACGTACCGCCTAATCTTCGAACGGAGTCACTGCGCATTTTGCAACACCTTAGGACTGCTGACCTCAACATGCCTCAAACGGACGAGAACCATATTATCCGCAAGGCGTCGAAGACAAAGCAGCCGCTCAAAGGCCACATATGCATCATTGTTCATTACGCTGCAACGCGAGGTAGATTTTTCTTCCTGACAATATGGAGAACGAAAGGCCAATGGCCCGCAAAACGGTCCGAAAACACGAATGTCGACTTACAACTCACAATAGCAATCAAACGATACCGCGCCCAAACGCGTCTCTGTCCCATTCTTCAAATTTCTTCGCCCCTCTCGTCCGACCGCGCCCTAGTACATCGGCGCCACAAATCTGACCTCTCTGCCACCGCGATCAAGGACTCTCCTCACAGCAATACAATTATGGCTTGGGCGTAACTTTCAACTTGGCACTGATTGCGTCGCATCAGTGGTAACTGAATTCTATCTCGTCATCTCGGGTTTTACTCTACTTGGACCCGCGCCTCGATATGCTTTTACACTTCCTTGTCGGTCGGAGTCGGGAGTTGTGTTGGGCATCGAGGCTTTGTGCAGGGTCCTCTTCTGTCCAGGGTCATCAAGGGCCGATGACGCGAGTTCGCGACTCCAACCGTGGGGCTTTCTTCTGTGTTTCTGGGATGAATAAGATAGCTGATATCATATTGGATTTTTGTAGATTCCTGTTGGGTTTCTGACGAAGCTGAGACATCCGACGAGGTGAATGCCAAACCCAAATTCGGGAGATCGTCGCGGACGCAGAACAACCTGGAAGTTTTCAGTGCCTGCATGGCGTAACACAACGTTCAGTCAACTTTAGTTGGTGCTGATTAGTGTCAAGAGCCTGGATCTCGTAAGACCACGCAGTAGGTCTGCATACATTCAGCTCCTCGTCTCGTCATGCGGATTACCGTCGGCTCCTTCGCTCGTATTCTAAGTCGTCATGCTCGTCCTTTCTCTTCTTTTGACATTTCTGACACGCATATAGAACTCGGAAACCCACCGAATGTTTCTCGTGCGATGATCCTGGATTTCCGCTATCGCAAGAGTTGGCCTTCCAAACTTTTTATGACGTCATGAGATAATTCAGACAAAGTCCGGTGAGTGTTGTCAGCAAGAGAGGCCTCTTCTTTGTTCCCCATGACAGTAAGTGTAAATGTTCTCTCATCAGGGTGGCGAAACTGATAGTTGGGTTCTTTCATCATTGATTGAAGAACTAACGGGACTTGTGTACACGCGCACTCTCGGGAAGGGAATCGTGGACGAGACTCGATTGCGTTTTTAGTGACCTGACCCAGCCTGTGGAGATCATCTAGTCATTGAAAGCATACTCCGCGTAAGTGTTCACTCTCCCAACCCAACTGGACGCTCTGTTTTTGGGGATCAGAGGAAGCATACGAGACATGCGGGCATACTGGTATGTTCTCAGGTCATTTACACTAGAAATCTGATCCTCACACTTTTCCCAACGCTAGATTCGAACTCTGAAAGGGTCTGACTCTCACAGTGTCAATATGTGCCCTCTGGTTGGGAGCACGGATACAATCAGGGGAGCCTCAGGGTGTCCCCTTGCCGTTCACGTTTCAAACATATAGAAGTGCGCTATATTACTGAGGTGCTGAGCCGGAGGAATATCGACGGAAACGAGCACCGTAAAGCGGTTGGACAAGGTTTGGACAGATGACCTTGGAGTCTGTCCATATATGTCAAGGCGGGAGGTCAGTTGTATTGAACGCTCGATGGCCAGGCGATATCGGGATACATCTAGTAAGGCAAGGATGACCATGGTAACGTCTCCCTGCTTTCCTGGCACTGATATCCTATTTAGGATGGCTCTATTGAAGATGCGTTCACCCTCGGAGCAGTCGAGTAGCTATGTCCATATTCGATGTTGCACTCTCATCGATGACACTAGTCGACAGGGAACAACTGGTTCCTTGAACCAGCTGCCCATATTTAGTAGCGTGTTTAAGTCGCGTCCCGGACCATCATACAGCACATCAGGAGTTGGCCACAAGTGTCCGCCACAGCAATGTTCGACTGTGCGGCTACCATATACAGGCTCGTGTGGCACGTCAGTCTGACACGGTTTGTGCGAGAGATTTTCCGGAAGTTTGATTCAGTATTGGGCGGAACGAGGAATGGATGGATGGTCCGTAATTTCATGTGCATGATGTGATATTCGTTCTTCTGCATGCACCCCCGAGTCTTGGTAGCACAGTACGGCCCGAAGGCTATGGATGTAAATTAGATGTACATGGCTTCAACGGACATCAGCAGGTCAATATGCGATCTAATTGTTAGTATGAGCTTCTTCAGAGGGACCTGACCCACTAGAGAATCCAGATTGTATTGTGGGATGTTAGATTCCGCCCACTCACGAGGTCTTAGGAAGGATATCACCAACGGCATCTCCAAGAGCTTAGAGAGGAAATGATGTTAAACCTTCTGTACAGGCCGTATTTTATCCTTCGTGGAGACTATTCGCTGAGTCGACGCCAACCATGATGCATGACTCCCACGCGTGAAAAGAAAACCGCGACTCAACAAGCTCACGGAAAAATTGTTCGAGGAATACTTGAGGCCGTATAGCCTGAGCCTCGAGTTGCCTGGAGGCTACAGCCGGAAGAGAACCATCCGACCTGCATAGGTGTGGGTCACGAGGTCTTCGGGCGTTGCATATACGGCATTTCGACCTCGCGGAACGGTATGGGAGGGGGGCCACGGCGTGATAAACGGTTAACCTCCAGTCACCAAGGATGCTGGGCCTTGTCCGAGTAAATTGACTCAGAAAGCGAGTATGCACAGTAGAATGCATTACTCAAGCGTGCTTGCTTCGTGCTAAACAACTGATGTCCGCTGAGTTCGGCAGCGGGAGAGTCTCAGACAGTTGGAGGCAGGACGTTCCCTGATGACCGCCGATCCGAGTAAGTAATATTTGGAGATTGTATTCGTCCTTGTAGCTATTTGCACTGGGATTAGGGTATGCAGACTTACGTTTGTGACGTGGTTGGAGGTGGTTGGCAATGCGCACCTTTGAATACACTTGCGCTCTTGCGATAGGATGTTGTAGGGTATCAAGCCGAGTGACGGAGTATACACTCGAGTAACAGAACATGCTGCGGACACTGGTTAAGAAGCATTGCCTCTTCGCATGAGTATAGCGACCAGGGTGGCGAGTGAAGGTTTACGACTTCGGCCCATCCTCTATCAAGCGTGCACCGCCCTTGTCGACGGTCAACCATACCCTATCTCCAGCTTTCACATCCTTGAACTGCGCACGAAGTTAGGTACAGGCTTGAGTAGATCAAACGGACGAAACTAACCGTTAGTTCTCTGGTGCGGTGAAGAGATTCAATCTCATCGACTCTGTCTCTAACATTGTCCAGGACTTCATCAAAGCCCTCCTCCTCAACTACTTCGCGTGCAGCATTTAGAAGTAATAACGAGTCCGGAGTCACATCATGATTGATCTGTAAGCTCCACATCATGAAAAGCTGCGCATGTACAGAGTATGCAGAAGAACATACGTCAATGGCGATAATGTTCAGCCTGTCTAGTTCTATGGTAATGAAGTCAGCCAGTGACACAGTGGGATAAGGTAGACGCATACCTTCGAGAAAATCTGGCCTCGTCATAATCTGACGACACTTGTACTGAAACCTTATCAGCAGCAGTAATTAAGCAATACACCGGCATTCTCACATATGGGATTTTGGGCAAAGGGAGGTCGTTAAGATCCTCGTCGGTTTTTCCACCCGCAGCAATAGCCTCCTGCACCTCTCTCTCTTGCTCCTGACGCAGTTTCACAAACTCACGGAGAAGTAGCCATGAGCACGAACTCCATTTTTGCTGTGAAAAGAAGAGCGTGAATCCCCAGTTGACGTGCGCGCCAACCTCTGAAAAGTCAAGCGTCGATACGTACCTCATCCATAACATCATCATCGTGGTCTTCAATCAAGCCGATTTGGCTGAGGAGCCATGCCTTCTCAACGTGCAGCATATGCTTCGCATACTGAACGATATCTTTCTGCTTGACCGCCTTACCAAGATAAGACAGTCTACCACCGACAATGGAGACTAGGTCTCTGAAGGTTTCATGCTCTTCGAACCTCCGTCGGGCATTCATTCGCATGCGCATCGAGGCCTGCATTGACTCATGGAAGTTCAGGTCGTACACGGACACGACCTGTGGGAGAGGCGGCGGATAAGATTTTCGTACACGTAAGAAAACGGTTTGCTTACATGCATTCTACTGCCATTTCTCCCTGATGATAAGTCCAGCTGATCAAAACACGCACAATACGAAACGGAAACGGACACGCTTACGCATGACTAGGAATGGCCAGAAGTCATCTCTGTGGAAATAGGATCAGGATCAACGTCGTCGGTTGATTGAAAACAGTCTAAGTGACATCATGGCACGCACGAACTGAACACCAAGGTGAGTATACCTGCAGGTACGACATCCCGCGCAATCAGCGCACAACTCGTGAGCACAGTCGCAGGCTTTAAGCTCACCGCTGGCAGCCCACGCTTCAGCGCGTTGTTGGAGCTGTAAAAGCATATTGCGGCCTTCGTCATTATTTTTGAAGAAATGAACGTTGTTGATAATCATAACAAGTGGTTTCCCCGTGCGGCGAGCGTGCTTCAACGCAACTTTTTCCACCTTGTTCATTGCTATGCGAGGAGTTCAATGAGCCAAGATTGCCGGTTCCATCGAACAATGCATACCTCGTTCGATATCCAGCGCCGGTCCACCTAAAATGACTTTCAGAATTGGTGTAAGCGAAATGACACAACAGGTTCAGACCTTCTCTAGGATCTCTCCGCTGGAAAAGACCAGTCTGAGAATCTTCGTTGTATTCATAGTTCAGAGCCTTCCCTAAACGAAGTCGGAAGACTTCCATGTCCGGATGTGCGTCACAGATAGCAACACCATCAGCCTGGCATGCTTGCATAGCATCAAAAATCATGGTAGTTTTGCCAGTTCCCTGTTAAGGTGACTCAGCTAGCCGTAGTGGTATTCCGGACATATGTTTCACTGATACCTTGGGTCCCAGGATCAAGAAGTAATGGCCCGTCTCTGCGCCGTGAATAATACGGTCCACGATATCCTGTTCCTTCCGCCGCAAGTGTTGAGTCCATGGCCCATCCATATCCCAATCGAGTTCTTCGGGAACACTAGGATCTCTCATTTTACCGTGGCTAGCGAGCTCAAGAGCAGGATCATAGCCTGCAGCAAAGGCGAGTTCGATCTAACGGCGCGCATTGAGAATGAAGAGTTGTCCTAGACAACGTATAGATGGCGAGTTACCTTATCTAATACATTCTTCTTGTACCAGGCAACATACGCAACACCGCCGAAGAACACTATTGTTAACGACGCGCGAAGTGTCGGGCGGTAACGTCAACGATGAGAAGCACGACTGAGCGCCCCAACTACAGGACTGAAGAGTTTCACCCACCCATGCTGAGGCCAACGAAAGTGCTTATAGCGGCGTCGAAAACTCCCGAACCTGTGGTAAAAGGATTGCTTGGCCCGATACTCACAGGGGAGGGCGCGTCTCGACGCGTTTCTGTTCCCCCTTCATCTTGCACCGAATGCGGTTCTGCAGGTGGAGGTCTGGGGCGTTGTACATTCTTCCATGAGTGGTTTGCAGAGAAGGGACGGGATTGTTGAATTTCAAGGAGGTGCAAAGAGTGATTTGTGGTCTTTGTTGTTGTTAAATTTGGACATGGCATCTTGACTCTGCTTGCCCGCAAGCACTGAGTACCCAGCTTCGTTGTCGACATCATGAGGGTAGTGAATGGAGAGGGGATTGAAAGTCAGACACATCACCCCCGCCTTGCCCAATGCCAAGGGCCATGATGCGACCTGCTGCGAGTCGTTTCGGAGCGCTGGATGTTGATCGAATGTTGCAACGTTGAATTGGAAAGCCGTCCGGTGCTGCTTCAAATCGCGTTGGCTGTGTTCCGTATTTCATAGTACAATCAGTATGCTCTCAAACATCGGTTAGGTTGTAGTTCCAAAGGCTAAAGGATGCCAAAAGGATGCGCTTCCATTCGTTGAAATCGTCACCATGGCCAACAACTCCGAGGCTAAGGCCTAAGGCCCCGTTTGGACTCGGGCTTCGTTCGGTTCAGGTCGAGTTCATGAACCTGAGAACGTTATGGTCACGATTGTCACAGGCTGGTCACGCTAAACGCCTGGCGGTAACACTAGAGGCTGCTTCGCATATTTACTGAACTCTTGTAGGTAGTATACGTTCTAGCACATCATGAAGTACACTGTAGTATCAATAAAATGCTCAAGTTGTATTCCTGAATTTATTGAGTTTATATTTTTTAACGACGCGTCCCAACTTGAATTGCGACTTCTACTAAGAGAGTCACGCCGAGAGCCGCTGGAGAGCGCACAGTGACAAGCCCGATGTAACGCGGTTGCGCGACGAAACCTGGAGGAACGTGGGAACACTTGATTTGGCGGGCGAGTTCCTGAACTCGACCCATCGGAACCCGAATCCAAACGGGGCCTAAGTGTCACGCAATGTGTGACAACAATGAGCGTGAGTCACATGAAGTCACACTCTGCTCCGCGACGCGTTACACTTGTTACAGGGCCAGTCACAGCCACTCTCAGTCATCGACCAACTTCAACGTCCTTCTTCGTATTCACCTCTGACACCGTCTCGTGCGTAAAGGATGGCTTACGGCTTGACCATTGGGACGGAACGTGCAACCGCGCTGCAGGTGCGTATCTATTCCTCCTTTTCGTATGGTAAATGGATACTCATTTCTTGTTAGAATGCTATCCAAGACGAACTGACGAAGCGGGGCTATAGTCCCGATGCCGGTGAGTCCCTTTCAACATTTTGTCTTGAATTCTTACTGAATAGAGTTATAGACCCCGTCATGGCAGAGTATATCACCATTATGATCATTAATAACAAAACTGCCAGTACGTACACCTTTATCCTCAGAAGGGGGGACCACACTGACTCTCGTACAGCTCAAATAACGACTGAACTAGAAGACCGTAAGTAAGAATGTCAATGCAACCAATAATAACAACTGACATGACCTTTCTGAAGTGATTGGTGCCGATTTTGGTGAGTTTACTATCCCCTCGTCATCCCCGCTTTAGACTGACAGCAGTCTTAGATCCCAGCTTTGTCGACTGGCTGTTTGCGGAAGTGCAGAAGAACGCACCAGAATCAGAACCAACAGCACCCCTCCCCGCCCCCGTCCCCGCCCCGGAACCCATTCCTACTGTTCCCGCCGCCTCGCGTGAGGCACCTCCGCACACCCAGAACGACACTTCTCGGAGGCTACCACAGGTCCCGCGGTCGAGTGCCCCGCTATATCAACAAGCTCTGTCGCAAACTTTCCCTTCCCCATCAAACGACCGAAAACGCACACGTTCGACATCCCCAGGACATGCGGCGAAATCGAGAAGGGTAGATTTGCCTACAGGTCCCAGGGCGATGTACAGGGAGGGGCATGAGGGAGCAGGCGGTAGTTCAAGGAGCCTATTGGAAAGGGTGGGCCCGCGCGGGGGCCAAGGACACAACAACAACTTCCCCCGAGATAACCAAGCTCGCATTGATAGCATTCAGCAACGCATTGATAACATCACCAATGGGCCTCCGCCACCCGACATGGCAATGATGATGAATGCAGCGGGTTTCCCTCCAATGAACGCAATGCCCGGTATGGACATGAACGCGTTGGCGGCGGGAATGGCGAATCCGATAATGTTGCAGGAGATGATGATGAACCAGATGGCGTTAATGTCGCAAATGGCTGGTGCGCTTGGTATCATGAACCCCGCTCCAACACCTTTCATGAATGGTGGCTTCCCGGTTCAGCCTGGCATGGGAGGAGATGCAAATGGCTTCAATGCTTCCCATGTGAATGGATCGGATGGTAGAGGTCGAGGAAGAGGCAGAGGAGGATTCGGTGGACGTGGACGTGGGAGGGGCGGTCAACCATCCAACAGTGGAACTTTGCATACCTCGGAAACCAACGCCAATGGGACTACTTCCGTGCCTTCGGCGACGAGTGAAGCTAGACCCCCGCAACCGATTATCGCAGCACCTACGCCCGTGCCCGCCGGAAATGCCCCCACGGTTGCAACCTCCGCGACTACGCCGTCGAATACACGGCCTGGCTTTGTCCCTCCGGAACGTCCTCAATCACCGACACTCTGCAAATTTGGGCTCAAGTGCACGAATGCCCTATGCAGATATTCTCACCCGTCCCCTGTCGCCACACCCGAAAGTGGAGTGGTACTGAGCAACGACCCCTGTGAGAATGGCAAGAACTGCAAGGACAAAGATTGCATTAAGGCCCATGTTAGTCCGGCAGTGCTGAATCCAGCAGGTTCGTTCTATCCATCTTCTCACACCGATTATCGCTAACCCATTCGTTCTTGTAGCAGTGGCAGAGCACACGAAACCAACACATACGAAACCAGCTCATGTCACACATCCCGCCCCTACTCAAATCCCTTGTCGCTTTGGTACAAGTTGCACGCGACCTAACTGTTCTTACGTCCACCCCGCTCGGCCGCACGTTCAACCTTGCAAGTTCGGCGCCGCATGTACGCGTGCCAATTGTCCCTTCCAGCATCCCGAGGGCCGTGTTTTACCCTCGACGTTCCACCGCGGCCTGTCGACCACTGGCGGTATGATCAACGTGCCGACTCCAGAGACAGGTTCTATTGGTGCGGCGAGTCCACACAAGAGTGTGACCTTCAACAGGACGGCAAGCTCTGGTGGTACCACTGCTGCTGAGTTGGAGAAAAAGTTGAAGGAGATGGAGGAGAAAAAGAACCAGGCGCAGGCGGCTGTTGCCCAGGCCGAAGCCGCTGCTGCGAACAAGAAGGAGGACGGTACCACGTCGGTTCCCATCTCCGCTTGATTGCGTCCGAGCGATGGGTGCTCTGTTCGCAGGCCCTCGTCGACATCGGTGAAATGTGTCTGTTCGCAATTGGGACGTTCATGATCACTTTCCGTAGATCGAAGTGTAGTGTATTTTATTGACACCTCTCTGTCTGAACTGCTAGTATTTACGTTTTGTCTTTCTCTTCCGTGTCATCTTCTTGAGTGTTTGTCACCTTATCCCTTCATGATCCCTTCAAATCTCTAGCTAGTCATAGTAGCACAGTGCCATAAGGCGGCGACCCAGAATATAGTCTCCCCTAATGTGCAGGAAGTCACTGATACTTCCGCATGCTTATGCCTGCCTTGTTTTCATGCTGAGATCATTCAACTCGAGGGCCTCATAGACATGACGAGATATAAAATATCAATGAAATGTGTCAATTTCAGTACAAAACGTAAGACAGAGAGATCGGTACACAAGTCCGGGAGTACACTCAGAGAGGAAAGCACGACGGGAGGTATCGCAGGAGGAGGGGGGATGGAGAAGAGGAAAGGGAAGTGGAACGCAGCGGTGTCGCAGTGAGGAGGAAGAGGATCAAGACTAAAATTACAAGGTGGCAAACGAACTACGTTGGTTGCCTAATCTGGGATAACACCAAATCGCGTGACCGCGTTGACGTGTCAAAGCAGAGGCGCAAAGCGGCAAAGCACCATCAGTGTCAAAGAGAAGGAACCTGACGGAGACGGCGCGAGTATGGAGATATTGGCAAGGGCGTACGATGGTGAGTCGACTGAATACGAGGGCTATGGAAGGGCGTCGCGAATGCTGAAAGGTATTTAGCCGTAACGCAGGCAGTCGAGGGGGCCGACACGAGAGGCGCGACGGCATCGTCGCGGGCATCGTCGTGGGCACCGTCGCGCCTCTAGGTTCGCCAGCGGTCGTCGGCCTCGTCCTCAGGGCCTTCATAGCGGCCACGCTTGGCTGCATGCGCCGGTGCTGGACTTGGCTGGGAACGCTTCGGCGGCGTTGACGAGATGGTGTCGTCGCTGCCCCCGAACACCTCCCTCTCATCCTGCTCCAGCTTGCGCTTTCGGGCAGAAGCAGTGAGAGGCACACTTTCCGCTTCAGCGCGGGAATCCTGCGTTCTGTTTGCAAGCCATCAACATTTGACTTTAGATGCTCAAAGGACAGGCACTTACTGTGGCTCCTCGTGCGTCCTCCTCCTCTTTTTGTTTTTAGTCAAGGTGGGTCGCCATTCCTTTTCGTTGCGCCAGGATTCCCCGTTCGTTAAGCTAGGATTCACCTTCAACCGTGACATCACACACTTCTCCAAGACCAGCCGAATTGTCTGGATATCGCGAATGTCCTTTATCACTGACTTCACCCTGCCGCACTCTTGGTCTACGAGCATTTGCATTTCGCGGAGCTTGTCTGCAACCACTCCATCCGATCGTACCAGAACCGTAGCAATGTTTAACCTCTCGCGCAACTCGCCTAAGGTTATGGCAGTCTGTTCCTCAGACGCTTCTTCAGACGGTCCCACGACGCTGGGTTGGGAACCCTCCGGTCGATTTTCCTTATCATCATCCTCTTCGGGCGCTGGTGGACCTTGCCCGTTTCCACCGACGTACTGGGAGCTCTCGGAAGAAGCATCTTCGTGATTCTCTGACCCAGTGGTCAACCGTCCTTGGTCGAATTCCACGACCGGCCTGGGATCCTCGTTTTCGTCTGCCAACTCGTCAGCCTCTCGTTCTTGGCCTGATTCCAAAGCCGGCTCAGTACGTTCGTCATGGCTCTCATCGCTCGCATATTCGCCCGTTGGTATACCGGCTGTGAATGACTCGAAAGTTACTGGCAAATCGATGGGCAGAGGAGATGCGGGGCTGTAGTTGGTCGATGACGCCGAGCCGGGCGACGTGGCCCGATGCCCTTCGTTGTCGGAAGATGGTGTAGCTGGTGACGATGCGTCCTGCGGCCTCCTCCCTGACAGCGGAAGACTGTGCCTGATGGACGACACTGCAGGCGATGGTGATCTCCTCATCCCTCCATTCATACCGTCGCTTATGGGTGAAACTGGAGGCGATGGCGATCTTCTCATCCCTCCGTAAATTCCGAGAAACGCAGTTGGGGGTCCATAGTTGTGTGTAAGTGACGGAGGACTCGTTGTGCCTCTTGATCGATAAACCGGCCCATGATTGTATAGTGAAGGCGGGGGTATGACCGACCCTCTCACAGGTCCTGGGAGACTTGTGGATCCCACTACAGGCTGCGAGGGCAGCGTCGGCTGTCTGCCAGTTACAAGTGAAAGCGACCGCGGGTAAACTGTAGTATTCTGGTAGGGGTACCAAGACGCCGTACCCCGGTAGGGATATGTCCCGTGCCTGATACCAATGCCTGTATGTATGATCAACATCGAGCCATGGTGTTACGTGCTAGTTCACAACTCACTAATAGGGCTTGCAGATCGTGCTGGCACACCTTCAGGAGATCTTGACTGGCCAGATGGTGCAGGGGACTCACACCTCGCGGCTGTTGCATGCACGACGAGCTGAGTCGCTGACTGCAATTCGTCGTCTGCCTTCTCCCTGCTGGGCGAGGTGGACGGCTCTGCATGTTCCTCTTTGTCTGACTCGATATACTGAGCCTCATCCTCCTCTGACCCCATAGCCGTTCGAATTGAAGACTCGGGGATTCTGGATTCGAATCGTTCAAACAGCTGCAACATATCCTGTTTGTTGCCCTGTTGTGATTCTTTCTCTTCTTGGTCTGATTCTGCGGTAGTGTTCGCCTTTCCTTTAATTTGCACGCCATCGTTGTTGTCTTCATTGACATTCTCGGCGACGACCGCATCTCCGCTAGCGTTGTTACCCTCGGTGGGCTCTGTGTCCTCGTTGCTGGCCAATTTCGTCGCCGACTCTTCATTCGCCCGAGACTGCTCCTCCCGTCTGTGGCTCCGTCGTCAGCCCAAACCCTTCGACGATGAAAGTCGTCTCCTCACCTTGCGTAGATTTCTATCAACTCTCGAATGATCACTTCTGTCTTTTGGTTCGCTTTGATTCTTTCTTTCTACTCGGGATGGGTCAATGCTTGGCCAACTGCCTCTGTGGCCATCTCGCGTACCTTGGCAAGAGCTTGGATTTCCTTCCGCGACTTGCGCTGCAAAGTCGCCGCGTCCATTGTCTTCGCCATTGTTCAATGTGTATAACTCAACGGTGAGTGGATAAGAGCAGGTAGCTGCAAAGTGATAATGGGGTAGTGGTGGTAGAAGGTTGAAGGTCAAAGGTTGGTTCGAGACTGAGACAACGCGCCGCGGTACGCGAACAGGTCACGCTGTTCTGCTGTCATGTGACGCTCACACGGCCCTTCATAGCCTCTAGGCCCTAGGCTCTACTCAACGGGCCACTTAACGATCTGGCGTCTCCTGGTTTGCAGGCTCTCACCGCAGAAACCGTTCACGCAAATATTATATTGCAAAAGAGAAGAAATACAAGGCGACAGCACTACAACTGTGAACGAACTAGCAATGTGGTGACTAATTGGGAGCCAACAAAACCCAGCAAGTCAGCAGGCAACAGCGAAGTACTTTACAAGTCCGACAAGGGAGATTACACGAGACGGGAAACACACAAGTATTTTTACAGGTTCAGATACAAGAGACACAATACGAGGTCTCAGAAACATAATACGATGGGGACACTCAATCCCATGCTCGTCCCTTTCCCTTGCGGTCGATTTTCCCGCTGGGCAAAGTTTGGGCAGCGGGCGAGTTTCTTACCCTTGCGCGGAAGGGTTGGGGACGGACAGGGACGAATAAGTTCCTATTGTCATCTATCGCTTCGGGTGACGAGCTCGAGCTCGAGCTGCCTTGACCTAAGGTGCTGAGCATCATCATCACTGCAGATTTCTCTTGATCTTCAGAGATGGAATCTTCGTCATCCTGGTGCAGTGTTGCAAGGCAACCTTCGCTGGGGTAGGGACTCGGCTCGGGACTTTCGGAGTCACGAGGCGGGGAAGACGGAGGTAAGTCGCATTGAGGGAATGGCTTGCTTTGCGTCAATGCAGAGAATCGTAGTGTGGGGGAGATCGGTGACGAAGGCCTCTCGAGAGGAGACCTGACTGGTTTGACGCTTCTGAGTACTGTTTGCGGAATCGGATGGGGCACAGATGGCGCGTAGCGTCGACGTTTCCTCCCATTGGAATCACTATCATCACCGCTATCGTCGTCGTCGTCGAGGGGGTGAGAACGTTTGGCATATTGCGGTGGCCTGGTATACGTAGTGGGCTCAGGTGGAGGAGTAAGTCTCACACCGTGTACATCCGCAGCTAGCATGTGGACGACATTCGATTGATCTCTGCAAGAGACATCCTATCAGAACGTCGTTGCTAATGATGGTATGACAAGACTTACCCAGACACAGGTTCTTCGTCAGAGTAAATCTCTTCGTATTTTCCGTCGGGCCTCTGCCTCGCCTTCACCATAGACCCATACAACTCAGTGTTTGTCCAACGGGATTTGGATGATTGCCACCATGCTAGGTATTGAAACATGGAGGTAGTGCAATTGCACTCTTGCTTCAGCGTAGCCCGAAGGGACTGAATTTCCCACAAAAGGTACTCGGCCGTCTCTTCGTAAACTCGTGTGTCTTTGTAGGCGGCAGAAGTAATCTGTGAGATTGCCTCAATAACTCTGACGGTTCGCTTCAGTCTCTTGGGTGGAGCAGGTTCCGAATCGTCCGCGCGTTCCCCGAGCCCAGCGGAACCGCCGGATACGATAATGTTGGGCTCGCTGTCGTCGTCGGCCTCAAATGCAGGTTCGTTCTCCGGCGCGATAGCATTCATATGGCTACCACTGACGTCGTAATGAGTTCTCGTCTCTATAGGGCCTTCATGCACGTCGCCTTCGGGCATCCCGTGAGATAGAGCGGCATGCTGGAATTGCGGAGATATGGGCTGCTCAGACTCGTCTGACCATTGCGCGGGGCGCAGTCTCGTTGAGATTTCTGGCGTAACATTCTCGTCAGAGAAATGTTCAGAAGGATATCTGAATGCGGACGTCAGCGTCGGGAAAGGATTTGGTTCTTCTGGCAATAGTTCTTCTTCCTCCAACACCGCCACCTTCTCGTTGTTGTCGCAGGAGTCGTTCTCCGATAGAGGAGAAGGAGGACTGAATCCTCCTGCAGGACGAGGTATGGCAAGGTCAACATCTCGCAAAGGAGAAACCGGTGGTGATGCTCCGTCGTAGGTCGAATCCGAGGAGGAAGAGTGCAATTCGGAGCCCATGGACCGTGCAGGAGAAACTCGTGCCGCTACTTCCTCGTAGTCAGAGTGCTCGGAGGGAGAAACCCCTACTTCTTGGTGTGGCACAGAGTCAATTCGCTGCGCGGTGGAACCTGGCCGTGAAAAGTCTCCTTCATAGAAGGGATTCTCGGAAGGGAGTTCCGACCCTGCAGAAGAGCTTCCAACATACTGTGCAGGAGAAATCGATTTCTCTGCTCTCTCGCATGGCGAGGCTTCAGAAGGCGAGCTCAATGCTTGGGAAGGATGAGTTGCAGCGCTGACGACCTGTGCAGGAGCGATGGTGGCGTTACTGTCAACGTTAGAGGTAGCCTGGGTCACCGATGGTTGAGGCTCGGTCGCAACGACTGTAGAATGCAGTTCTCGCGATGACAGCGATTGTTCTTGTTTAAAGGAGCCTTGTGTGCTCGAAGGTGCGCGCAGTTCCCGTTGAACCTTTGCTGATTCGGTTGTGGTAGATGCAGGGCTGGCGATAGCGGAGGGGACGGGGGCGATTTGAGGGTCACGAGAAGACAAGACGCTCTTCTGTTGAGATGGGCCCTGGACGGTCGAAGGTGGGCGATGTATCGACTGATTAACTGCTGACGCAGTGGGTGTAGGAACCACGATGGCGTTAGGGATGATGGGAGGGCTTGGTGCTGCTTGTTCTCTTCGCGGTTGCGCAGTACTGGCACTTTCTTCTGGTGTTGTCGACCTCCATCGCGGTCGCACGGCGCTGGCACTCTCTGCCTGTCCTCTGTCCAAGTGGTGAGATTGATGCTACTGTTGAACGTACAACGAGAACTCACTCTTTCTCAACGGCGTCCAGGATTCTATCAATGAGCTTCGCAGTCTTCAAATTGGCCTTGACGTGGTATTCCTGTCGGAACCGCAGATCAGTTTTGACTTCAGGCAGGTCAGTTGCAAACAGAGACGTACTTTGGCCATCTGTTGGAGTTCGCGCCTTGTCATAAGCATGAGTTTCTTTCTGAGATGACCCCATCGGTCTTCGTCAGAGGGTGGGGGTGTCGGTTGGGGTGTCATGCTTCTTCAGGCGTCGAAGATTGGGGGTGAGTAGGTGGTGAATAGGATGGGACGATGGCCAAGACTCGAGACGTCGAGAGGACAAGTTCAAGTTGAACTTCAACAACAAGACCGCCAAATGCGGTAGTGGCACAATGAGACCGGCAGCTCCCGGACCACCTTTCCACGGACCACTTAACGCTCGTGACCGCAAGTCCCCTCTATTAGTGTCCCAGGCATTGCCCACCCGTGCTCGTGAGTTCGAATTGTGATTGAAGTACCACCGTTATTCATCATTTGCTTACTTGATGCCAACCCGTCAAACTGTGCGTTCCAGCGATCCGCTCGTCGTCAGAGCCTCAAAGTCTAGTTTGAGCGCGCCGGTAGTGCCAATATAGATGCCTCTCATTCATGCGAAGGTACTGTATGAAGCAGCAGCGAATTGTATTACGTATCATTGAACCATCAGGTCGTACTTTCCACCTTACGTGCCCTGTTCGCAGCCACTTGTAGTGGTTTGTGAAATTACTGGATGTCAATATCACAGTATATTACATATTGTGCCAAAGCCGCAAAATGTCATTACTTCTGCAATATGAGTGTAAAAATTCAGTTTCTACCAGTGTTCCAAAGCCTACAGTGCCTAGCTGCGACCTAGTCGTCTTGTCTATGCCGTCTGAGACTTTCTGCAAAAAGAGCGAAAATGAATGGTGCGAGTGGGATTTGAACCCACGCCTGGATACCCAGATGAGAAGACCCGCTACGCAGGCAAGCTGTCGCTTGAGTCACACGCCTTGGACCGCTCGGCCATCGCACCTTATGTGATGGGAGACAAAATACTTACATAGCTACAGTATTCGTACATACTACCCGACTACGGTGAACCCTGTTCTTCAACTTTCAAGTTCCAATAGCAGCCTCTCGGGGCCGTGATGTTATCCTCCTTCCATGTCGTTGGTGCATGCTGACATACGACCTAGATTCCTGTTGCCCTGTGGACCCCCAATGGACTCCTGTGTGCACAAAGCGGCCCGGAGATGATCATCCTCCAGCTCGGCGTCATCATCTTTTGGACGCGAGGAGGTCAGCAGACATTCGAAACCATCTCAGCCTCGTAGCCTGCGTCGGTACATTTCTCGTCTGCGGACTCTGGACCAGTGGCGAGGATGCGGGTCTTCAAGCTCACCAGTTACTTGAACTCAACGGACGAAATGGCAAAACATGTTCGTGCAACGAGAAATCTTCGTATTAGACAGTAACCCTTTCCCTTTCTGCTAATCGGCCCAAAATGAAAGTGTGCAAACGACACACGCTATGTCACTTTCCGGCCTTCTCCACGCGTGCGGCTCCATATCTCAATTCCTGTGCCCTTAGTCTCATGTGAGTATGCCTAGTTCACAATCGGTATGAGGCTCATCGTATAACCAAGGCGCAACATAGCTACGTTCAGCGCGTACCTATCAATTTGCAGCCACCTCGACAGAAGCGGCGCATACACAAAGCGAAGCCGTCGCCGAAAAAGGTCACGGGGATACCTCGTGAACACCACTCCCTGTCATTGATTCTCCAATGCTACAATACCTCACAGAGCGGTCGCGGTCGGCACCCCGTTTGTCTGATGATAATTTAGGCACACCGAATCATAAGAAGTCTGCAGAATGTCTGCGGGTGGGAGTCCTCATCCGCAGGTGGTTTTAAACCGTCTGAAACCCGCTTGCCATCCTCGCTTCCCCTGGAAGGTCATCTTCTCACCACCATGGCTCACGCTTCCAAAGGCGACGACAGCTCAAGGGAGGATGAGAAGCTCGATGCCGTTCAGATAGAACAAGTCGAGCAAGCGCCCTCACCCAAGTTCGACGGCGGCGATGGGGAATTACTCGCGCCTGAAGTTCGAGCACAAGCGGAGAGACGACTCGTTAGAATCTTGGACTTCAGACTGCTCCCCACCATAGTTGTCATCTTCATTATGAACTATATTGACGTGAGTCTTAAAAAATCGATCTTTCCTCAAGACTTCCTACATTACTCAATGACATGCTTAGCGTACCGCGGTAACTGCGGCCAGATTAAAAGGTCTCGAAACCGACCTTGGTCTGACAGGTATGTGGGAAGACCTTTCTGTCCACATTCCATTGCTCATTGTATGGGAAGACATCCAATATTCTACGGTACTCGCGGTACTCTACGCCTCTTACGTCCCAGCCCAGATTCCCTCGAATATGATCCTCAACAGGATATCAAGGTGCGTCTGTCTTCGCATTTAGCATAGCTTGCATCTAACCTTGGCTAGACCCTCGTGGTATATTCCCGGTTGCGTGATCATCTGGGGTTTAACAAGTGCACTCACGGGCGTACGTACTTTGATACAATAAGTCAACCACTCTGGTTGTATTGACTCGTTCCGCTATCAGGTTGCGACGAGCTATTCGGGAATCCTCGCTGCCAGAATTTTTGTCGGTCTACCCGAGGTGGGTCAATCGGCATTTTGAATCTCTCGCCTAGTTTGCTTACCACTGTTTTTAGGCTGCGTTCTACCCAGGTGCTATCTATCTTCTTTCACGGTGGTACACGCGAAAGGTAAGGGTACTCTGCTCAATGACCATATCCTCAAACTGAACAAGGCTGTAGGAACTTGCGTTCCGATCTGCCATTCTCTATGGGGGTCTCCTGATCTCAAACGCATTCGGAAGTGTGAGTAGATTGCCCCATATGTACAAAACTGACACTATCCGCTAATAATAACAAAGCTTATGGCTGCTGGAATCTTATCGGGAATGGAAGGGAAACGAGGAATCCGTGCATGGAGATGGTGAGCTGCCGCGTCCTATTTACTTGCATCGCCAATAACTTCCGTGCTATGTATAGGCTCTTCTATATCGAGGTATGAATTGGTCTTATCAGGTCTCATGGCGATGCTGAGGCAATTTTCCAGGGTTGTATTACAATCTGCATTGGCTTCCTTGCTATGTAAGCCGTCTGCTACCCAGATATGCATGACCCGTTCTTATACACCCATTGTCTCCAGCTACCTTTTGCCGGACTATGTTCGTGGAGTTCTGAACTTTGCCAGGCGTCACGAAACTAATCAACCGATATAGCCCCACAACACTCGCTGGCTCACCCCAGCGCAGAGACGACTTGCACAAGTGCGACTTGCCGAAGATGCAGGAGAAGCTGATGAAGACGTTGCCAATGAATCGTACGTCTCACCCGAGATATGTCCTACATACCTTCTAAGTACAGGTCCACAGTGCGTTCACAGGGCTGGTTCAAGCTATCAAGGACCCCAAGGTTCCTATCTTTGCGGTCATGACATGTTCTCAGCTTCTAGGTTTGAGTTTCGTCAACTTCTTCCCAACGTAAGTACCCGCACCAGTACTCCAAAATCAGATACTTACCCTTAGTTACTATGCAGGCTAACAGCGACTCTCGGCTTCAACACGACGATCAGTTTGTTGCTTGCTGCCCCCCCATGGATTTTGGCCACTATCGTATGCTGTGCAAATGCATGGCACGCAGGTAAGAATCAACTAGTGACATACCCTTATTTCTTAGAGGCAAGGTACTCACTATGCATCACCTGCTAGACCGGACTGGTGAACGCTACCTCCACCTCAACGTCTGGTGGTGGGGGGTCATCGTCGGATATATCATCGGAGTGACTACCATGTCGGTTGGCGGGCGATATGTTGCCATGTTCTTAATGGCCTGTGGATACACAGGTATAGAAGCACATTTTGTTCTGTTTCGCCATACTAATCCGAATCACCTATAGGATTCGCTCTTACTGCGGTATGGGTATCCAATGCGATACCACGACCACCCGCGAAGCGATCCGCTGCCATAGGTATCGTCAACGGCTTTGGCAACCTCGGAAACCTGTGCGTTTTCTTGTTCATAATGTTTTCCAAACTGGATCCGATGTACTGAGTTCGCGCTTCCTAGCATTGGTTCCTATGCCTGGAAAGCAGAATGGGGCCCTGATTATCACCAGTCGATGTACATCGGCATTGGCTCCCTCGCATTAGCGTCTTTCTTGTGTTTGAGTCAGTACCCTCAATACCTTCAATTTTGAGACTCAATGGCAATTGAGACGATGCCTAGTGATCCGACAAATCCTCATTCGGCAGAACAAGCAACTTGAGCAAGATGAGCTTGCCAACCTCAGCGGTGCAAGACGCGAGCGTATCGAGGAAGCTGCCCGACTTGAAGGTCTGACCTTCGAGGAAGCGTTGGAGAGGAAGAAGGGATTTAGGTACTTGTATTGAATTGTCGGAGGCTGTCGTTTCGACCTGCATCTCTTGTGTAAGTTACGTTGTCGTGTATCATAGCGCTGATGAATTGTATTATAGCTTTACGAGAAGTGACTGGTTTTCCTTGTAAATGAGCGTCGTCTCCTTCCAGTATGCTCCTCGGATGCTCCTCAGGCTCGAGCTGCCAACAGGCCCGGGTTAGACGCGTCTTGAGCCACGTGTATCTCGCCTCCTTCAACCTTATTCCCAAAACAGAATTCCCTTTTTACTTTCATCTCTCTCGACTTCCGTTTCCATGAGCTGACTTCTCGAGGCTAAACCTACCTTGTATTTGTCTTTGTTCAACTTAAAATGACGCTCTATGACGAGAGTATAAAATTTCGCCTTGGCTAGTATGGGGAAATCAGCGACTGTTCGTTGAACGACCTCGCCTTCTGCTCCTCCTGCTCTCAGACTAGCGACTAACGCGTTGTTGCACGACCGAACCTCCTCGACGACGAGATAATTTTATTGTCTTATATACCTGGATCCCTTGAATACCCCGACTCTTCGTTGCCAGTCATCTCACACTTACTCTTATCATGCATTCTCGCGCACTCTCAGCTATATTCCTCACGCTCCTTTCCCTTTCTTCAGTTGGTATGTGCTCAGTCTGTCTCTTCATAACTTCGTCCCACTCATGGCTCTTTGTCTGGTTCAGTTACTTCGTCGCCTATCGATGAGGTAAATGCTCTCAACGTCGCAATGAACAACAACCTCGGTTGTTCGGCACCTGACGGTTGCCAAAGGGTTAGAACACATGTCATTTTCTCGTGGTTATACTCATCTAACTTGGTGTTACAGAATGCAACCCAACTCGCTGCCGCCGCTGCCTCCGCGTCCGCGTCCGCATCTTCCGGTGCACTACCATCGCTATCAGGAGGTGTGGCTGCTCCTGCTATCGCGCTCATCGCAGCTGGTGCATTGTCCGCGCTGCTATGATTAAGCAGACTCTGAGACTATGCACAACCGTTCACGGGAGCTAGATGTCTCTCACTACCATCCACCTTCTAATTTATCTTCTATCCTTATGGTTCATTGTTAAGGGACCTTTGGGATGTAATCGCACTATGTGAATTGAATTAACTCCAGTTTCCAGGAAGATTGGCACAGAATGATCTGTTTCTCGAACCAATCAGACTGAGGCTTCAGCATCGCAGTACAGAAATCTCATACATGATGCAATTTATGGCTACATTGGTTATATACTTCTTTTTGGTACATTCAACAACTGTTACAGCTTTGCCTTGAGTTCAGGGACGACGTCGCTACCCGATCCCTTCGTCAAGAAGTCCAACAAATTTTGCAGCGCGCGAATTTCCATCTTCTTCTGCGAGTCACAGGTCTCTGTGCCCATATGAGGGAGCAGGGTTGCATTGGAGAATTCGAGGAGTTTGGGATTGACCTTGGGCTCATCAGGGTATACGTCTAAGCCAACCGCGCCGAGCTAAAGTAATGTACGTGAGTGAAGGGAAGGAATGGCTAAGGACTATAGTACTTACATGACCATCTGCCAAAGCTGGAATCATAGCTTCCTCGTCAATCACTTTCCCCCTTGCCGTGTTGACGATCACAGCACCCTTCTTCAACTTCCTGATCATTTTCTCATCCACCAAACCCTCCGTCTCCTTTCTCAGAGGTACATGCACGCTCAGCACGTCCGCAAGACTCAAGAACTCATCCAACCGACTGCTATCAAAGTACTCGCACCATTCAGGCGCGTTCGGAGACCTATGTCGGTTGTGATAGATGACACGCATGGGGAAAGCATGCGCCAGTTCTGCCAGACGTTGTCCGATGCCTCCCAGACCGAGGATAGCAAGTGTACGGCCTGTTAAGTCGTGGGCGTTGCCAGCCTTGAGTTGAGATTTCCACAGACCAGTGCGAAGATCGCGTTCGGCCTTGGAGTACTGACGCATCGCCGAGATCATGAGATATAACGCCGTTGTTGCGGTGGCATCGTCAACCGCACCAGGTGTATTCGACACTGTGATGCCTATTGATAGTGAGTGAGAAATATGAGTGGGGCATATCGAGACGGACTCGGGTACCTTTCTCCCTGCAAGCAGCCACGTCGATCTGGTCATAGCCGGCACCATTATGCGCAATCCACTTCACGCTGGGTGCCAGGGCATCTATGATCTCACGATCAAAGACACCGATGTAATCTGCAGAGACGTTGTGCCTATAAAGACCTACGATGCCTTCATACTTTCCCCCAGGTTGCAGATTCTTCAGAAAGTCTGCTCTGTTGGGAGAGTCCATCCTCTAATACAAATTCAGCTTTGGTGGTCCGAATGTGCAATCCTTCAAGGGCTTGGGACATACCACAACCTCCGCTACGCCTCGGAACATATCTTCACACTCCTTGTGAGCCCATACAAGGTCACCTAGAAAGATTGGTCGTGACAATCAATTCAAAGAGGTAAGCGATTGAACACTAGTTTTACCGCATATCATAACCCGAGGCATGGTGTGCGACGTTTGTATCAAAGAGGAGAATACGAGTAGGAATCATCGTGAATGCATGAACGACAACTATAAGTACTCCATGCACGGACCTCCGGACCGAACACTTGGGTTATCAAGTTTCTCCCGCGACTCACGAGACTCATTTTGGACTTCGAGGGAGGTCATTGGGTTGAACGAGGTTGAACGACCATGTTGATGAGCACACAGGGTGGTATGGTTGCAGTCTGACATAGAAATAGCATAACAGAGACCTGAGGAAGGGGTATACAGCATACAGTACATACAATACAGTAGCGAATAAGGATAGTGCACTATAATACACTTGCAATGTGGAGAAGGCAAGAAGGGTCCGAAAAAGTCGTAACGTTTGGGAAGGGAGAAGTGGAGACTTATCAATCAGATGATTCGTTATCACTTGCAACGACGTTGAGTTCTTCTTCGAATACTCTCATCTCGAAAGCCCGACGGAACGGGTAGTACAACTTCCCGGGGACAGCGAACACCACGCGGTCGAAGACGTTCTTGAACCTCGCATCGCGTTTGACCCCTTCTGAAACATCGCCGCAAACCAGCAACTCTGCCCAAATGCTCGCAACGACCTCGACTCGGTTCTGACTAGATCCGCAGCCAAACGCCCCTAACACTACACTCTTCTCTCCTTTTTCCTCAAAGATCCGTAGCACACGTGCCATACGCTCCTTCATGGCGCTACGAATACCCTCTTCAAATAGCTGCTCCTCCGACGGGAGAATGATGTGTTTGGCTCGAACCGCTGCGGCATTGACGGGCACAGCGGAAACGACGTCGATTTCGTAGGGTGTGATGAACTTGCCGCCAACGAAGTCTTCTGTCCCATCTTCAGCATCGTCAGCATCTGCTCTGAGAACAACAACACCCGGTGAATATACGATAGAATGATCGTGAAGACCGCTACCATCCTCAGCCCAATGCTTCTTGTGTTCCTTGTAGAACTCAGCAGCAGCAGGCGTGGTGAGACTAGCGACAAGGGATGAATAGCGAGCCAAAGTCTCTTCTTGCTCGTCGCCGCCGTGCAGCGTGCCGCCGCCGGGTTTCTTAGGAGACGCGAAAGATAAGACACCGATCTTGTCACCGTGGAGTTGATGCAACTGGCGTGCTGATGTCAAAGTGGATTTAGAAACGAAGTCGATGTGAGTTTGCCGGTGAGATGGAAGGGATGGGCGCTGTTCGGTAGCGTCCCAGCGAGCCAATGTCGGGGAATAGTGGGGATAGAATATAGTGCCTTGACGGCTAAGCTGTATCTGTGCAAAAACATCGTGCTCAATGCGCACGGGGGAACTAGTGGATGGTCCAGCGATAACTGCTCCATCAAGAGACAATTCAGCAAAAGCGGAAGAAACGACAGAGGAATCATGGTGCTCCTCAACGTACTTGCCATCCCCGAGCACGATCCTCTGCGTTTCCTCCGCTATCGCGGCCCAACGCTCTCGAATAGCCTTGACTAAGGCAGGGTTTGATCGGACGCGGCGAGGCTTGCGAGCGGGTGACTGTGCAGCCGTTGCAGGTTCATCGGGTCTTGTTTGCTTGCGTGCAAGCCGCCTCTTGATATGTATCTTCTTCAGGTGTTGTCGTCTGGACTCCTCTGAAGCAGCGTGTTTGGTATGCTGGATAGAGGACAACGGAGTACCCACCCGTCGCAGACGGCGACCTTTGTTGTGACGTGAATGCTGCATGGTAGATATCGTGAACGCCTCAAATGGTTCGGCGACGTGGATTTCAGTAATGGGTGTTGGACGTGGGGTCGAAAGTTTGTGTTGGGACACGACGCGGCCAGACCGCTTTATAAGGCTCTGCGTGACTCCACGCCTCGTGGCATCGGCGCCACCTCCATCCGGCATGAGGCGTCTGACTAGTTGCGCTACCCAAATGTGGAAGGTGCTGTAGTTCGTGTTTAGCTGGCCATTATGACGCGCTCGGACCAGGGAGCTCGAGTCAACTTGACACGATCACCTATGCAGTACAACCATTTATGACCATATCCGTGAGGGCCGCTAATCAGACTCCCAACTGGGAACATACCCTCCAAATTTGTGAAAGAAACAAGCGAGTTTCCTAGCATGGAACAATAGAACAATTGTCTGGCTTTGTTCTGACTCGCTTAACTTGCATATTAACCTTATCGTCTTCGAAGAGCTGGCGGTAGTTACGTTGCCCTCAGGGCCTCAAAAATGGCGCAGAATAGTGCGGTAGGCCGCGATAGGCAGCTGAAGTGTAGTAGAGCTAAAAACGGAAGAATGTTAGGACCAATATTTTCAAGCTGCAGAAGCGACAACACACCCATCTGGTGTGGGTGTACTGCAAATGTATGCTGAAATGTATTTTTTGTTATCTCTGGGTCTTCCGGGTCAATCCCAGGTAATAGTTTCCGCCGTCTTAATCTGGATGCATCCCCTGTTCTGAGACGTACTATTAGTAGTGTAGTACGCAAGCTCTCGCAAGCCTGAGGGAAGACCTGGGAAGACGGAGGAAGAAAACAAAAGAGAGGATAAACTTGAATTCCCGTGTTTTAAGTGACCAGTCTCAGCAAAGTCTCAGACTCCCATCAGCGAGCGTGGGACAATACCGGTGGACCACCCCAATTGGTCTCTTGTTGGTCTCAGGAAAGTCCCACTCTCACAGTCACTGACTCAGTGTCAGTGTCAACTGTCCCTCACTGACCAGCTTTCAAATTTCAACGCTTCGACCAAGTTTCCCTCTACCGAGGAATCCTTCATACTCCTATGCTACACACTTTCAAACACTATGTGATTCCAACTTATTGAGTGCGACAACTCAACGTGCATCGTGGACGCAGTGTTTCAGCTTGGCCCGGTGGTTTCTTCGTGTCAACATCGATCTGGGCATCTACTGGGGATGTCGTTCTGTTTATAGGATAGGAGGCTTCGTCGTCGACGGGAAGATGATGATACGGTCCAAGGGGTATTTCCCATTTTCAACCAGACAAGCCCAAGACAAGCCCAACGCCGTTGCCCTTCGGTACGTTAATCCGTTCCCTCCTTCATCAGCGCACTGAATGTAAGCAGTAGTCACATTAGTGCACGCGTTCTTATCGCACCCGCACCATGTCATAATCAAGTTCAGCAAACATTGCCATGTGCATCACCAGCCACTTCTTATCTTCTCTTGTACGGATATGTGAGTAGCTTTTTGCCTTGTCGGTTCATAGGCTATAGGCTATAGCAGCCATTTGGCAGGAATTGACCAGCGGCACTACGTGCTCATGTATTGCCTGTTATGCCTGCTATCGCCAGAGTTATAAAATGGATTAGCCCATTGGCAAGTAGAGGTGCTGTTCTCTCTTCAATGTCACCTATGTAAACGTACTGACGCGGTGATTCCGGCATAAATATCAGGCATTGATATGCGGTATTAGGATGCCTCAACGAAAGGAGAATTGACGTTACCTTCCGTGGGCTGACTGTATGCCTATCTCGCTTGAGATCCTCGGCCTCTTGGCACGATGCTTTCGAAGTTGCAGACGAATCACTGCGGGCATCCGTTTCCTACAGGTCTCCACAGGATCACCTTTCTCCGACCGCGTTCTATTCTAGCTATCGCGTTTTCCTCCTTATATACTAAGCATGCTGCCCAAAAATTGTCTTTGGGCGTACGTCCTGGCGTGGAGCCTCATCATGAGATCTCTCAGATATTATTGCGTCCTCTTCGCTACTACATATCCTTTTGCGCAAGGGGTTCAAGTTCCAATTCAAACTTCTGGCTTAACGCTTACACTTGGTGGTATACCGTACTTTGTACCGCCGACGCCAGTCTCCAAGTTCAACCTAGATCAGAATGCTGCGACGCGAAGCTTGTTAGCATCCATCGCGAAAACCATTGCAGATCCGCTCATGCCTTTCTCCGTTATACCAACAACTCGGACAAGGTTTGACGAGTTTGAGCTGACAAAAACTGTCACTGCGTGGAAATCCACAGATGATGTCTGGTCGGAATCTTTCCTCACGGGTTTGTGCAATTTCGCTGCTTGGTATGTGCTGTATACTGAGTGCTTCATTTTCAGGTATATATGTATCGTTCAACGGCACCGGGCGAAACCCTTCTGTCTCGTTGTCGAGAGATGTGGTCAAGGGTCTCCAAGTTACGCTTCAATCTAAGCAATATCCTTCCGGGGTCTCCACATCACTTCCTATACCTGCCGGCCCGTATTTCCTCAACCCAGACAATGGTGACATATTTGAAGGTTAGCCTAACTTTCCCTGTAACAAGCAACGTTCTTAAGTTTGCATATTGTAGCTTGGCGTCTCTTCAGCGATGAGAATCAAGCGTTCCTGTATGGCACTATACCGGACGGGCACGGTGGATTTCAACAACTCTCTGCTCATATTGATGGGGCTGCCACGGAAACAATCGCAGTTCCTTCCCGCCTGTACTTCACGCCAACGGCCGAACGGCCTCTTGCGGGCAAACGACTGGGCGTGAAGGATATCTATGATGTCAAAGGGCTTCGAACTGGATGTGGAAACCGTGCATTCTACAGTTTATATCCTCCTAAAAACACGACATCACCCGCGGTGCAGCGTCTGCTTGATGGTGGCATGATCCTTGTTGGCAAAACCAAGACGTCCCAGTTTGCCAACGGGGAACACGCGACGGAGGATTGGGTCGATCTACACGCACCTTATAACCCTCGTGGCGACGGATACCAAGATGGATCTAGCTCGTCTACGGGCTCCGGCACGAGTATTGCTGCCTATGGATGGTTAGATCACACCATCGGCAGTGACACTGGTGGCTCCATGCGAGGCCCTTCGGGCGCGAACGGTGTATTTGGCAATAGACCTTCACATGGCGCAGTGCCTTTGGACAATGTCATGCCACTGTCGCCAGAGCTTGACACCGGCGGTATTTTTGCACGAGATGCCAAGTCCTGGGCGGCAGCGGGTCATTGGTGGTATCAAGGTCTTTCTCCGGTATGTGCACCTGTGAAGTGAAGTCGCTGGCTTACTGATAGCCCCACCGCTAGGCCTCTCGGTTTCCGAAAAAGATTCTCTTTCCGCTCGATACGTGGGGTAGCAGTTTTCTCAACGATCCACCGCGTGCAGGCACGGCTAGTGCTCTATTCAACGACTTCATCAAGAAACTGGAGGACTTCCTTGGTACCACGCGCATTGAATTTAACTTGATACAGTCATGGACTGAAACAAAACCTCCAAATACCACTGAACCAACGCTTTCAGAACTGCTAAATACGACCTACGCCGATTTGATCACTTTGGATCAGTTAGCTCTAGTGGCGGACCCGTTCATCGCTGATCACAAGGCTGCCCATAGCGGACGTTCGCCCTTCATTGACCCTGCTCCCCTTGCTAGATGGAGCTACGGCCGGACTTTGCCACCGAGTCAGAAGGGGAAGGCATTGCAGGACAAGACAGTCTTCATGGAATGGTTTGCAGATCAGATCGTGAGGGCAGATTCCGAATCTTGCTCTGAGAGTATCTTTCTGTATCCACAAAGCTCTGGGCGTGCCAATTACCGCAACCAGTATGGAGGGTGAGTGAACGCACATTCGTTAGATAGGCCTGCCTTGCTAAGTGTGTCGTATCAGGCCTCCAGGTACGCCTTTTGGGTTCAGCACAGGAAGAATCGCGGTTTTCGCCGAAGTACCTGACATGGTCGTGCCGAGTAAGCCAGGCCCATACTGCTGGCTTCATTCTCACCGTTGTTGACTGAACTGTCCATGTAGTCGGTGAATTGCCATTCAACTCCACTATTAGTGGCGTCCAGGAATTCCTTCCCGTTACTTTGAGTTTCATCGCTGCGAAAGGCTGCGTAAGTTCAGCTAAGCAATACTTATTTGGTACATTCATGATTAACCAATTTCGTTCGTCCATGAATAGGACTTGATGCTGTTCGATCTCTTCGCAGCTCTGCAAGATGCAGGGTTCATCAGACCCGTGAAGACTGGTGCGCGAGCATTTGGCTGACAGCCGATGTCAACAGACCCTACGACGATCTCCCATGGTAAGAGCGCAACTATCAAATAGTCTTTCACTTCAATCGCAGAAATCTGTTCGTTACAGAACCCCTAAAATATCCTACATGTCACCATGATCCATCCGTTGCCGACGGTATACAACATTCAGATACTTGGGCGAACACCAACTACCCACGTCAATCGATTGCGCAGCGTTCAGCAGTTGCAAGGTTTGCTTGCACAAGAGCAATTCTGCCCACTTCCTCCGCAGTCACACTGACAAGGGCGAGAGCTCAGCATTGATTCCGCACGAGAACAAAGAGACGACGTACACTCTTGGAATGAGATTTGTTAGAACAGTTAGAGCAGTTACACTCATTCTTGGAACAAGCACATCCCGTTCCAGAGGGACCGCAAGCTCTGTGAGTCAGGCGTATCTTCAATCATAGAGAACACATGACATAGGGACGCAAGACATACTGGCAGTTGCTTTGGCAAGTACAGGCCATGTTTGTGACGGTTGATTTGTTAGTGAGTAGAGAGGAGGTATGGAAACAGGGGGTGCAGCTGCAGCTCAACTGGGGGCCCTCAGTGCCCCCCGACGTCTAGGCTATATACACTTCCGAGCCCGTGACTTCTCGTTGTCACATGTGACGTTGACCACCTGAAAAGAGGATAGCCTCGTCACTGGCAAGCTTAGCTTGAACCTAATAGTAAGTACCCTCAGTCCTAGTTTTACGGTAGGTTCAGCTCCACGCTGTTCGACGTCAACGTTCAATGAGGTTCCTCATGCTAATTTTCCCATATCCTTACCGCTCAGATATTCCGCGATCTGAGCGATACGCGAAGACATGGTCGCTCATAGGTTAGGTCCAATATTGCTTGCTAAAATGGAATGCGGACGGATTGCTCAGTGTTACAATGAAGGAGTTTTGCTAGAATTGCCGAATGGGACCGACTTCAAAAACACAGGTTTTCAAATGATGAACCTCTGCCAGTGTCCATTCACTTAGGATCTCTCAGCTTTATGTTTCAGATGTCAAGTGAGAGTTAAAGTAAGCGTTGGACCCTGCATAGACTGTGAACAAACGCTTCGCTTTTCAAGTCTTGGCCGGCGACCCACGCACTGGAAAGTGTGGGTATAGGCCACGGTTGCATCTTGTCATCGTCTGCTTCCGGATCATGTGAGTGATTCTGTGGCAGAATATTATCAGGCACGTTCCTGGTCATACAGCTGGTGGGTACTAATGCAGCTCACCTCGTAATGAGTTCGGCAGGAGTGGGAGCGAACTGTTGGCCTCGTTCAACTCTCATGCGTTCCGAGTTCGATCCTCTTTCGGCAGCCCGACCTCGATATACACATGCGTCAGGCCCGAGTGTTGAAGTGGATGCAGTACTAGTGGCATCATTGGGACCTTGTGAGCCTCCTTCCGTTGCGTGGCGTACTACAGAAGTCCACAATGAGTCGTTCACATTGGTCAGGCCGATGGAGATCAGATTCAACTAATGAGAGCAATTCATAGGCCATGAATGGGAAAAGGGTGATATCCTCATCACGAAGTAACCCATCTGTCAATGGAGGTGAGCCTTCCGTCGTCTGGCCTTGTAATATGGAGGCTATTAATTCTCATACAAACAACTCTATAGGGTTCAGTATGGATCGGGTAACGTATTTTATGGCGACCGTCTGAATCGCATATCTCATTGCGAGCCTGGCAGTCTTCATCTTCAACTTGAAGGGCCGGCGCGCAATCTGGCATTTTTGTAGTACATTACGAGGGGCACGCAGCATGTAAATCGCTCAAGGCAGCAACAACGTAATAGACAACATAATATTCAAGTCCCAATGGTGTGACGATCACCATCAAGAAGCGGGACAATTTCTCGTACTTCTGCGCATTTGGTATAATTTCTCTAATACGAGTCACTGTACGCTGGATACACTGATAACATAGCAAGACAAGCAGTATTCGAAAACCGATAACAGCAGAGACTAGAACCTGAAAGCTCGGACGAGGATAGCAAGATGTGAGATGACGATACACAGGGTATAAGGGTATACAAATAGGTCCCATGAAGAGGAATTTTGGACCAACAATACACAACGAAGTCCGCCGGCAGCACGGGCTCTCACCTGTACTTCCGAAGCAACGAAAGGCAATTAGTTGGATCTACTCAGGGACTATGCATTGGACTGAGACTTGAATCAGGTCAAGGTCAGTCTCAGCGATTCGTAGTACTCACCTCTGCATTTACACCTGACAAACATTCGAGTCGAGCACTGGTGCAGGCTCTTTGCCTCTCGCCACAGTATCGTGATGCTCGAAGGCGAGCTCCTGGACCTCTTTTTCCAGTGCCCTCAGATTTCCTCTCACAAACCCGTCTTGGGAGAGTGATGTAAGAACTTGTCTGACCCAGTCCTTAGATGTCAGGCCGCTGTTGTTGGCGTCGAAGTTGGAACTCTGTACTTTGCGGTGTACGTCGTCGATCTGACCAGCAGAAATGGTCGCAATACGAACGCACACAACGAGTTGGTCAGAGTCTCGGATATCGCCACACTCTTCGGCCTGTTTCACCCACGTTCCGGACACACGTCTAATGTGATAGAGCATCCCCCTGCCATTATCAGCATGTATGTAGATGCTCCAGTCATACTGACGGCCATGAGGGTGCGTAAATAAGGCGACGTAGAGGGAGTTGTGGTATAGAGGGAAGGTGGCCATCGTCGAATAGTCTAGATAACGCGGGTCAGCTATCCGCAGCAGTGGCGATAATCTCATCAGACAACTTACCCTCACAATACGGGTTTGTCAGTGCAGGTTACAGGTGAGTGGCGAGGGGGTACTTCAATGAGTCTCCCAAATCTCGGTCATAGGTACTTATACAGGTTCCACAGTCGAGAACCCGGCCTCGAGGGAAATGAAGATGTGTCCTTGGTCACCGAAGAGCGTCAATGCAGCAACGCCTAAGTGCCTCATGGAAGGTAAAATAATGTCGGATTTCGACAGTAGAAACGGTGAGACGAGGGCGTCTTGCCTTTTGCAGTTCAAGTATGTCATGTATTCTACCCACGGATTATCCGTAACGAGAGATCAAGGGACCTCCTATGGAGAGGTACGTGAGAGATCACAGATGTACTGATAGATCACATCCAAAGACCTGCCAGGGTCACTTTCCGTACGTTGTAAAACGGAGAGACGTGCTGTGCTGGGAGCCCATGGAGTGCCCCGAACAAGTAAGCTCCATCGGACAATACCAATGAACTGGGTACCGCCTTGTGGTCACGTATGTGCAGGGACAAATCAGTGGGAATCCGAAACATCGCAATAGCACATTCTGGCGGTGCTGGTCAGGTCCTTCACAAAGGGCTAGGGAGAGGTACTCCGCGGATTCATGCCGGGTGGTTCTCTGTGTCATATTATGATCGGACAAATACTTCTCGACTTAGCGAATCAAGCATCGAGACATGCAAAGTCAGACGTCAATCAACAAAGAGTGAAGTGGTCGATACTTGCCGTTGAACGCTGTAGGGCCTGCGGTACCCCACATTCTATGTGATGAACGCCCACGTTCTGGAGGCGTCCATACGCAATTTCAACGGACCGGCCTTGTGCGATGTCATCGGATTTTAAAGGTGCCGAAACTCGTGTACGGCCTTCGTAAAGTCTTGGTCAGGTCTAAGGGTAAGGGGTCAACGCACGAATACATAGGAAATGCAACTACGTACGTGATTACTTACAGCGAGGGAAGTACTCGTGAATGGGCCTCACGATACCACTAGAGAAGGTGAAACACCAGGAAGACTGTAAGGTCTGGAACCTCAGAATCGGGGGACGTACTGTGTGAGATCAGATACGATCCGATGGACCCTGCAGCCTGCAGGCTGGGCACTGGAAACCGATCAGAGGGGCTGCCGGTTTGCACCGGACAGTCAAAAACCTGCCTCGTTGTAGCAGAGGATTGTATGTAACCAGTTGTAGAACCGCGGCCAGTGCCTAGAAATCCGAAGAGGGCAAATCTCGCCACACGTTGGACTTGACAACCCCGATTGTCGAGCACAGTCAAGTTTCATATGATCCCGCGATGGTTGACGTTCATGAATTGTCCTTAGCAGCATCTACGTGCACATGCACACAGCCAGAGGTATTGTGGGGATCGCGATCAACTGTACGTTACCATCATGTACCAGTCGTGACCGACCGATGGTGTCCCCTTACTATAGTACCGCGTGTGCCCTTATCACACGAGATGTTGTCATGTACTTCAAGGAGAGCCAATAGGTGCAGGAGGGGGACCCGATGAACATGAAACGTAGGTACAGAACAGAGTACTAGTGTACTGGGAGTGGTTAGTACTCGGCCTAACCTTCAGGGGTGTTTCAAAAGCCTTTACCTGAATTGGAAGAAGATTGACAAATCAAGAAATCTTCGATCTAGAAAAGGAATGTCTAATAACTGCTGCGTTCATAGCTCAGAATGACAGCAAACCTTTGGCATATCGTATGAATGATGCGACACGTACTCTACAATAAAAAAAAACTGTCGGATTGTTGGTATGAATAAGTTACTGCATGCGGCGATTCGAGGCATGCCTTTATTACGTGTTGACCTTGGATGAGGCATTAGACGTCTTCTGTTGATCTTTCGCAAACTGTGCGAATAACGAACGGAACCTCTCGCGTTTTGATCGATGAGGCTGCTCTCTACCTTCCGCCTTATCCCCGCGTTGGTGACTGGAATGACGTTTGTCGGGAGTGATGGTCAAGAAGTTCACCACCATTGACCATAGGTTGTTGCCACTCATTGTGTTCTCATCCACCAAGACGGATTGGTCGGCGATACGAGCCAATCGAACGGCCTCCTTTGTATCGCGTCTTGCCACAATACTACTAGGGGGAGGATGTTCATCGGCATCCAATGCCCACGCCCAGCTCCAACTTCCATTTTCGAGCAACGCTTCCTTCACACCTGGGAGACGTCGATGCTTTTCTTCATCGTCGTGGGCTAGATAGTGTTGTAACCTAGTCATATGATTCGCTGCGTCTTGCTTCGCCAGCTCAAGGTTGCGTTTTCGATGTCTAGCAATGGCTTTTGCTGCCCTTTTGAACTTTTTATCGAATTTTGTCCTGCCATCCAGGTACCTCCGTATCGCCAGTTCTGAGACAACACCTATGAGTTCCTGAGGCAGGCTGAACGCAGCCAATTCACTCTCGGGTTCTAGCGGACGAACTACGCCTCGCGTCGAGACTCGTTCGCGAATCATGACATTCTGTACATAGTGACATTGATTCAGCCACTGGCACGAAGTCACAGATGGGAACATACCATGCCATTGTCGTATACCGACGCCTCACCCGCTGTCCTATCGGGTGAAGAGCCGCCCGATGACTCTGCATGAAAACGGGGGCCAGCAACGTCGACAGAATCGTCTCGGCTAGCCGAGGGTTCACGGCCACTCGGTGAGACATTCTGTGCCGTCAACTGAGCCTTTCCACCCCCGTTGTGTCGAGGTACAAGTTTTGAGGATGCTCTCGCCACACTCGCACTCAATGCGCGCCGCAACGAGTTTCTGGAAGATAAGCCCTCGTTCGAGGCTTTATTCCAGAAGGGACCGTTTCGATTTTGAACGCCATCTTCTCGTAAGACCGGAGTCGATTGCATTCTAGGGAGCTCGGGGACATTGAGTGGCGTCTGTGGCGATCCTGTGACATCTGGTGTGCTCGGAGGAGATCCAGTGACAGGGATTGGCTCTACATTCTCTGTGACCAGTTTGGCTGATGGAAGCATACCAGTTACATGCTTAATGAACGTTGCGATCGCCCGGTAACAATACTTAGCAGGCGTCGTGAACGAAAAGAGAACCGGAAGAACATGCGCCGCATCTAAAGCCAGGGTCCATGAAAATTTTACCTTCCATGGAAGAGCAACATACCGTCATAAACCTGCAGATGAACAGGGGTAGGACCGAAGCGCTTCTCGATATCTTGGAGCGGAGGGTACATCGCGCGAGCATCTTCCTTAACAGGGTAACTATCCGGATGAGCTGCTTTATGTGCACTAGCAAATGAGTAAGCAAGAGTATTATATCAGATCAAGCCGTCAAGGACGAACAAATAGATGATTTCATCACGAAGAACTTCTTTTTCACCGGCAATGACAAGCAAAGGGGGCAAGCCGCCTAGGTAAGAGACGACTGGGCTGATCAGAGGGTGTCTGAGAAGATAGTTAGGAGCATAAAGATGGATCTGGTCGGTAATTGTCAAAGTCTTCCCATCAGCAGTCTGGCAACAGATAGTCTGGTCTCTGGAGTTGGAATTGGGACTTGGTAAGGAAGCCGTGGAACCCAGTCGCAAGGTCTGACCGGCGTAAGGAAGGCGAATATCATGGCTTTCAGACGCAGAAGGCGACAGGTGACCATCCTGATTGTGCACGGCTTCGTTCTGTGTCCGGTGACTGTCGGCATCTTTCTGGCTTTTGCTACCTAAATGAACCGCGTGGCGGATTCGAGAACGTACTGACTCCTGAACACGAGTCGTTATTTCTTCCGGTGGTGGAGGCCAAAGAGTACTTGGTTTATATAATGATAGGCCGTAGGTTGGTATCACGTCCTACGAGGCAAAAGATATGGTGACCCTGCAGTACGTCGAGCGACTCGGTTACATACCGTAGCAGTATTGAGGTGGATACTAGGGAAAGAGTGAGTGAGGTCGCACCATGGTGAGATGAGGACACCACCGGCTGGCAAAGGCAAGCCCGTGTCGCGTAATACTTGGAGCAAGGCAATGCAGAGGCCGCCGCCAGCGGAATCCCCTGCCACAACAATGTGAGCTGGCTTGACTGGCCGATGAGAAGCACCTTCAGGAGGCTGGATCAGGAAGAGGTCTATGTATCACGAGGTAATCAGGGAAAGATGCAACAAATGATGAGCCGATATCTCTTACATGCTGCGAGCAAATCTTGTAAGGCGCAAGGGAAGGGGTATTGTGGAGCTAGCCGATAGTTGATCGCTGCACATTGTCAAAAATTTCAATTACGGTATCCAGCGATCCGAACAAAAATACATACCGAAAACTCGACCTTTGATTTTGCGAGCATGTCGCTGAATACTATACCTGAAATATTGGCCGTTATTACTGCTCCTTCAGTTGTGCCAGTCGACCTACCTTTCTTGATCAACGCTACCGAAATAATAACCACCTTTGAACGGCCACTCAGATACAAAAATAAGGCAACAGACACAGGGGTGTCTTACCACCGTGGGCATAAAGAATGCATCTCATTTCATCCATCTCTGGTTGATAGTCTGCCGAGGCATTGGGATCCACGCCTGTCTCCCGGCTTTCGGAGCCCCGAGAATCGCCTGTATTATTTCGTTCCCTCTCATGAGCTTTAAACTTCTTCTCGGCATTGTCCCAGTCCCTTTTTGAAGCAATCCACTCCGCGTCGACCCTACAATATTATTGCGAATAAGTAAACACGCGACACCAGGCGTCGAATGCGTGGCTCTCACCCTTGCACGCCACGCACTTGCCACCACTTTGTGCCCCCAACAAGTCGTTTGGTCATCTCCACGCCGCCCAGAACCTTGATCAGGTACCCTGCAGCGTCATCGCAGCATGACATAGGGACCGTAACCTTCACAACTAGAACCCATGGGGGCGAAGGGGTACGCATATTTGAGAACTTCTGCAGTTCCTCCACAGGGTGTCTGTTCGGAAATATTCAATCATTAGGCGTGCATCAAGGGAGGGGGATGATTACTTTGTGGAAGCCTCCAAAAAGGCCTGGATTTGGCACGAGCATCAAGAATTGCAACGCAATCGAGAACGTGTTTGAACGTACCTTAACTATATTGAAAGCTTCATCATACAACAGCTCATCCTTTCTCAATTGGGTAACTTCCTTTCTCTGGGAGGAACTGGAGTTAAGGATCCTCTCGAAGTAATGCTTCACGAGTGTGTCGAGTAAGATGGGGCCAATCTTGATTCCTGCCTCTCCCGCGAGTGTATTCATGGCCGCCCCAGCAACTGCCCCACCAATAGTCGTAATAAGCCTTCAGTTGTGTATCAGCGAGAAGTCACGTATGGGTCAAGATATGCTATCGAAGGAGACTTAGTAGAGAGTGCAACAATTACATCCCCAGGCCAGCTTTGTCTGCACGAGATCAAACCCAAATCAGCAGCGTCTTGGTCATGATTCTTGGCTAGCAGGTTATGTCAGAGGAGATGACACTTCACTTCCACAGCCTAGGAATCTACATCCGTAACCGACAGTGTTGTGCGGGTCGACGACTAGGGTCAGAGTCATGAGCATGACTTTACGACTAGTCGGCGACTAGTCGCGACTCTTCGGACTGACCCGACCTGAAGCGGTTCCATGGTCCTACTACTATAGATGGCAATTCCTTCGGAGCCTGACGACTCTGACCTGTATATCCTCCCCTACGTTTCTCTCAATCGACACGCTAACGTATAGATAGCATGGTTTTTGAGTATTTATGATATTAATTCCATGAAAACATGATCGCGTGTTGTTCATGTGCACTTTGTGCATCGATATTCCTCGATGACATGGTAAGGATTGCTGAGGAGTTTGACAGCGCTGCTCAGCCTCTTGACAGCAACTCGGCGGAGGGCAATAATAGTCGGTATGGGGTGCCATACAATGTCAGCCTTGTTGACTTATTTGACTTCACGAGTACCTATTGGCTGGACATGGTCAAATGCCGTGCACAGAGGTCACTCAACGACGAGCTCGAATTATATTCACTCATAGATTTTGATGCAGACGGTGACCTTGACGATGAAGACGCAGAGGCGGCAGGTATCTGAGTTACTACTACTGATGTTATCGTAGTAGAAAATATAATTATTAATTTTCGTCTGGCATCCGATTGGCTAGCTGAGGTCATATGACCAGGACCCGGGTCTCCAAAGAGTCAAGTCGGCCGAGCGACTTTATACCGACTTCATGACTAGTCACGACTAGTCGTCGACTGGTCACCGACCCGCACAACACTGGTAACCGACCCGTCACGGCGGAGTCTCCCAGCCTCAGAGACGTCTCTCTCTCGCTCAGGTATGTAGATGACACATGTACAGGGGTTCACTGAAACGCCATCACCTCGCACAAACGGAACGCTCGACACCCGCATCTTCTTTAGGCAGTCCTTCCGAATTGATGCGCAGCGCAAACGTAGCGAGTCGCGAGGACAAGTACTTATACGTTAGGATGCAGTACTACTGTTCATTATACTTAATTAAGCCGCGTAGCGTACGCGGCGTACGTTTACAGGTTAGCACCCCCGAAATGTTTAGAACACACAAGTGTCCACATACTCCTCCTCCGTACCATCCTGCCCGGAAATGACGCCGACCATGATGCTAGTCCGAATTTTTTGAATAACACCGTTGGTGCGCACATCATTCTGTCTAGGCTCATCAAGACATCAATATTATGCGACAGAGATCCACGTACCGCAAACATTGGCATAAGTACTAGATAAATTTGAGAACACGTTGGCAAAAACCAAGAAGGGTGCTGTAATGTACTGAGCTAGGGCTTCACTACCTCAGCGTCGCGCTCTGAGTGGAGTAACGATCCATCAGTTACACACCTGCGCCCTTACTTGATGACTGAAGAGAGGCAGATCATAGGCACTGAACGGGAATTGGTGATAGCGAACTCCACATACGTATGATACGTGCGGAGAATGAATCCTGTGATGAGTGCGGTCAGCACATTGGTTGTCACAAATGATCTTAACGTTGAGAATTACATCCGAGGGAACAAAGTGCATCTTCAACAATGGGAGGGTAATCGGTCAGATAACTCACGACTGTGGGTCAGTCTCATATTTGCATAAAATGTGGATTTGTCCGCATCTTTGCTTGTGCTTGCAAGCCTGATCAGTCTCTGGAATGCGATATCGCATCCTCAAAGACAGATACCGCAAAGGAAGCTAATGACATGAGGTCGCAGCATATCTCTATCAAGACACAATTGAGTCAGAAATCACATACAACATGAATATGCACCGTACAAATCGCAAGGGTCTGACAGAAAGGCACTGCGGTGCGGGATAATATCTTCGTGACGAAGGGCTATGGTCAGACGACTTGACAGCAAGAGAAAATGTTGACACAACGTACTGAATGCTTGCGCGTGTCGTACCGTAATAGATATAGAATGGCCCACAATGTACCAAGGTGCGATAGGATGTTATTATCGAGATGCAATATCATAGTAGCATCCGACCCGCGTATCTAGGCATCGGGACACATTCTCGAGTATTATCGATACCACTTATCCATTGGATTAGTCGGTCGAATCCAAGTCACAGCCTTCATGAGGAGCACCGCCGTCTTTTCTAAAATCCAAGTACCATGAAAAGTCTTCCGGGTCCAGGTTGTGCGCCCCCAGGTTCCCCCACAGCACGTTATGCCATTCTTCACGGAGCGAGCCGCCCACCAATTCTCCGAGGTACGGAACCAACAGGTCGAAAGAAGCGACGGTCCGATCATCATCATTAATGCGCATGTAGAACGGCTTCAGGGAGCAGGCATAGTCTGTCATGAACACGGGGCCTTCGACGAGATGCTCCGATAACAAGCGTCCATGTTCGCTGTGCAGAGGTTCGCCCCACGAGGGTTCGTAGTAGAATTTCCGAGTGGCAGCCTGATACTTTTCCAATGCCTTTACGACATCTCCGTACGGCACCATGCCCCATGGCTTTTGTGAGTTGTCCGCACCCTCCAGGAAGGATCTACATGAATCCTTCAGGGACTGTCGTAACAAGGCCAAGTCTTCGCTCCGTTGCTGTAACGCGCTCTCCACCGAATCTTCAACAACCCTGCAAACCTCGCTTACGCTTTGAGTGAATGCCCATTCTGCCTCAAGCATCCAAAACTCGGAAAGATGGCGGCCGGTCTGGGAGCGTTCTGCACAAAAACAGGGAGATAGCGTATAGACACGGGACAAAGAAGTGGAAAGCGCTTCCAAGTGAAGTTGAGAAGACACGGTCAAATATGCAGCCCGATCGAAGGATTCCTTTCTGTTCTCGGAGGGAGTTGGGTGGTTAGAGGATTGTACGCGGAAGACTTCGCCCGCTCCTTCACAGTCGTTGGCTGTTAGGACAGGCGTGTATACGTAAGTGAAATTTCGCTGTCTGTGGATATCCCATTATGTCACAATACTTCAAATCTGATGCAGAGATCGTTACCTTGAAATGTCCATGTAGGGTCCGTTGAGTCTGGTCACGAAGTCGCAGCATGGACGCCAATCTCGGGGTCCGTGCGCGCAAATGGCAGTGGTCGCGGAGGTACTTTACTGATATGTCCTGTTTCTGAACAGGATATTCCTGCAGCATTGTAAGCTTAGAGCGTAACATAGCGGACATATCCGGGTCACATTCACCCAAACACTCGACTGAGTCGACCTAGATTTCCTTGTCTTGGCCTCGTCCAAGGCTATCAGCCAGAGAGATTCCCTCGCAGGCGCCATTTGTGAGGCTAGAGATTGCACAGTGAGTAGATCGTTTTCAAGCGCACTTTGTAGACGAACCCCTTAGCCAAATTCATATCGAAAAACACCGCCTACAGTGGTTGTTGCGAAGGTCCGTCTGTGATAGCAGCGAACACTTTCCTCTTCTCTTGCGAATAGATTCCACCCATTCCTTGACCTGCACTCGGGTCGGCTGTTTTGAAATATGTTGTTGAAGAAGTAGCTGTCGGATTGTCGGAGGAAGGGTCGAAGTGGGCGCAAAGCGGCGAAACAACTTGCTAGAGATTCCGGATGTTGTCGGGTGCGATACGACGTTCATGCCTACGTCCCGCGCCCAGGGTCTTGCTACACCGTATTGTCACTTCATTCCGTGCCCAGGTTAAGTCTCGAGAACGTCAAATAACATCTTGACCTCAGCTCACCTTGCTCGTGCTGGTCGTGTGAAAAGTCGCGTCAATGATCTGGCTTTCCAAATCGGCATAACGTGGCCGCCACAAAGGTTGAAGCGCTGAAGCTCATTCTCGAAATAATAGTATCTTTCTCCCAGGGCCTGCCTTGGATTCATCCGGATGTATCCACGCATCCGTGAGAAAACCATCCGCGGATAATTATCCGTTCTCACGACCTGCTGGGTTTACAGAGTGACAGTCTCTAGCAGTCACGGACATGACAGGTTGTCACGAGTCACCGTGTTTGGGGAACGGGGTGGGGGCCGCTTTGAGGCAAATTCAATGCTCCAGCAGCCATGAATGTGATAGTGGTATGCCTCCGACACTCCCAAGAGGGTTGCATTTAACCCTTCCCTCAACCAACTCGTCAGTAAATAGGACGGGACGCGTTACGAACTGGTGACTTTCTGTGACCACACATGGTCCTGGGAATGCTGACACATTAAACGGATGGTTCTTCGTGAGAACGGATGCCGTGTGAAACGGATGATATCCACGGATACCCGTGGATATGCCCATCCAGGGCATCCCCTGCTTTCTCCTAGGCCTCACTAGCACTCCCCCCACCTCTTGTACTGTTTTCTTGAAGGCTCATGGTGGCTACACTAAGTACCAATCATCCAGGTTGTCAACTGACAGCGGCATTGACATTTGACAGTTGGATCACTAGCTGTGAAGTTGCTCTGCTGCTACCCACAGCCGCATTGAGATCCCAAGGGTTTTACGGCGTGCTCTGATGAGACTGACATTACATTGGGCAGTGCTGGATATTCTGGCGGCCGTGAAGAAGACAGCGACATGCAGTAGATATGAAGCTTTCGCCATCGTCTGCCTAAAAGGTCGGTCTGCTGAGGTGCCCCATGGTTGGACCTCGCAGTGCTCGCATCGTTCTTCTACGCTCCGTTCGTTATATATGGGTCGACTGCCTCGGAATCACTCCCCCTCGATGCAACCAACGCATCTCCTATCGTTACTATTACCACGAAACGAGGCTTTCTCGTTTCCGATTCCCGGCAACCTGGGCATTCATCGTCCTCTTCGGCGCATTCTTTCTCTTACTCCCTGTCGCTCTCTCATTGCCCATCATCAAAGCAATATACCTGTTTGACCTCGACTTTGGCACCGAACCAGGACAACCCGTCACATCAATTGCCACCAACCTTCGCATCGGCGTTTGGGGAACCTGCGCCAGCAGTAAAATCAATCCACCCTCCATCTTGACCAATTACGGAGAGTGTACGGAGGTTGGATTGGGGTACGATGTTCCGAAGGAGCTTCTCGGATTGACTGAACACCCTGAGCTTGCCAATGCAGCGCTGAGGGTTCTGACACTCCTCTTTGCCTTCCACCCCATTTGTACCGTGTTGGCATTCATCGGGATGTTCACCGCTCTTTTCCTCGCTTCCCACTGCTCGACTATTATCACTCTTCTCATATCTATCCTATCCGCAGGCACAAGTACCGTGGTCCTTGCTGTTGATCTCGCCCTCGTCATAGTAGCCAGGGATAAAGTGAACGAACTTCCGAACGGGCTTGTTGATATCAATTTCGGAAATGGGGTTTGGCTCCTCGGCGGGGCTGCCGCTTGCGCGTGGACCGCTGTCGTGCTGCTGAGCGCACTAGCTTGTAGGTGCTGTAGCAATCGCAGACACACCTATGAAACGATATGTCGATGTTGAAGGTACGTTTGTTGCGATTCCTTTGCGTTCGGTGTATTGAGCAGGGGTTATCTATGCAGGACTATGTCCCATTATCTCCGGTGTATCTGATATTCTACACCGATGACCCTCAAACGAGACCAATCAGGACTATTACCGTGCTCCCCACTAATTTGCTTGCATCACTCGCTATCCTTTGGGACTTTGTTATCCATCATCTTGCACTCGTTCCTCAACGCGCATATATTTATACTAACTTTATTGTACGTTGAGTGCAGTAGAAACCCATCGCCCAGGCCGTCTGTCGCACGAAATCCATGATCTCACCGATCGCATCCTTTGAACAATACAGTAACGGGGCTTGATTCACCCATAACAAAGCGCTATCCCTGTTCCTTTCGCCACCTATACACTCCACGGTCTACATCTTTATTACTTTTATCGATGCTTGCACAACGGGCCACTATCCCTATATTCACTCCAAGCTTGAAGCAACCTCGACATCGATATCGCGATCACAGTTCCTAGCACAGCCTCGTGCATATTCGGTTCCCCTCTGCGTCATAACAGTCAGTTGGCTACTCAATATTCAGCAATTATAGGCGCAATCGGGCTTACAGCTCCAAAAGGACTAGCCAGAGCAGCGCTCAAGAGAGCCAGAACGGTAAATGCGAAGGTGAAGTTCATCGTCGTATGAGCTGGTTCACGCGTGCAAGGTGTGTACGTCGCTTTAAAGCTGAGGGTTATTGGGTGCCTTTTCATCGACGTTCGAATGCCCTTTTATCCTTCCACTACGACGCCACACCCAAGGATCTACGTCGCACTAGTAGGAAGCAACGTCCACCGAAGACATATGCAGAACAAGGGTAGCTCATCGGGCCCGGAATGAAATTTTCATCATTTCTCGTCCCGTTGCGGGAGAGACATTGAACTCGTTCTTGGCCCATCTCAGAATACACGATGGGTAAGGTCAGTCGCGTGGTATTCGGGTCGTCATTATGGACGATGAAGTGTGCACCGTTCCGAGGAGTCTGCCGGGGTCAGGCGGGTGGATCAATTCGACGACGCATGGACGAGTAGAGGCATCCCGTACTCGTCGGCTTTTCGCGTGCCCTTTCGGTGCGGAAACGCTGCAATGTGGACCGCATACCTTCCCACTGGCAGTGTGCATCAAGGGAGTTTGAGAGGTGCGCGCATGCAAGTGCTTACCGGCGATTCAACAATTCGTTTTCGAGCGTGTTACTCTCCGAATGCGGTCTCAGGCGGGTGAAAGCCGCCTTCTCAGGCTTGTCAGCTTGCATTGAGTTGGCCGAGTTTTGTTGTGTCATACTTGAGCAACGGGCATCAGTAGCAGAGCACATTATTGTTTTCCAGGTTTTATGGGCGCGGCCAAGGCTGTTCCAGGACTAGAGCATACGGGTACCTTGGAGGATTGCTGAACTATATTCGCATGAATACCAGGGCCAAACCTTGGAACCTGGTCCGACTTGCAGAGCACTTGCCTGTATCATTAGTACCACGACATGCCTACCTTACGAGTTCACGCAGTCACATCACAGTCTGCCAGGCGCCGTTTTCGCACAAGGTACTACGATGCATCAAGGGACTACGATGCATACTAGAATTGACTTACATCTACCACATTCCGGCTTTCATCAATCTGTATACGAAGACCGTTTCCAATCCACGGAGGTAATTGTCGTGCACCATCTTCATGCAGGGTCCCTTTTACAACACCTTCCCCGAAGAACACATAACCCGGTATATATCGATCGATGAACCTGTACGAAAATGCTCTCAGTATATGAAGAAGACGCGGAAGTCGGAAAGACATACGCTCTGACTTGTTCGTCAGTCATTCCGCGGCCGCCATTGGCCGCTTTCATGTTGTGTTCTTGCTCTAGTCGCCATTTATATATGTGCACGTAGGGATGTGCTTCGTCTGGTTTGATCTGCGGGGTTGTCAGGCTTGTCAGACTGGGCCTTTCTTCGGAGTATGCCGCTTACCTGAATAAAGACATCGAAGTACTTCCACCAATCTACATACTGCTTCAGACGATCATTCACGTCCAGGATATTATCTTTCCGGAATCCCCGACTCTGGAAGAAGTCGTCCCCGAGCCCTTGAACGGGCAACTCCCACAACCGCTCGATTTCCGCTTTGGACGTCGGGTGGAACCCAACACACCATCCTTCAAATAGGACGATGTCTATGGGTCCCTTGACGAGTCTTCCCTCCGGTAATCTGTCTCCCTCCCCGTTGAATAGACTCTTCTCAAAGACAGGCAGCTCTACTCCGACGTCGCTAACGTCTTCGTTGATGTTCCTGAGTTGGTTCAACAGACGAGAGCCAAGCTCAATATCATGTGTACCAGGTTGACCCCGTCCTCTGAGAAGAGGGTTATCTGGGTGAGCCTGCGCGAGTGCGACAAGACCATCGTGTGGAAGGTAGAGATCGTCGATGGATAGGACAGCCACGGAAAGTGAATGCGGGTGCTCTTTCAAAGCATCCTTCAACCGACTTGTGAGATAGGTCTTTCCGCTACCCTGCGGCCCTTGTACTGCAACGAATAGCGGAGGTACGGTGCTATCGCTTGGGTATTTGCCTCGATGTCGAGTAAGATGGTCAAGGACATGCGATTGCATGTGCCGTACTGCTGGGGAAGTCGACATCTTCTAGATACGTCAGTACACCAGGAAAGTGATGTGCACGAACAAAGAGGAGATTCTGCACAAGAAACGCATCCCAGATGCTCATCCCATCCATTCTCGACATCATCATGATCATGGACGAAAGGATAATCGGAGGATGCGGCCCGGCTTGACCTCTGCATTTCCGGACCCTGTGACCAGCAGTTCAATCTCCGCAGATCGCTTGGCACCGAGTCGAACCAAGGCACCAGCCGTGGCAGTTTGTCTGCTCCGTGTACGCAGCAGCAGCGTCCAGCAGTGAGCACAGCTCAAAGTCCAACGTCCACGACGTCTGTCCCGCTCTCCTCCCCGGGCATTCGTTTCTTCACGGTTCTTCCTCCACGTCTTCTGGTCACGACTTTATCACCCTTAACAGAAACGCAAAAAGAACATGATGTCCTCGTCGGATTCAGAACCTTCGTCTGGCCCTTTGCAACCGGTCATGGACCAGTACTACAAGTACTCGCGCCAATATCAAGCTCTGTTGGATAGGATAACGCCCTTCGTGCTCTACCGCTGGTTGGGCTTTGCTGGGCTACTGAGTCTGTTTATGCTGAGGATAGTTTTGGCTCAAGGGGTTAGTCTCCAGTGTCAATGTCACATTTTGTCATTTGTAACTTACCCATGTTGCGATCGTAGTGGTACATTGGTTCGTACATTGGTTCCTCATAAGATGACGCACAACTAAGTTCGCGAACATATGCAATGTGAATTACAGTATGCTGTACGTATGCAGCTTTATTTTCATTCGACGTTCGATTTTGAATATCCTTCACGTCTCGCAGATGCACATGGCATATATCTCTTAAACCTCCTGCTTGCCTTCTTGCAACCGCGTTTTGACCCTTCGCTGCAAGAAGATTTGTTGGCGGATGAAATCGAAGGAGGAGGTGAAGACGGTCAGCTTCCCTCATCGCGAGACGACGAGTTCAGGCCATTCGTTAGGCGGTTGCCAGAATGGCAGTTTTGGTACGTGGCGATTTCGGTCAGGATTGCATCGGATGATGAACAGACCTAAATTTTGTTTGTTGCTCTGCATAGGCTTTCGGCGACCCGCGCTACGATCGTTGCAATCTTCTGTACGATGTCCGAAGCGTTTGACGTCCCGGTTTACTGGCCAATCCTCGTGATGTACTTCTTCGTCCTTTTCTTCCTGACAATGCGCAGGCAGATCCAGTATGCATCATTTCCTTCTATTCTGTTTTCCATATACTCACCGCCGCCTACCTGTAGACATATGATCAAGTACAAATACATCCCCTTCGATCTTGGACGCAAAGCTCGCTACGGCAACCACAAGTAGAGATGTTGCCTCATCTTTCTCTCTCGGTATCGGGACAAACCATTAGATATGGCTCTCGCCCGATCTTGCTTGGCCCAGGGACTTTACATGGGGACCTATTTCTTATACCTGTATGTGGGTTACGTGTACCAAAGACGCTAATATTTCAGTCCGCTATGTTCAGCCCGTAGTTACAACTACTACTAGGGTATCGTAAAGCATATCTACTACGGCAGCGTCTGAAATTCGTCCATACAAGACAGTATTACAACAAGAAGATGGGTAGGTCAGAACAAGAAGGGTATAACAGCCTTGCGTTGCTTGGGGTAATCAGGGAACCTTGCGTGGTACCACTTGTGTCCCTTATACGCACGGGGTATCATCGTGAAGAACTCTGCAAAGAGGAAGAGATACGGAGGCGTTACCGTGGTAAGGAACGAGGAAAGAGACGTGAATGAAGGCAGAGGAGCAGCAACGAACGCATAACCAGCCCACTCCACCCACTCTGAAAAGTAGTTCGGGTATGAGATGAGCTCGTAAAGATACCCATGAGGAATAGCATAATGTTCCTGTTTGCTCTTGCTCTTGCCGTTATTATCATCGTCTTCGTCAGCTTTGGCTTTTCCTTTTGCTTTAGCAGAACGACGAATATTCAAAAGGATTTCGTCATGGAGGATGTTCCCAACGAAACCCAAAGCCCACAAGCCGACCCCAACCCAAAACAGCGGACGTTCGAACGCGCCCTGGAGGAATTTCTCAGCCGCGGTGGAGGAGAGGTACGCTCCCATGAGCGAACCGTTGGTGATATTGAACGCTACTGCAGCGAGGGGAACGCTGATATGAGACTTGGAGCGTGAGGGAGTGCGCAGAGGGCTGATAATGGCTCTGTTGAGGTAGTGGACCAAGAACAGGGCGGCGAGCAACGTCGGGGGGTGCGAGAAGCTTAGAGGAGGAGGAGAACCGTTGTGCGTGAGAGAGAGGGGGGATTGCAAGAACGCGTAGCAGAAGGATATGGGTGAGACGAGCTCCATTACGATCCATGACTTGATTCCTGGAGTTGTGTAAGATTGTACACCACCACGGTATGGATGAAGGAGAAGAGGTGCTCACCGTCGAGCATGAATATACTATTGTCTTTTGGGGCAAACCGACCAAAAGGTGCATCGATGATGAAGTTGACCGGGCATAGCACTGGGGGTATAAGAGCGAACCATTTCCTGGTAACTGTGAAACGAGGTGAGCTTGAAGAATTACATGCGTTGGAAGCAAAAGGGTATCACCATCGTACAATTGCTGAGCGGCAGCCATTGTGAATTGTTCTGGGACAGAAGGAATTTGCAAATTGAGGTGACAGTCAGAAGTACTGTCGTACACGTATGGATTTTCCTGTGCATGAGACGACGACGAGCAAAAAGGAAAAAATGTAACTATACGCCGAAGGGGAGTCGAACCCCTGCCGCTTGCTTGGAAGGCAAGCATGATAACCGCTTCACCATCGGCGTGTATTGAGCGTGGACGTGATGATCCTCTGATACGGACTTTCCTCACACTCACACCGACACCAGCTTCGAGTCGGTCGGGATATCACACTTACATGTTGTAGGTCCTAGGCTATAGGCCTGGTGTCACTGGCGTCCAACTCCACGGTAGTGCAACTACCGTTACCCGTAAGCTCGCCCTAAGCCATGAACTCGTACCCTCCGGAATTGCTGGCCCAACTGGCCCCCGTGATGTTTGTCGCCGGTCTGGAGGGGATATCTTCAGCAAACAACAGTCCTCAGCCACCTGCCCAGAAATCTCCGGATCCATTCGCGGTCCTCTCCCTCAGGCTACGTGAGGCATTGACCTCCCAGAGGAAGGTGGCCATATGGCAGCCAGATAAATCAAAGACTTTTCAAGTGTTGCTAGTTGACCCTGTGCGTTGAAGAGGATATCTTGCGTAACGTACGTCTGACTGAGAGTCACTATAGGATGTACGGTTCCCGCCGCGGAAGATTCCCCCTAGTGAAGACCAGCAGTTCCATACCCCCCACTCGCCATTGTCGCCGTTGACACCATCTTCACCGCTATACCCGGATGGAATCATCGCGCCGATATGGATTCGGAAGCATACGACCTTGGTTCCATCCGTGTTTGTCCTCTTCAAGCGATTGTACGAGCACCCATTGCCGACCGCTCGTAACCCTCTGGAATCTTTCGAAGCTGATGCCATACGGGAACGCGAATCGGAGGAACGCAAACGAGATGCCGAGCTATCTGCGGAGATTGCACAACGAAAGAAGAGTATGAACGAGAGGTCTATCAAGTTGACTGTGGTGCTAATGGCTAGTAGACGAATGCTAGGTGCTTGTCGATGCCGCGTCCTTTGAAGCTCATGAACGCTCAATGCTATTGCAGATGACCCTACATTGGATGCAAGACTTACCCACATTCGTAGGCAAAGTGGCCTGGACCCTCGCGCTGCTCTCTTCGTCCTGAGTCCTGTTACCCAAGCTGAGATAGGCGAATTCGTCAAGAGGTAGAATTGCAATCTCATGCATAAAATGTGCTAAGGAATTCACTACTCATCCAGCTTACAGGAAGCCCTATGGGAACCGTCCATAGAATACTATGCAAATCATTCAAAGCGGGTACGAAGGAAGCGTAACCGTCATAGTCAGTCGAACGCGCCATATCCCCTCACCATGGCTTCGTCTTCTGCGCCCAGACCTCTTAGACCAGAAGGTTGGACCGTGCGATACGAGTTCAAGATGGCTTGCTTCGCTGAGTTCAGAGCCGAGGACGATATTGCACTGAAGTAAGTGTTTAATCTTGGCTGAGTATATTCATGCTCTAAGTCATTCTAGGCATTACCATGATGCGTATTCCGCCCTGCATATCATGTTTGGTTCTACAGCTATTCTGCCGCCTCGTACAAAGCGATGGGCGGAAGCCAAAGTGCTCGCGGACTGCATCAGCTTCAAGGTGAGTGCGTCGCAACGCAGCTGATGACGTACTTCCTGAACGCCAAGCGCATATATGCAGATATGTAAGCTTTACTTATACAACAACGAACATTCCCTCGCACTAGCACACCACACGACGCATATGCGTTTATTCTCTGACTTATCTCGAGGTTGGGGTATCGGAGAAGAGACATTCGAGTACTGGAGTTGGGTTGCCCGACAGTAAGATCACTCCGTATCTCTTTGCGCACCCATGTCTGAATTTTGAGATGATTAGACATCGAGTATTCGCAGAGTTGCTTGAGCAAGGTACACGCACCTCACTCAAGATCCCCACTCACCTTCCAAGCGTAGGTGCAAACGAGCGAATGGTGTCACGAGCTCCAGATGGGACGCAACGCACCTCGCTCGAGCGCGAAGCTATGCGTGCACTGGGGCTGAACCCTATGCAGGCCTTACAGCACCCTGGGTTCTACTATTATATGGCTGCTAGATGTACAGAACAAAGGAGAGATCGCTTTTTGAAGGCATTGGATTCAGATGTGCGTTGTTTTGCAATCTCTTGCGATAATATCCAAGACTGAACTTCACTGTAGGCCTCTCAGCCCTCTGTATCTTCGTCCCCTGGGTTCATCAACGAGAAGAAGGTCGATCATCTTACACTTGTTCTTGAAGTAAGTTCTTCAGTTCGTCCGTTCTTGCCGTTTAATGTTTATCCCCGGTGCAGCTTTACACGCGAGCCTACGAATTATTCAAGAAATACTCAGCTCCAAGCAGTCAACACCAAGGCCAGGGTCGCCTAACACTATGGATCGCATATCGTATCGCTCAAACATATTATGAGTCTGGAAAATTCGAAATGGCCGTTCGGTATGTGCAACTTTATCGTCTCGTTACATCGGAGGTTGATTGCAGGCCTGTATTAGGTTCTTCGAGCGAATTGCAAAGACGTATCGCCGCGAACAATGGGACTCTTTGTTACGCCCTTTGTTGTCGACATGGTATGCGTGCGCTCAGCAGCTTGGCGATATGGAGTTGAGCGTGCAGTTGTTGCTTGAGATCCTGGGGCATGGTATGTTTATGCAGTGTTCAATTGCATTGTCACGAGCTCAATCCGCTCTTCTTAGGCCCGCAAGATGATCAAGACGATCCTGAGGCTTTGGAAGAGGACCTGATGGCCGTGTTGAAGGTAACATCGTTGTCCTCCCCAATGGTGCATGAGCTGAATCGGAGCGATACAGAGTACTGTCCCTTCCACTCCAGACCAAGCACTTGTCGTCGACCTGACCGAATCAGGCCCCGTTCGTGAGTATTTTTTCCGTTGTCAGCTGGTACTTCTTTCACTTATTACGTTGCCTAGTCGATACTTCTGCTATATTCTGGAAATCCGAAGTGAGCGTGGGCGAAGCAGCAGGCTTCCAAATCACACTCACAGCTCCTCCAAGTGTCTCTTTGCTCTCGATACCTTTCACTACCTTGACAATTTATTTGTCTGATGATCTGCCTCCTGTTACGATTCACCATGCTCAACTTGACGCTGATCAAGAGTTATCGACGGTGCAGAAAGTCGACGTTGGGAACATATTGATCCCACCTGCCGATTCAGATTCCGAGGATGGAGATAAGCATTTGAAGGAGCTCGAGGCACATCTCAGGTGGAACCCAGGGTCGTCACTCGTGCTCTGCGGGAGTATGACCTCAACCATTCCTACCACCTTGACGGTATGTACCGCACATCTAAACCTCAGGTATTAAACCTTTTTGGCTCATTCATGCTTGTTATTTCACGTGTATAGGTGTCAAAGCTGCTTTTAACGTTGAAGACAGGAACATGGCTCATCGAACTACCGTTGCAGCCGAACAGTCGCCGATCGGGCACGACCCCCAACCCCAAATGGCTGAGCTCCGTCAACCCCCCGAGATTTATTCCGATTCAACGAGATCACTATTCTGCAGCCAGGTACGGTACTTTTACAATATACTCTGTACTTCCTGATCGTTGAATCGACTATCTCGACCTGAAGTGTCCGGCATCGTCCGCACGTCGTACATGTTTCACTTGCACACCACGCTCCTGCGTACCTTGGTGAAGAATATCCTATTGTCATTGATGTGACGAACGGCGATGATCGCGATTTGGACATTGTCGTAGACGTGTTACTCCAACCCACGGAGATTGAGGAAGCTGGTACGTCGTGAATCTGCAATGAGTATCTCACTCCGTGGCTCACATTGTAACAGATAACTTCATTACCTTTGATGGTCAACGTTCCTCTTCATACATCAAAGGTGCTCAATTCGGCATCCTCAAACCAGGGGTTAGTGCATCGAAGACACTCTATCTGGGTACCCTCGGCGCCGTGGGCGATAGGACAATTGATATTTCGGTTCAATCCCGAGCAGGCACATCTCTATCATCCTCGTCATCCTCGTCACCCGTCTCTCCGAATGCTCCTCAGAGTCCCGCAATCCCTGTGGACAGTGGTGAAACACTGCGGACATTGGTCGTACCCACCGTGGAGCCGATTACAACGTCTCACAGCGTCAGTTACAGGAGAAGCACAAAACCATTGCCTGGTTTGGGTGAATTGGATACGTTTGAAAATGGTTACTGGGAGGATGACGGTGAGGCGGATGTAGTCATGACTTTTGCTGCAGTCGGTCCGGCTGCTATGAAAGTCGAAAGAGTGAAGTTGATTCGTGAGGTGAGCATTGGTTTGAATTCATTCTGCCTTTGTGCTGAAACTTTGGTCTTAGGATGGTCCTCATGCTAAAGTGCTGCATTCCTTAGTCGAGGACAGTGAAGGCGATTTCATCACAGGTTGGTGATTACTCTCTCACTATGGCGTTGCATCTCATTGCTTGTGTCTTGTCATTTACATTGCTTGCAGAATGGCTCACCGGTGAAGAGTTTTGCGATAATTGTCAAGTATCACTTTCTCGGCCATCGGACCCTGAAGCAATTTCCGGTCCGGGCACCTATGAGATCTCTTGGAGAAGGTACGGCAGTGCAGTCTTCAGGTCGAATACATACTCATTCACCATGTCTCCAGAATGTTTCCCCTTGGAAAGCTCGGTTCACTCACGACCAGTCGTTTCAAGCTTCCCTCGTTGCAACCCCCAACGTCCGACCTTGTTGCACTCCTCCAAGTACCTAACACAGCAACGCTCCACGTTCCAATCCTAGCTACACTCACCATCCGAAACAATCACCCTACAAGATCCGCAAACATCCTCCTCCAACTTGATACAGACACCCTCAACGACGGCTTCGTCGTCGCCGGATTGCGGAGCGGTAGGATACCTATTCTCCTACCTGGCACGGAAGAAGTTGTTAGGTGGAACCTCGTCCCTGTTGAATGTGGATGGGTGAAGGTACCCAAGATTAAAGTCACCAACCGAAGGAAAGACGTTATCGGGAATGGCCCCAATAGTCAGCCCGAAGATGAGACCGAGGTTGAGTCTGTTCAGGTCATTGATGTCAGATGGGACTCTATACCGGAGGACTATGTTGCGAGAGAAGGTGATGCCGGGGTGAGAAAGAGCTCAGATGTTCCGAAGATTGAAACTACCCATGGACGGTCGCACGAAGCTATGGTTCTGGTACTACCTCCCTGAATTGTGATTTCTGGGTATACTGTGTATATGTCATCATCATGTACCAGTTTCATTATTACGAGTTGTTTTGCCTGCATAACCCATGCACGGAAGCGTTCTATCTGACTCTCTTGAACATCTTCGCTGCGGGTATGTCGCGTCTGACCCTCAAAGTCCCCACGTGATCGTGTTGCGGTGATGACGCTTCAGAGGCGCTTAAATCCGATCTTCCTGAGCAGGTACCGTAGAGCAATCTGAGAGTAACTTCTTGCAGTCCATCTACGATCATCATCTCTTCTCCTCCCCTCCGCCGTAGTTTAGATACATTCTCCTCATGGCCCTCATTGAGGTAAGCTGCTTGGGATATCTCTATTAGTGGAGATCCACTTGATGTATTGCTATGCTCTGATAGGTCATTGCCAACGATCGTTTGGGGCGCAAAGTGCGCGTGAAGTGCAGTCCTGACGACACTGTCGGCGATCTCAAGAAACTCATCGCCGCTCAAACCGGTACTGACCATCGAAAGATCCGCCTGAAGAAATGGTACGTCGTGCATACGATTTACGAAGTGTATTGTCTGACAACGACAAATTGAACCCAGGTACTCTGAATTCAAAGACCACATCACTTTAGCTGACTACGAAATTCACGATGGGATGAGTCTTGAAATGTACTAAGTGCAGACTCCCGTCTTCCGACCATTGTCAGTCTATCTCTCGCCATTCGCCACTCGGACCAATGTCTCCTCGATGTTACCCTAGGCCTGTTCCACGATTGCCATGGTACAGTCTCCGCTTGTAGGATTATAGTGCTGTAGCAAATAAGAATAGTTTCGTTCACTTTATAACGGTTGGGTATGTGCTACATCCTTGCCGTCATAACGCCGTCTTTTCTATGGACCGAGATCCTTGTTCAGCCTTTCCATAACCTCGCCCCCGACTTGTCTAGGGCTTTCTTGATCCGATTCTCTCTGCGGTTGGGCGCAAGAGCGATGCACGTCGGTATATTCTCCGGCTGTTCAATCCACAGATGGTGTGGGATGGGCGGTGAACTGGATGAAAGAAGATCACTGAGACGTTGCAAGCTGTCTTGATTTGCCGTCTTATGGAATAATTTAGTCCGGTAATTCAGTGGAATGAAGAGGTATATCACTGACTTGCAGAACAGCCTGTGATTGGCGAGCGAGTTATGAGGAGTGCACAATACCTGAACAAAGAGGTGCTAACGAACCTTTCTCATGTTCTTCAAATTACCCAAGTACGCTGCCGTCTCAGGAGAAGCACGAGTCTCGTGTAATACCTACAGTGAGAACGAAATCGCTTGCATAAAACCATATTCGTTACAAAAGAGAGACATAACCTACTGCTGCCGTAGCATGGGCGACCTGTGCCATCAATGGACCGACACCCCAGCCTTCGCTCTAACTCGGGCCTGTTAAAGATTGAAAGTCATGACACGAGAAAACTCAACTAACATCCAGTAGGTCTCGTCGCACAACGATCTGCATAACCAGGGGTGATTCAGACCTGGACACGGGTTGTGTTGTATTGCCATCAATGGGTGGCTCGCCGAGGTCGGTGTTGGCAGGTGGTGACGAAGTTGAACTTGCCATATTTCCCTGTAATGCGTTTGTACTATAGGAACGTACACTTTGTCGAGTGAATGCGCCGAGATGAAACGTGTGCCTATAGCGAAGCATTAAACACTGGCGTTTCCAAGCTCATGGAAACCTCAGAGATCCAGCCCTGCTGCTCGAGCACACTGTCATCGATTCATCGTGCATCTAGGTCTGGACACAGAGGATACCGAAACAGACAGCTTCATGATCGATCAACTACACAAAATTCATAACACGTGATGTGCTGTTCGTGTTCAAACCTCACTGTCAACGGATTGAAGTTAAGTTACCAGAGCACCTCCATGCCACGGGCATCCCAAAAGCAAAGAAATTATCTGCAAAAAGTCCTCAACTGGTGTGGAGAAGTCAGTAATTATGAGAAGATAGTGGGGCAGCAAAAGCCTGAGGTTCGTTACTTACTATTGACTAATCAGAGTGGTTTCTATTCGAACAGTGTTCAGCCCTAGGTCAACAGTACTAGTCTTGCAAGAGGATGATTTGCTATATAATGAGCTTTGCCTTGAAATGAATTATTCTATCAGCGATAACAAGTCATACTGCGGAATGGCATATTCGGCGCGCACTGGGTGTACCTTGGGCGTACCTATCCTCTGATGGTCAAGCCGCGTAGAATTTCATCATATCATTTACTGCGGCATTCCGGAATCCGCGCATTGCTATCTGCGACATGCAGAGCATAAGCTCCAAATCCTCTCTCACTTTGGAAACTCCACTCAAGATTTGTGCCAGTATAAATTGCTATGGCCGCCTATGTCCCTCTGTCGCCGGGATGCTTGAGGAGACCTATGTAAGAGGCGAGACTTGTAACCTGACGACACCGTGAATCAGAGACAGCAGAGGCCTATAAATGCATGCGTGTTGTGCAGCACTATTCGGTACCAGCATTCAGTTTTCTGGTCAACCTTGACGTTTTTGCTTAGGTGCTGGCCAGTACGTCTACCCTCGACTTACCACACACGATCTGTATGCTAACATATCGGTTTTCTTCAGCCTAACATCATCTCCCTGCTCTACAGCCTGACGACACGACTCTTGCCTCAAGATGTTCACGAGCACCGTCTATTCTCTGCTTGTTGCGAGTGTCCTTTCAATCGCGGTCCTTCCATCTGTTGCCGCTCCCACCAACGTCCTTGGGTAAGTTCGTCATCTGAAATTACTGACGCAACGTTGATGTTCAGTGTTGTTAAAAATATAGGTCTTTGGAGAGAAGGCTTGCCGTTCAGGTTCCCCCCGAATGTTCCGGAACTGACTGGGACAACAAGCCGAAATACTGCCTCGACTATTCAAAGCCTCCACCTCCTCCAGGTCCTAATGGATTCAGCGTCGCAGGTTTCAAGCGTGAGCAGTTAGGGAAGAGGCTTGCCGTGCAAGTACCCCCCGAATGTTCAGGGACGGATTGGGATAGTAAGCCGTCCTACTGCCTGAATTACTCAAAGCCTCCTCCTCCCCCTATTGGTCCCAACGGCATCAGCATCGCAGGTTTCTAGGTTTCAAGCGATACACACTGAAGCACGAGTAAGTTAAGGTACCATTGCGCTGATGACCTTCGAACATCGTTTGAGGCACAGTGGCCTGTGAGTCCCGCCGGCTACCTTCTCTTCATCGTTTTTAGCTCATTTCATCCCATTGATCTATATAAGGCTTTGAGAAATGGTACCATTGACCATCTCAGTGATACTGTGTAGGTGGCGGCGCATTGATACTGCACGCTTGTATTCTCGAAATAGATCATGAGTCGTGATCTTGTGGAATGATAGGCCATCTATGCAACTATCCAACAGTATAGAGAAGTAGTTCCGAGATGCAGAAGGGAGCTCTAAATGGGGTGTCGTTGAATACGAGCTTTACGGGCGTGACAAGAGTGTCCTTCATGCAACAACATTCATTCCCACAACAAGGAAGCCCGCTCTCAGATTGGCTGGCTGAGAATCAAGCGCTCTCGCTTGCAACCTTGCCGTGTGACATCCTCCGTGACAGAGCTCGGAAAAGTTGTTGCATTGCTGTCTCAATAGTGTTCTCTTGTCCCTCCCTCTTGCTCTTCTGTAGAAAAATAAAACGTACATACGCACAGAGACCCAAGAACCTACGGAGTTTTATCGGGAAAGAACGAAGGTCCAGGGAGGTGTGGCGGACGAGAACTTTGAATAAAACTCGAAGTGTTGCATTACTGGGCCACTGATAGTATGGACAGTGCCGTGTACGCTGTGTTTTAGGATGTCAAATAAGGATCCAGAATCGAACGCGACCGTCAGACGCTGTCTGTGTTGGCTACCGTCGGACAAATTTGCCCTGCTGACACTTGCTGACACCAATTGGTATGGGATAACACAGGATATACCTTTGAAAACTTCCATTCTTGATCATCAACGAAGGACTTTGGTGAGACCACCGCGGCTAGTCGGACTGATGATATGAAAGCACGATGTGCAAGTGCATGCATGATAGCGGATAGCCCCGTTCTGCTGATGTCGAAGTGAGACAACCTCGTGCGTTGAGGTTTGCAAATGGGCGTATAAACTCCTTGTATGGTGGGCCATGGTTAGACAACCAACCGTCGGGTTGTATGCATGGGATCCACCGAAGAGGGTTCTATAGGGTTTGCGTAAGAAACTTCAATGAAGGATGCAGAGTGACGACAGAGCGCAGATAGGTCAAGCTAGTATTATGGACCAGATTCGTCCACCAGTGCGCAGCGTGTGGACTCGAGGGTCGTATGCGATGCACGTGAGCATGTATCACCGATATACTTACCTACCGTGACACCCGCTCTGGTTCAGGACGTTCGAGTATGATAAGCCAGCGGCACCCGTCTCGGATCTGCAGGAAACTATAAAGAGGACGCACTGCGATATTGGGTTCAACAGTCTCCAAGGAGTTACATCCACTTCCTGAAGGTGAGCCACCTCTCCAAGCCATAATCTTTACAGCACCCTCCCACCATGCTATCTTGACTGACGAGCCACAGAGCATAATTCGTGAACATCATGCGTGTCTTCGCTGTTATCGTCGCCGTTGCTGCTATGATTGTTGCAGTCACCGCCACCCCCAATCCCTGTGGCGTGATTAAGGACGGTGAAGATTGTGGCACGTGAGTTTCTTCCAAGACATAGTAATACTAATTGGCATAGGGCTTACGTTCGATTTCGACAGGTGCTGCGGTGGACCCTAAACAGCCCGAGCTGAGGTCAAGGCTGCCACAAGTGATGCAAAATATGTACACTTACCAGCTGACAACTGTACCAACGTCCAATATGGTTTTTACCTGAACTCTAGTGTGTGTAGATGATGGTTGTGGAAAGCCCGCCGTTGAATGAACCAACAATCCAAGTTGCAATATCTCGAAGACAGCACTCTGATCTCTCCATAAACTGAGCTTTAGCATCTGATTAGATTCCCTCAGCCTCTAAGTAAATGCAAAGCGTGGACGACCCGTAGTGGAGGATACCTGAGGTGGTATCGGGAAAACACCCTCCCCCCAGACTCCTGGGTCTGAATTTCAATGCAGGCGGCCTCAGAATGAAATGAACCTGCTGGGGATGTCCTACTATATGCATGTAAACTTACGAACGATTAACTCGGATCACGCATCGAACATACCGTACATACTCTGCGAACTAATTCGCTGAAGTGGTAGGCCGAAAGTCAACACACCTCGGGCTAGACATCGACAACTGACAGGGGCGCTCGGGACTACACAGGGACTCAAAGATAATCGATAATCGACCAGCTTCCATAGACAGTGCCGTCGAGGTCCACTTGCGGCGCCGTACAGCCATAACACGGAACGATAGTGCCATTGTGAGAATGCGAATTAAACTAGACAAGCAGCTGTCTCAACGAGACAGAGTAGTTGATGGAATACACATGGTAGCATGGAGCCTGCACCAGCCTGCACCTCTGTCAGTGACAAAGCGTAGATAGAATTGGACACCGCGGTGAACGTTACCCATGCAGAAGCAGTCATGGGTCCCAGCAGCTCATATCACTGGCAATTTCATGGATGTCTTGGTAGTTTGAGCAGCTGCCAGTTCGGATCCGAGTCCCCAATATTTGAGTATCGCCGGCGAGTATATAAGTAGGAGCATCGAGCATGGTATGGATTGCACGACCATCGTCTCAACCCCGAAGGTGAGCATATCGACTGCGAGCTGCAAATGTTCAGTCGATGAAGCCTTCACTAACACAATGGAATGCAGGCTCAACTTGTTACCATGCGTTTCGCCGCCGTACTTATCGTCGCAGCTACCCTGATTGCAGCAGTTGTTGCTGCTCCAAGTCCCGATCCTTGCGGCGCTATTGCTCCCGGAAAAGACTGCGGCACGTAAGTCTAAATCTTTCACACATGCAAAACCGACATAGTTGAATCCTGATGGTGTAAACGATCATAGATGCTGCGGTCGCTGAGATCGTGCAATTGGCTCTAGCAAAGAGTTCATGGCTTGAGCATGAGCAGATATTCATCACCGACTATTAATTGCTTTGTATATTCCTTCACCATGAACGAAGAGAGGACATGAAAGATGATGCGTGATACCGGAATTTCTGAGTAAACCATGACAAAGATCATGTTTGACCAGGAAGTTGAGAGTAGAATGGATGCACTTACCAGGGCAAGGGGCCGGCTGATTCATCTTGCAGTGGTTTCAAGGCCTCTGATGGAACTTGTGACCACTCTGCCCTCTTTAATAACTGCCAACAAATGCTTCTCCGGCCAATCGAGAACTGTAATATCGTCCAGGGGGTTAGCATTCAGAACCAGTATGTCAGCGAAACCGCCAGTTTTGATCCTCCCGATCTTGTCATTCCGTAACAGTCTACCTGCCAGTGTGTATATCTCCCGTCAACTAAATATACAAAGTTCGCTCAAAGGCAAACACTGACTAGCATTTGTGGTTGCGTGTCGTAAAATCGCGCCGGAAGGCAGCGCAGAAGCACGAACAGTAAATTCTTCTGTTTGCAAGGCATGCATTGATGTCAGAAGATCCGACCCGCTGGAAATGACCACGTTAGACCATGCCAGACTCCAATGTAATATGGTTCCTCACTAGCAAACCGTGACTCCAGCGTCGTGTGCTATCTTGAGCGCATCCAGCCCTTTCTCCATGACTTGCTGGTTCTTTATCTTCCCATCTGGCGGTAGGAAATCTTCGAAAGGTGGTCGTACCATAATCCCATAGCATGAGAGCGTAGGGGTCAAGTAAATGCCTCGATCCGCCATCCTGAAGAAGACACCTTTCGTTTAATTTTTCATCAGAGTAAGCGCGATTGAAGACTCACATCTTCGCAGTCTCCGGAGACATTAAGTTGCCATGTTCTATACCCTTCACTCCATTTTCGATAGCATGCCGAATGGATGCATCAGTGTACGCATGGGCAGTCGCTGCCAATACACAGTTATACCGCACATCAAGGCACATCAGAATAAGTGAGAACGTACTGTGAATGCCTCCCATCTGCTCGCATGTCTTGGTAATAGCACGTACCTCTTCGGGTGTAAACTGTACTGTTTCAATGGCATCCTAATAGAAAGGCGGGGGTCAACGGTGTGTACCTAATCACAATAATGATGAAGAGAGCTTTACTGTTGGAGAAGCAACTCCGCCGCCGCACATAATCTTGATGAAATCAGCCCCAGATTTGAGCTCTTCTCTGGTGGCTTTGAGCACCTCCGGAACTCCATCACATGTTCTGCCCAAGCCTTTACTGTGACCTGCACAGCACCCGGTGCTATCCCCTACAGGTGAGAGATCGGCATGACCTCCTGTGTGTGAAGTGAGCGAAGAGCGCGGCAGATACATGGGTAGCAAGATTGTCAGAAGATTGTCTCACCGGTCTGTGAAAGTGCTTTCCCGCATTGTATGAGACGAGGCCCTTGTACGAGACCTTCATCGATGGCGTTAGCTAGAGCTTTGCTTGCTCCGCCTGCCAAGAGATACTAGTGAGCTATGCATTCCCCGAGCTACTATGTCGCCGCACTGACCCGTATCTCTGACAGTGGTGAAGCCTCTCATGAGCATTTCTAAGGAGCACTCTTGATAAGAACAGCTTCCAATCAAGACACCGTCAAGCGTACCATTCAACACATAAGTCGTACGCAAGTTCACGAGCTGCTCCGGTGTTTGTACCAACTCTGTCATGCTCTTGACACCTGGGACCGCGGTGACATGAACATGACAGTCAATAAGGCCGCTACACCACATTTGTTAGATATGGGAAGTTCCGCAGATTCCGTAGCGTCCTCACGGGCAAAGGTACTGTCCATCGAGATCAACCTCGAGCGGAGAATCCTTATCGGCAGTCCCGGGAGTATCAGCCACAGAGGCTTTATCGCTAGCTGGTAGAATCGACTTGATATGTCCCGCCTCTATGTGAACATCTTTCAACCCGGATAGCACTTTGGAAATCTCAGGATCTATGACATGAGCTCTGCGCAGAATCAATGGTCGGGGTGGAGAGAGAATCCATGGCTTCAGCGCAAGCTTTGGCAATCTGTCCGAGTATCGAGGTTATCATAGCGACCCCAGAAGAAGAAATAGACCCTGCAAGGTCCACTCACAAGCTATCCCTCGTCTTTCCAGGTGAGCCAGGGTAAGGAGACTTGTCAATGATCTGCATGACACCGTATGGGTCTGCCAGCTATGAACGACGTCAACAACGAACGAGAGCAGGTACAGTGAGATCTCATGAGATAAAAGGCGGGCGGGATATCTATAGCAAAGTACTATGGGAGGCCGAGCTTGTGACGTTCATACCACATGCGTGAGCCTGAGGCTCGGAGGTCTTCATATGAAGGACGTCAAGCGATTGAACAACTTGAACTGGCTATAGTAGAGGTGCCAGTAAGTTCTTTGCAGGGGTTTTTCTCGCCTCATATATACCGAAGGACGACTCAGCCTTTATATCTGAGAAAGGCATTCGAACTATTGCGCAATAACAACATGAGATGGGCCCATGGGACAAAGTCAAAGATTCAGAAATGGGCCGCCGCGGTTTAGCGTGCGCAAGGCGCCTACACAAATTCCAAGGAGACCGTGTACGCGTACTCGTATTCAAGCTAAGCTTGAAGATTTGTCAACCCGGAACCGCGTTATATAGTATGTTTGAGTATCAGTTAGAGTCGCTTTGAAAAGGCTGGGAAGATACAAAAGATATTCTGAAGGGTAACCACAAACTGACTGAAGGTCCATCGAATCTGCACTCTAAATTCTATACACCACGATAGCCTCAGGCTCTGTTGAACATTGAACTCACGACTTCCAACATTTCCTCCTTGAACTGGCCTATATCCCTGGCCAGAACAAGAATACGCATATCATGACTACTGTAACTCCCGCAGAGACAGTGAGAGATATCAGCACCCATTGCAATGCAACAAATATGAGCGTCACCACAGAGTCGATCAACTGAGTTGCAGAACAGAGTCGTCAATATAGTTGATCTTGATACAAACATACAGAAGACTCACCGAGTCGTCCGGTACCAAGAACCGGAACACTAAATTCCCACTTAAAGCCAGGAGACATTTCTCCACGAAGGTAACGGTGTTCAATTCGAATGCCAACAGGCAGTCATGAGCATGATGATCCAGTATTTCCCGACCAACGACGGTTCTTTTGGGGCACCTACATGTCTGCGACGATTCACGTGCGACAACGGGGAAGAATAAAACCATGATGCACATTATCGCGAGTGTGCACATGAGAGCGAAGGAGCGAGGGACGTGTAGAGATGCTGCAAAGATGACTATGAAGCTCGCCAACTCTTGGAACATGTATCCAAAGGCTGGACGCTGCGGGCTTGGGGAAGGCGGCGGCGTAGGTGGCGAGCTGGCTTTCCTATTATTTTCGTAATACCTGGCCAATTTTGCTCGCATCTCTTCCTCCCGCTTCGCATCTATTTCCTTCCGCATTGCTTGCTCTCGTTCTCTTGCCTGATCTTCTACCCATAGCGGAGGAGGGTGCATATGAAAAGATGGCGGACCATTGGGGCCATGCGGGCCACTTCCAAGGATATCTGCATGAGCTCATTAGCGATAACTTCCGAAAGGATTAATGACAATTCAGCACTGACAGAGACGGAGTTTACCCGGGGGGTTAGGAGGCTCTTCGTCCATATGATGGGATGACATGCTATTGTTCAAGGAACAATCGAGAGTTGGAGGGTCAAAAACTTGGTTCGAATAACCGGCGGGAGGTGCTTATTGTGTTTCAACGAGAATTCTCGACGGAGGTTGTGAGGTGGTACTGGACGTTTTTACTCCTCGAAAGCAAGACGTTAAATACGGTTGGAAAGGACAAGGGCTGTGCTAAATGGTCGAGGTGTAGGCTGTGCCTTTGCTGCAGTCAAAGAAGCCTGCGTCGTGTGGCGGTCAAAGACAGTCAAAAGTAGTCAAAATTGGTAGGAACTCGACTGATGGGCGAATCAGCAGGCTAGATATGGTTCTCGTGCATGCATTTTGGAGGTACATGAGGTCAATGGGTCCTGTCCAAGGCGGTGAGAGTATGTTCAAGGTTCACAGATCGTGCGGTTGCCAAGTGGACCCAGTTGCAGCTGAACAGGATCCAAAATCAATATGAAGAGCATGAAATTAGGACGTAACCATGTAGTGTATCCATGAGTGGTGATATATCTAAGCAACGTCGTATACAATAACCCCTCAGTCATCGCTATGTCCGTTGGTTTAGTGAAGGGAAGAATGAGATCTGAAAAGCACGTACTCTGATGGTTCTCGACGTAGAAATAGATCTATTGCGGCCGAAAATGCGGCAAAGGCTATGCCTCCGCCAAAGGCTGCTTTTGGCCCTGCATTCCGAGCGAGGATACCACCTGCCAAGAAGCCTGCAGCAACGGGGTTCACCATGTCATTTTTAGCGCGATACTGGACAATCTTCAGTGAGCCCATGAGCGCTGCAGAATCTGCGCTAGAAGACCTACGGATTCTATCACGCATTCGATCCCTGCGAACAGAGCACCGACTTTTCCAAATCCCTTTCCACTTCGGTACATCCCACGTCCCATCTCCTTGAATATTTCTGATGCTTTTTGTCGTGTATTCATGGACTGAGACTGCGATCTCAACAGTGGATCCTCATATGCAAATGACGCGGACATCAGCGAGAAAAATGCACCGATGCCAAAACCTATGTGACAGCGATATCTGAAAAGACGTCCAAAACGTGTGCAGAGGGTACACCGTGAAGTACTAACCACCAACACCAGCTATCACCGTCTTGGCAACGCATGATTCCATGCCCATTGTCATATAATCTTGGTACTTCTTTGCTTGGAGCATTTGCGCTCTGTCCTCTTCAGTGAATCCCGGTGGTAGAGGCTCCTTGCCAGCCGGGAATATTGGGGGAACTCCGGGTATTGAGGACATGTTGGCGCGTCTCAAGCAGCCTGGTTTGAAGGTTGGGTAAAAGAGAAGGCTGTAATGGCGGAATGACCAAGGATGATGATGATCAGAGAATTAGAGGAAAGTATACGAGGAGAAAGAAGGTGCTGTGCCGCCGCGAAGACTGCAATGCATTTCGCAGCAAAGTATTGCTGTCAGTGGTGTGTCAGGAGAAATGACTAATAGACGCGCAAAATAATGGCGGCCCGGATAAGCCGGAGCGTCATCGTTGTTACTGAACGCTGCCCGAGTGAGCTCGTTTCTTGACCATCTTGCTAAACCTTCACTACTTCTCGGGCGTTGTGAACAGTCAAACCATGAATGCACCACCTATGTCTTTCGGAGGAAGGATGCAAAACGTGCAACCCGATGGTGATGCTGCCATTCGCCAGACAGATTCCGATGCTGCTTTAGCTCGCTTTTCCGCTGTCCAGAAAGGCTATTTCACAGACCCATTCATCAAGCCACTCCTACCTAGGGGATCGCAATACCAACCCCCAAGACCTCCTCTGATTAATGTTGGGACTTATGTACGATCGGAGGCCATCGATGCGCTCGTGAGCCAGTGGATCACGTTAGCCGGACAGGAAGGCAAGAAGTGTCAAATTGTCAGTTTAGGTGCGGGCAGCGATACAAGATTCTGGCGTATTGCCGTGCGTGTCAACTATTTTGGCATTGGTGCATATGTTTGATGTTCCCCTCTCAGGCAGAATAGTCCCCAGAAGGACCTGCTCGCATCATACGTTGAACTGGACTTCTCTGAGAACACGACCAAAAAGGCGATGGCTATCAGGAAGAGCAGAGAACTCAGCGCACTCCTGGGCACTCCTGACGACGTGAAACTTGGTCTGTAAGATGCAAGTACGATATTCAAGCATCTTGCTGATGCACTCATAATCTGCAGCCAACGGTGGAACTGCCCTCCATGCACCGGTTTATCATCTAGTACCTGCCGACATGCGTAAATCACCAGATGAAGTCTTTCCTACTTCATTCGGAATAGACGGCGGTGATCGCTCACACATCATTTCACCAAACCTTCCTACTCTCCTTTTGTTCGAATGCGTATTGGTCTACATGAAACCCTCTGAGTCGGACGCCGTCATCAAGTGGTTCACCGATTACTTCTCCACCAGCTCGGAGAGCACCGTTCTTGGCGGTATCGTTTATGAGATGTTTGGCCTCAATGACTCATTTGGAAAGGTCATGCTCAACAACCTGAAGGTAAGTATTGTGACCCGGCTAGCCTTCGAATGTTACTTAATATCCTGTGTAGGCCAGGAATGTGGATCTGCCCGGTGCGGAGCCATACCCTACATTTGCTTCGCTACCGCAACGCTTCCTCAGGCATGGCTTTGACGTTGCTCGTGCGCTCACGCTTCGTGAGATTCGGCGGGCTTATATCGACCCCGTAGAGTTGGAACGGTAAGGCACCGAATTTCACGGAATGGATAGTAGCCTTATGCATTCACGGCAGCATTTCGCATTTGGAACTGCTCGACGAGATCGAAGAGCTAGAGCTCGTCCTAGATCACTACGCGATCACTTGGGGAGTCAAGCTCTACGAGAAGGGCTCTTCCTTAGGCGCGTCCTGGAAAGGGTGGGGTTTGCACCCCAAGATATACGACGACGATTCGGGCTCCGACGTTAGTATCAGAGCGTCAGACATGTTGAGACGGTGAAGAAGACAAAAATATCTGTATCATATGATGTTACTCGCGCGGAGCTGTAAGATACTCGTAAGTCTTTTCGCATTACCTGTTTGCGACGACGCTCATTGGTTCCCTCTTTAAGGATGTATACGTATACTTGTAGCAGAAGATTTTATATTCGCATTGGTTATAGCTGTCTTGGAATATCACTGCATATTGCTGCAATCTACGACCTGCATATTGCTGGTGAACTGTGCAAATCGATTTGATAGCAGCCATCCCTCCTTTGTTATGACCTGTCCCTCGACACTGCACCCTACCCATACCCAAGAGGTCCGTACTTTTCAGCCTTCAACATACACCGTGACTGGGACCACAGTATTGGTCTACTCCAAAGGTTATATCAACAGTCTGAAAAATACAGTCAGCACAATCACACTCTATTGAATGAGGACGCCGACCTCTACATCTCTCTGCTAAAGCAGCTGGTCAGTAGGATTCCTTCGTTCGATTCGAATGGGAAACTTTACCTCGACAACAGGAGAAGCAATGACGCTTGCCGCAAGAAAAGCAAGAGCGGTGAAGGTGGCTGAGATGAACTTCATGTTGTGTGTAAAGTATCAGCGGGTGCTGATACTTCTGTTCGTCAGTCGATGTGAGTACGTGCCCTTTATACCTGGTCAACTCAGCGTCTACTACATACATTGTAAGGCTTCAGCTCTTGTGCTTTACATTCTTTAGGGCGCAATCAGTCTCAGCGCCGAGCTAGGCGTTTGCCTAGAAGCGAAACGTTGATTCTCGGACGTATAAGCTGACTACAGGCTTGTCCAACTAGGTACACATGTTGTTAAGCCACTTCAGAAGGAGTATTCTCGTACACGACCCGGTAACTCAAACCCCCAGTTCACTAGTAATTGACCATAGTAGTCGATTGTATTGGAGTAATTTCGCATGGAGGCCACGTCTCGCCGATGCTCTTGCACTGCAGAGGCACCGGGAGACACTCGGGGCATCATGATTTTGGGAAGCACGTCATGCCCCTTGCTCATAACGCGAATCGCTTCGCTCTAGCCTTTGCTATTTGCATTATTTGGTGTCAATGCTCGCGCTCCGACCTTTGAGTCGGATCGACGTTCCACGGTACGACAGATGGCATCGAGGTCTTCCCGAAACACTCGTTCTCGGGCGACTGTTGTCTACAAGAATGGTCGTCGACATAGTATGATTAATTAGGACATTACTCCATCAAAGGTATGTTATTTGTGGTTCCGGCCTTGATCACTTTCCAGCCATTCAACACATTTTTCGTACCGTTACCAAACCTCAGGCTTGCACGGATTCATCGTTGTAGATTCAGGTCTACGCTTGATGTATTCATGTATACGAATCAGTCACAGTAAAAAGGTCTTAAAAGGTTGCAATGATACAACGTATGGTCTCACCCTTCTCCGTAAGGTTGAATTGGTAGACTGGCTTGAGAGAGAACTTGAAGGTTACGGGAGCAAAACCCCAGCAGAACCTGCATGTGATATTCGAACCACGACAGTTTCCAAATCCGGTTACTTTCGGAGAACAGCCTCCGGTAACGGCGTCGATGACGACGAGGAGTAAGCTCGTGTTTTGGGTCTAAACGATTTTGGAGATCACTTCCAATGCACACCTATATAACCAGCCACCACGAGAGGTATTCCAGTGCAGCATTCTCTCCCTCTTTCTCTTGAAGCCAACCGTCCTTTCCAGATTGTATAGACTCGCTCGAGCCGCTGGGTCCCACTCCAAGACATGATGTCCCGAAAGGCAAATGGATATCTAACACCGAATGGGTTCGCGAAAAGCGGCGCGCGTACACCTGCCGCCGACATCGTGCTCCCAGACGGTCAACCTGAAGTCGAACCTGTTCTGAAAGAGAAACTCCAATCAGCTCTCTCTGAATTGGAGAGAACGGGAGGCCCTGGAGGGTGGTTCGCGACGAAACTGATGTCCGCTGGTGACTGGATTGAGAAGGAAGTGGAGGAGAGAAGACAGATGATTGGGGGGATTGACAATATGTGGCTGCTGCTATCAGATGCTACTGACGAAGAGTTTAATCCGGTATGTGCGCTTTCTTCCCATGATGGCGTAGAACTCACGAATTTACATAGGTCTGCGCGTGTACCTACACGTTGCGAGGCAAACTGTCTCTTGGACAACTACAAGATGTGTGTGCTATTGATGCTCTCAAACTCTCTCTATAACTAACTCGTCACGATAGGCTACGAAGAAGCTGCAGAAGAAGTTCCCCAAATATCATCAGCGACTAACATCCGTCGGTCGTAAATTGCATGGAGCTCGTTTTGAGGACGACCCTGATTTCGACATAAACAATCATGTCCATTCTGTTCGTCTACCTGAACCAGCAGGTAAACGCGAATTAGACGACTTGGTAAGTGGGGGAATAGTGCATCATGGAATATTGAAACTCAAGCGACGTCATGCCACAGATGGGGAAGTTCATTGCACAGGATTGGGACTTGCGACGACCGCTTTGGGAAATGATACTGGTGGAGAACTATCGCGACGACGACGGCGCAGAATGCGCCATTATTTCTCGAGGGTAACTTCATTTCAACCCAGTGTAGCTTGTGCATTATTGACTTTTCACATTATAGACATCATACCCTCGCTGATGGACAAGGTAACATTTACAATGAATATTACGAGCGACAAAGGCTAAAACGGTACTAGGTTTCGTCATCAGCCAGCTCTACATTACGTCCTACCATGACGAGCTAGTCAAACTCATGAATTCGACGTCCAGCAAGCTGCACGCAATGAAGAACGGCCGCATCCAGCCTTCCAAAGTCAACAGCCTCCTCCGACCTCTAGACCGGTTCGCCGACGACGACAATGTTATGATCGCACCTCTCATCCAACTCTGTCTCGCTTCCCTCTTCTGGATAACCTACGCCGTGTCCTTTGGCATCTCGCTTTTCATCAGTGTTTATCAAGGTTTCATCCAAGTCGTCCTGTTCCTACTGACTTGCTGGCGCGTCGAAATGCTCACAGCTCCTCAACATGGACCCCGTGTCCACGATCGGGAGTTCTCCAGCTCTAGGACTGTGACGCTAGATGATATTCGACTCTGTCAGAAAGCCTTTTCTGGACCTTACCCAGGGAGTGAAGTGAAGGGAAGCAAGACTGGGCAAGTGAGCGCGAAGAGCAAGATAGGACATGTGACGCTGAATGACTTGATATGCTCTGTTATGGTGGACGTTCTAGCTGAAGAGCTTGCAACAAGAGAAAAGGAAATATCGCCGTGGGGGATAACAAAAGAATTCTTGAAAAAGATATTGCCTTCACCTATCGGCTTCTTCATGTACGCATGTTTTCCTACGCTGACATGAATTTTGGCTAATATGGTACTTCACAGACCCATCAGTGTCCGCAAACCCGGAGACTGGTCCATGCGTAATCTATCTACTGGCTCCATGGTCTACCTCGACCCTACCCCTCTGGACGCGCCAGTGAACCCGAAAACACTCCACAAGCACATCCACGAATGTCGCTCAGCGCTGTCCCTCCTGAAACATAGCTTAATCCCTCGCTTGCTTTTCCACCTCACTCAATTGTCCGGACAAGCGCCCGCGTTGTGGCCTATTCCGTTTGGCCTTGTGAAACATTCGCGGAATTTTATCAGGAAATGGGTTTTGGTTCCGTTGATTCACTTCGCTCTTCAGTCGTGTACGTTCGGTCTATCACTTATTTCAAAGTCAGTGTCACTGACAAGCTACCCTTAGTCCCCGTCATCTTGACAAAGTAAGAGCTGTTGTGTACCTTCACCGTACAGCACCCTCATACTGAACCTCGTGGCAGTGTCCCCGGCCCTGCAAAGAACCGAATCACACTAGAAGGAGTCGAAGTCATCCGCTGGACAGCTCTCCCACCTCAAGGCGGAAAAGGTCCGTCTCTCAGCGTTCTTCCAAACCCCTACAGGGATATTCACATTTGTTTACACGGGAAACAGGCACACTAGGCATGGGCATCATATCTTACGCAGGCAGCCTCTGCATCTCCGTCGCAGCAGATAAAGTACCCGCCTCAGAGGGCGTCGCGAGACGGATATGCGAAAGATTCGAGAAGAGGTTCCAGATGTATTTGCAGTGCGCGAAGGAAGTGCTTGAGCATGCGGACTGATCAATATATCCCACGGATGATTGTATACCTTATAGTACGTGCTTTTTTGTTTCTTACCTATTTATGGAGTTCGTTCACTCATTCGACTACAGTCCCAGTATATCCCAGTTATGTATTGTACTCACAACACCATAATCACACTCACTTACCCTTCAGCACCTCGAAGCGCGTACACCGCGTCGAGCGCCCATGACAAGTTGGAGTCGCGCTTCCCCGAGTCACGTGGTCGTGTTCACTGTGCATTGTCCCTAAATGTGAGGAACCGCATGTCAGGCTTATAAGCGGTGGCCCATCAGTGGCAAGTTTCGCGTCAAGCTCTCCACTTCTCAACAACAACAACCACCTAACATACGCGACCGGGGTCAGTTTTGCCCTTTGTGCGCTTTGCTACGCGATTCACGATTGCCTAGGAACATTCTATACTCTAGGTGCCATTCACATTCACACTACTCTACAACAAAGAACGCGAACTATGGACGAAGCTCAAGCACACCTCTCAGTCGCGCCGCTTCTAGGCGAACAAAGCGTGTCCTCGGTGATGTCACGTCTTAACTCCCTTCCTCCCGACACAGTCTCCACATGGATCATCGACGAAGTCCTCCGAGCCTCATCCTACATAACCTCCCTTCTCTCCCTCCGTAACAACCTCGTCCCCCTCATCCACCGCCGACTTCCTAACGAAATCATCTCTATGATCCTCACCACCGCTATCCAACACCCCATTGCTGAATGTGCAGAGTATATCGGGGGTGGGTACTTGGAGGAGTTGGAGAATCTGAGAAGCGTAATGAGCGTATGTAGTCGATGGAGGTCTATCGTCGTTAATACCCCTTCGTGCTGGTCCACTATCGACTTGAACAACGACAAATACGCTCAACTCAGTCTAAGTCGATGTCGGGAAACAACGGGGTTATACATCTTCCTCCAAGATAGCTTACCCTTTTCCGGGTCATCAGAAGCGAGCAAACGCGTGTTGGAAGAGATTGAAAGACGGGCGGGGCAGGTGGTTGGGATGTTTTTGAGTGATCCGAGGGAGGGGAAGGTGATTGCGGAGAGGTTGTTGAAGCATCGTTTACCCCGGTTACGGTATGTCCATCTCAGACCTGGTAGGCGACAAATCTTGCCCGGGCCCGTGAATGAAGTGGGGCTCGAATGTCAATTCGTAAAGAGCGCGAACCTTCGTGTCGATCACACCAACACCAATACCGACGCGAACGCATCCACCTTTACGTCTTGGTATCCCCGGATGACGAGTTTGACGTTATACCATACCATCATCAGCTGGACTTCATGTCTCTGCTCCGGTTTATCCTCCTTACGTCTCGAACTCCCACAAGACGAAGGACCAACGATGGATGAACTTCAAGAGATCTTAGAACGTTGTCCTCGCCTTGAAATGCTCGTCGTGAAGGGATGCGCTTTGGTCATGTTCGACCCCGCTTTTGATTCTGATATCAGTTTGGATTCGGAGTCTGATTCCCCGGGGTTGAGGTTGGGGAGAGGGAGACCGAAGACGATTACTCCACTTGGGAGTTTGAGGGAATTGATGATTGCGCATACCATTCCCTCACTCATTGATGAGTTCCTCTCCCGGATATCTGTGGGTTCGTCCACACGTATCAGTATCGAATGTCGGAACACCATCTCCCATTCTGCCGCCGTCGCCGAGGAAGTCGAAGAATCAGAGGAAGAAAGTGAAGAAGAGGGGGAGGAAGGAGGGGAGGGAGAAACCGATGTCCTAAGCATCCTCCTCTCACCAACCGGCCTCACCCGTCTCACACCCTGGCGCACGATCCAACAAGTCCACATCAGGATGATCGGAGGGACGATCCAACTCGCCTGCGGGTCCACCTGCACTTGCACTCCCGACAATCCTAGTAATCCTACTAGGACTTCTCTCCCTCCTCCTACTCCCACTCCTCCTACTACAAAACCAAAACGGAACTGGAACCCAGAAATCCTACTCTCAATGAACACCCCCACAACCCATCTCCCAATCCTCGCTCTCACACGTATCGTTTCTAAGATCGAAAGAACCCGCGTACGAATCTCCAAGCTCTCCGTTACGGCCGAATGGACCCGGGTGGATCCTGAGATTACGCGAAAGGGATGGAGGAAGGTGTTTGGGAGTTTGCCGTTCCTTGAGAGGTTGCGTGTTAACCAGTCTCGGAGTGGGAGTCGATATGCTTTGAGTACTAGTTTCCGTTCGTCTTATCCTAGCGGCGTGGGGGCTTTACCGGTGAGCACCGGACTAGGCGAGTTGGAAGACGCAGGAACGACTCTCCAACACCTCGCCACTGCACTCACCCACCCTCAACCTCACCCCAACTCTCACCACCCAGTGTTACCATCCAACCTGATAAGTATACACCTATCCGGCTACCTCGTCCCCCCCAACATCGCTGAAGAGTTCATCAAGTTCTACTTGACGTTGAATTCCAAGGCTATTACAATGGGGAGACGCGACAATTCGCTATCTATGGGGAGACGGGAGAATTCGCTATCTATGGGGAGACACGATGAGAAGTTGATACTGAAATTAGAAGAAGTCTGGTTAGTAGGGTGTATTTGGCCTGAGGGTATGGGGATGGACGAGTGTTGGAGGAATGCGTTGGTTCGTTCGTTTGATCCGGCGTGGAGGGTTAGGTTGAGGGTTGCTGATGAGTGATGAGTATTGAGTGATGAGTAGCTACTGTACTGTATAAGCTGAATTACAGTAGAGTCAGGATAGTTTGTTTCTTCTCCATTCGGTGTGTTCGTAGGGTACCATACATGAAAGCAACCCCCTCTCTTGAGTAGGTCTAGCTACGGACGGTGTGATTTTTTGGACTGTTCTTGTTTCTTCGATTGGTTTGTTTGTTCGTAGGGTACCGTAGAGTACATGAAAGCAAAAAAAAATCCCTCCCTACTCTTCTCCCAAACCTCACACACCTCCCTATACTCCCTATACTACAACTTCGCCCCCACCCCCGCCTTAATCTTCCCATCCTCCCCCACCTTAACCTTACTCTTACCATCCCCCGCCTTAATCTTAACATCCTCCCCAGCATCCTGCAACGCCAACAACGCCAACTTCCCAATACTCGGGAACATATATTGATGTATGTACGCTTTTTCGGAACTAGCTTGTCTCCTTGCGTGGCGCGCTGCTATTCCTTGGGAGATTATGGCGAGCTGTGTTGGGATGAATTAGTTAGTTAGTTTCTTCTCTCTTTTCGGTAAATACGAATATAAACGTAGAAGGGGACTTACACGAAACAACATCCAACTCCTCGCAAACACCATCTCAAGAATCGGGTACGGCTGATTCGTCAATCTGCAATACTCCCTTTCCAGAACTTCAAGTTCGATAGGAGCGTCTTGGGGGTTATTCTTGAATGCTACTGGAAGGAGGTCGTGTGGGATGATTGGGGGGTAGATGGATGAGTCGATGGACCAGGGTTGGGTTAGGTTTGCTAGGTCTGCTAGCTGGTGATGTTATGGTTGATGAGAAGAGAGAACATAAGAAAGGATTTGATGAAAAGGGGAGAGAGAAGAAACGCACAGGACTCCCAAGCGTACACAACTCCCAATCCAAAATCCCAATAACCCTATTCTGCACCCCATCAAACACCAAATTATCCAACTTATAATCCCCATGAACGATCCTCAACCCCGTCTTGCCCTCATCCGGTAAATGCCCTTTATACCATTCAATCATTTCGTCAAAGTTTGGGATTTGGCCGGTGGGTTTACCGGTGTCGACGTCGATGGCGAGGGATTGGGCGAGGGAGACTTTGGTGAGGGAGCGGATTTGGCGGGGGAAGTAGGGGGTTGTGGGGCCGAAGGTGGAGAGACCGAGGGAGGTGGGGGAGAGGGAGGAGAGGGCTGCGAGGGCTCGGACGGCGGAGAGCCAGCTGCGGGGGTTGTTAATACATTCATTACTCGTTATGTGCGCGAGGGGCTTACCACTCCCTCCTGGACTGGGGGTCAATCTCGGGCATCCTAGCATCCGTGAATATCCTCCCATCCAGAAACTCCATAATATAAAACGGAGTCCCAATGACTTCTTTATCCTCACAAAGCACTATAGGCTGGGGGACGGGCACCCTCTGTTCGGGCGTAGTCGAGGGGTTGGTGTTGTGCTTGTGGAGAGCGTTGAGCATGGTGAACTCGCGTTCTATCTGGTGGGCGGTGGAGGAGAGGAGTTGGCCTGCTGGTTTCTTCCGGAGCACCCATTTCGTCGACCTGCGAGGTGGTGTGAAACGATATGAGGGGGTAAATGGCGAGTGTCAATGCGTACCTGGCGTCGGTGAGGAAGTACGTCGGGTTCGACTGGAGCCGTGCTCAGTAGGAAGCCTGTACTGTACCCGTGCAACATACCTGACCAAACTAGAGGCAAGTCTCAGCCGCGCAGGAAGGAGCACAGCGCACGTGGACGTACCTTGAACTGCTTGACGTCGACGGGGGCAGCGACGGCGGGGACGTGGGATGCAAGATACGCGTTGAGCTTGGGGACGTCGATGTTTGCGCGGACCGCGCCGTACTCGCCGCCGATCTTCTTCTGTGGGGGAGCCATCGTGGGGGCGGCGGGCGGCGGGGGAAGAAGCGGGGCGGGGGCGTGTGTTCTTGAACTGGCGGGGTCGGGTGGGTCGACTGCCGAGTGGGGAATCCGGGGCTGAAATCACAGGCATCCTCATTAGCATCCTCATGAACACTCATTAACATGGTCATTAACATTAACAGTCGTTAATACTCATTAATGATGTTTGTAATCAATCTGCCTGTTTGGCTACTGTACTCCGCGCCGGCGCCGAGTGTAGTCTCTCACAGCGTCCCAGCAGCAGCATGCGCCCCTCGAGCCTCCTCCTCCTCACAAGCCATGTCCCCCGCCGCCAACGCTGGCATCCTTGCCACTGTCCCCACTCCCGTCCTCGAGGCCATCGCCTTCGAGCTCGTCGCCGCATCCCCCCTCGGCCCTCCCGCTGGCCTCCTCCCCCTCCTCCAGTCTTGTCGCTACCTCTACTCCGTCCTCTCCTTTGACAACTGCAAGCCACTCTATGCTCGCATCTTCCGCTTCAAGTTTGACTATCGCGCACCCGCTCGTCGTATTGGCCCGCGCACCCAGTACTCCTCCAGCCTCGCCGCCCAGCTCCGCTCCTACTCCCTCGCTCTCCGGGCCATTCGGGCCAATGACGTCCACATGAGCGGCCTCAACGCCGTCCTCTGGCAGGCCTTTCTCATGGCTTGCGAGTCCGACGGCCGCAACGAGGCGCAGCTGCGGTGGGCCGGCCTTCAGACGTTTGTATACAACTTTGTGCGGAAGCGACTATGGGAGGGGCGCGAGGCCAGCAGCATGTGGCCCGGCGAGACAACCCCCAACGCCCTCGCCCTCTGGCTCCTGTGGTTCACGACCGACCAGGGTGAGTTGTCTTTTTGGTTCCACTCGACCGCCGGGACTCATGCAACTTTAGAAACGCTCGCGGCAGAGGGCCCCAGCGAGCAGGCGGAGATTCTGCGCCTCCTGCGCCCGTACGTGATCACCGCCCTCCGCTACCCCGCCTTCCATGCTCCCGATAACCACTTCGAGTTCCCCTTCCCGCCTGCCCACCGCGACAAGGGCATGCCCCACCTCCTCATGACCCCACACGGTTTCTACCCGCTCTATCGCGATCCCCGGCAGCTCGAGGAACATATCGTGCATTACAACCTCCGTCTCACCGTCCAAGCCCCCCTCATCACCGTCGCCGCCAAACTTTTGTATTTCTCGCGCCTCGACCGTGTCGTCGTCTCCCCGCCTGACGGATGTCCCCCCAACCGCGCCGCCGCCCTCGCCCTCGGTCTCAACATCAACGATCCCCATCCCACCGTCGAAGACTACGATGAACTCAACGCACACCGCACCGTCCAACTCCCCCGCCCCGCCGATTGGCACTGGCGCGAAATGCTCTCGGACGAACAGGGGCATTTGGAAGACGACGGTGTATGGCGGCGAGGACTCGCGTCGAAAAGCGCCACGTTTGATAACGACTGGCATCGGCTGAATTATTGCTGGGATCCATGGCAGGACAACGTGCTCAAAGGTGTCGTGTACACTTACGGCACTCTCACAGGGCTTTGGCAGGGCCGCGCTATCGTACGTATCATCATCTGTTTTTTTTTTTTTTTTTTTTTTTT